>OY728146.1:191824598-192435323 GCA_963277665.1 Viscum album | reverse complement strand
ATCCATTCAAATCATGATGACATGAGATAGAAATATCAGACATACTAATTATGAGCATGCACTAGTGATCCAAAAATACCTGAAAAAACTATAAAAAAAAATACCTGAAAAAACTATAAAAAATACTTTAAAAAATGAAAATTGTAATATAATTCCAGGATTAAGAAACTTGATTAATGATATTACCTTCAAAAAAGCATTCTTTACATGTCTTAATGACATTAAACATCTCCACCATGGGATATTCCATGGATGTTTTGAAGCCCAGCCCCTTCCCCCACACCAGCCCCTCCCCCCTGCCCAGCCCCATCCCCCACCAGCACCCTCCCCCACCATCCCCCTCCCCCTACCCAGTTCTTCCCCTCTCATCCCCTCCCCCCTGCCCTGCCCCTCCCCTACCAGCCCCTCCCCTACCCATCCCCTCCCCCTGCCCAACCCCATCCCCCCTGCCCAGCCCCATCCCCCACCAGCCCCTTCCCCCCTGCCCAGCCCTTCCCCCCTACCCAGCCCCATCCCCCCTGCCCAGCCCCATCCCCCACCAGCCCCCTCCCCCCCTGCCCAGTTCTTCCCCTCTCATCTCCTCCCCCCAGACCAGCCTTTTCCCCCACCAGCCCCTCCCCCCTACCCAGCCCCATCCCCCCTGCCCAACCCCATCCCCCACCAGCCCCTCCCCCTACCAGTTCTTCCCTGCGTGCTCCCTCCCCCCTGCCCAGCCCCTCCCCTCACCCCCCCTAACCAGCTTCAACCATAATCGATTCCACCAGGCTATAGAGTACCCTGCAACCAAACTTAAACAGTTAAAGCTTTATGTCATAATTTTTTGTTACAAGTATTGCAAATATATGATCATCCAACTATAAAATATCAATTTAAACTTTATATGGATTTCTATGAACTATAGTCTTCAATAAACTAAAACTGGTTCAAAAAATGTAAAGATTACATGATACACATGATTGTAAAAAAACACAATAATCAGCAGATTTCATGACAGATGTGTTAAACATGTTTGCAAAAAAAATTACATATTTTGTTAGAAAATGTTAAAAAAAATTGTCAGAAAATGATAAAAATGTTAATAATGTACAACTTATAGATCGTAAAAAGAGGTTGTCATGCCTTTGAACAATGAGCAGTATCAGCTGTAATAAGATGTTCCAAAAGAGTTTAATGTGTACATAATCTTCCTTGAAGTGTCATCTCATTGCTTCCACCTGCTGGAACATCCTTGTGTTCTCCTTCCATAATAGTTGAATCTGTACATAAAGCATAATAAATAATTTACAGAACATGAAGAAACTTAATTTAATGACCAATAAAAATGTATTATGTTGCCTTACGTGATTCATAGTCATTGTGACTAAAGAACACTAATCCATAGATATTGTTTCAATGAAAACCAGTTTATATGTACTGGGAAAAAATGTACCTGCATATTTAAAAAAACCACCCATTATTTAGTTAATGTAGATGCACTTCATGTAGAATAATGACCATTTGATAGTGGTGTTTTTTCATTCTAAAAAATAGATTAATAAATATATTAAATTGAAAAGTCAAAAAATATCGAATTCCACCAGATAGTTTCTTCAGTTGGTTAACAAAGATAACAACCATGTTTATTTCTTTATTAGAATACATTCAATGGAAAAATAGATATTTCATAATAAGGAAAAAATATGAATGAATGAAGCATGAAAAGAATATTGTATCATTATAAATAATTGTAAAATATTAAATAGTTTCCTTTATGAATGGATGAGTCCAGAATTAAGTGTCAACCATGGCATATGAATACTACTAATCCCTATAATACTGAAATATGAAAGCCTAAAGGTAATTGTTGTCATAATTAAAAGGTATATATGAGTATTGATCATTAAATTTATTATTTATATTAGTAGAAATGAAGAAAACCTAATTCATTATAATTTGCAATTCATGATAATAAATATACAAATGAAACTGAACATTCAGCATGCATGAAAACCTGAATCGAGCCTTCGAAGCAGCTCGATAGTGTTGTGTTGGTTTTAAAGCTCCCCTGAATAGAGACATGTAATGGGGAAGCAGAAGGTTTTCCAGATTTGTTATGACTAATTGTAGACATTAACTCATGCCAAGAACCTTCAATATAGAGCTTTCAACCACTTCAGAAGACCTGAGAACATGAAATTGAATTAAAAAATATATTTGAAGACTGTTGTTGTAGCATGATAATCAACATCACCATTCAATTCAACTTTGAAGCCATATAAATAATAAGTGGTAGCAATCCTGCAGGGTCATAAATACATGTGCATTAATAAAATGTAGTAGTTTAATTAATGTAGCAGTCTAGCACCAGTGCTTATCACCCAAAGAAAAATAGAAGAGGCATATACATACTGATTTTGGTCATATAAGTAAGAATAAAAAAAATACAATTGACAATGTAAGGTAATTAAGGAAATTCTGAATCTATGCTATGTTTAAAAAAACATTGAAAACTGCTTATCCTATGAGCATGAACTGTATGAAACATTGGTGCAGGATTCAGTACCTTATACTATAAAAAATATCAAGTATAAGATATATGGATATAAACTTGAGCAATATTTCAATCCAAAATACAATCCCATAAAATATAGATAAAGAGAACCAAAACTCATTAGGCCATAACTGAATTATAAAATCAAACACATTTCCAGATCATCCTATTGTATTCACATGCACTAAGGAAATAAATAAGATAGTAACATTTTAAACAGTAGTGGAGTTCACAAACCAAAGAGATATTTACCTCAATAGTCTCAGAAATATCCATTACAGGGATAACTAAATCACATCTTGGATATCATTAACCCGAAGCCTGCACATAGAATGTCTTCTAGAGAAACCTGCAAATTAAATGGGCAATGTCTCTCAAACACTTTAAAGTGGAATGTGGAAAACATCCAAAAAATTGAATAAAAAGTAGAAACACAAACTTGGATGTCTGTTTATGCTTCCAAAAATAGTATGATTTGATCTTCAACAGGTGTGTGTGGTGCTGTCCAGTTGTTTTCCTGCATGGAAAACACAAAAATAAATGTTATTAAATAATAAAATAACACCTTATACATGTCATTAATAATCTAGGTGATCACATCATTCAAGGAATTGTATTCAAGAAGACTTTTAGTGTTAAAAAAATATTCAAATTGATGGACTAAAGCATTAGATATGCTCCCCTCAACATTAAAAGTCTTTTCATTCACCTTAATGCTGGAGATATGTTTTTGGATCCTTCTCTCCTTCTTCATGATGTGGAAAAATAGAGTACTTAAAAATAGTTGTGTTAACATAAATAATATAGAAACTTGGTTGAGAAAATATTCTCATATTTTATGTTCGCAACTTCTATGGTATAAAAGTTTAAACCAAATCAATTTCTAATATAGGGTCTTGAAATGTGTTATATTATTCACATTTAAAATCCAAGAAATTATTGGGAAAATATGACATCATGTACATTGTCATATTCCTTTCTTGATAGTTTGTACTCTATTCTAGTAATTCTCATGTTGTGTACTACCATCAAAGCTAGAGGTAAGATTAAGTTGAAATGTCATGATGCTTGTGGGTGTTTTTAAAGATCATATAAATGTCATGGATGAAAATGTATATAATAACAAAGGATGGTGGAAATTATTTTAGGATAATATCATCATAAGAATTGGACTCTAGGAAGAATAGGGTGATAATATGATATACTCTACATAAGATACTGTGATTGTGTAAGACATCGATATAAATATGGTATTCCATTCTCATAAGATATAATCCTGTGTATGATACTAATATAACATTTGATAATAGACTTCATAAGAAACAACCATTTCAAAAGATATCATTTGATTATATAAGGTACATAAAATTCATATAAAGCAATGAGAAGCTCGGACTTCATGATGTACCTCTATGGGGTATATATAGATCATCTTATGGTATAGATATACCATGAGGTTCAAGAAGATCATGAGGTATATGTGAAGTTCATAGAGTACATTGTAAGGTGTTATAGAATATTGTAGGGTTTATGAACCCTATGCTAGAACTTCATAAGGTAAATATAATTATCAAATTTTGTGAAATTGAAACATCTAAAAGAAGAATTGGATTAGGTGATGCTACAAATACAGGGGATTACTTCTGGTGTTGACGGTTGTGGGAAAGAACCGTCAAGAATGGAGGAGGAGGGGAGGTAGCTCGGAGCAGCTTCGCTGGAGGAGGGTCGGGATGAGGTGGGTCACTTTGAGAAGGGGTCGATGGTTTTGAGGGTTGCTGGTGAAAAGGTTTCGAGGAGGGAGATGGGGGTGACGACCTCGGCGTCAGAAGAGAGGCGTCAGGGAGGAGGGTCGCGGTGAGGAGGCGTCAGAAGAACGACATCGAGGAGGACGGTTGCGGTGAGGAGGCGTCGGGGAGGTTGGTCGCGGCGATGAGAAGGGAATGACGAGGAGGCATCAGGAAGGAGGGTCGTAGTGATGAGGAGGGTGCGGCAAGGAGGCATCGGGGAGGAGGAGGGCGCGACGAGGAGGAAGAATCATGAGGGCAGGAGGGTTTGAGGATCAGGTTTTCATCAAATAGTCATAATCATTTTATTAAACCGTGGCTATAAACAAGCTATAACCACAGACCGATAGAACCGTGGCTATAGGTCCGTGGCTATAGCCTGCATTTCTAGTAGTGTGTAGAAAAATAAATGCAGTGCTTATTGGGAGGAAACCCATGTTTTCTTTTACTTTTATGAAAATTTAATTTCTTTTTAGTTTTTTATTAGATAAATAATGTTTTTTTTCAGATAACATCCCACAATCCTAGAACCACATCGACTTCTATCGGATCCCCATCCTCTGCAGTTTACCCACCACTGGATGCAGATGACGACTCGCCAAATCCAAACCAGGAGAACCTCTTTCCATTTAACTCTCTCTTCCTCTCTCTACATCTTACTTATTCTTACTATCTCTTTTATTTTTTACCACTTTCGTCAAAAAATGTTTTTATTTTTTATTTACTCTTTCTCTTTTGTGAGGGTGTGTAATTTAAAAACACTAAAAAAACTAAAAAAAAATAAAAAAAATGCAAAAAAAACCAAACGAGTCATACTTACTCACCATCCAGTTTTGACATTTTGTCCAACCATTTTGGGAAGTCAGAAGACATGGTTTCATCTCAAAAATCTTGTGTTTTCATCATATATTTGGATAAAGAATATTGTGTTAAACCCAAAAAAATTTTAATGCTCAATTTTTGATTTGGAAAATTATTTTTCCCACCTGTGAGGAACACCATTTTCTTTCATGCCAAGGCCACCTATGGACACCTTTTAAAAATGTCTGTTTTTCACCCCCATTTGTGAGTCTTGTGTTTGTGGACCTTCGATCTTAATTTCTTAATTTGGTGTGCATTAATATGATAGAGGCATTTTCTGAACCACATGAGAATCACAATATCCAAATAGCCTCCCATTTCCCTTACATTAATCCTCCTTTTAAAAGCCCCTTCAAGCCTATGAAAACCTTTTATTTGATAGACACATTATAGGCCCAATACCTTATCCCACCCAATATCTACATTGATTTACATTGCAATATTTATTGAAATTTATGTGTGTGTGTGGGGGGGAATGGATTTAATTTTTTTGGGTGCCATTTTATTGATTTTCAACGAGTTATCATATGCTTGAGGGAAAACATCCATTTTAGTGTGGGTTAGAGGTTGTTATTCAGTGAGTTTTGGGGAATTTAAGGTACTTTCATTTATATAATTTTGTAAATGTTACTGAAAAGCGTTAAAAAAATCCAAAAAATTAAAAAAAAAATCAAAAGAAATAAATAAATAAAAATGGGTTGTGTCTTGGGCAGGTCAAAAATCAATCTTACTCAACCTTTGATATTTTTAGAACTATTAAAATTTGTGTCTTTAGGAGATCAATCATGGGTTCAGATATGTGTGTAAGATCCTTTTTCAAGTTCAACTTTCAAAAAATGCAAAAAAAAAGAAGAAAAGAAAAGAAAACCAAGAACACCTATGTCATTGGGAGACGTTTTGTGTTTTGTAAATATTTAATCTTCTCATACCCTTCAAATTTTCTTCCTCTCTTGTGTATTTATTCACACAATCATTCCCCTATAAATATGTGTTTCCATTTCCTTCTATGGTTTATTTCAAAAAAAATTGTGCATTATTTTTTCCATGTTGGTGTTTTACCCCCTTTTTATGTCTTTTGGATATCATATTCCTACCATCCCATTTCCATATAAAAACCCCTAAAAATACCTCTTGATTTTTGAACACTTTAGGATAGGGAGTGGAAGCTGAGAGCTCTTACAAACTCTATGATTTTCACTTTTGGTTGGTGAATGAGTGAAGATCCATAAATTAATTTTATCATCTTGAGAGTAGTAAGTTTTGTGTGCCACCATTTTCAATTTCTAAATTTGAGAATGAAAAAATGAATTGTTTTTGAAACATTTTTTCTATAAAAAATTGTGGTGTAATTCAATATTTAGGAGTGAAATTATCTAAACCTCCCCTGAATAGGGAAAAAAAAATGTTAATATTTTTTGGTTAGTGAAAAATGATATTTTCATGTTTTTAAATTTGTTGCACATGAGGAAATGCACAAGAATAATTGTGGGGTATTTGATGTTATTAATATTTTCATAACTTATTATATACTCTCTTTACTGATTTTATATGAAATGTGCATAATTTGTGTGAAATATTAACGTTTTAATACTAAGTATAATTTTTGAGCATTTTTAGAAGTAGTCCAATTGAGTCGGTTTAGTATTTTTTTTATAACTCTCACCCTAATGATTAAAATTGTGTGGTTCTTATTTTTAGGGTTCCTTACTCAAATTTAAACATTTCATTATAAGGAACATCGGGCCAAATCATCAATTTGGAGGGTCATATTGTCCACACAAAAAGACCCAAATAATCTGTGAAGAAACTGGACAATCCATGAAGATATAATTAATAGGCTCACTACATAAGTCCAAATTCTTTAATTCTCCTCCAAAAGTCTAATAACAATTCAATACATCTTGGATAAAATTTTCAAGGCCCAAATCCAAAGACAAGGGGCCCAACTTATGCTTTGAAGTCCAGACCACCATTCTGGATGGAAATTAAAATATGGACACTATTCATGACATAGCTCATGATGTAATCATTAAATAAAGATGATATTTTGCAGTGTGAAATAGGATATATAGGTGGAATACTTTTTGATTTTTTTTTTCATATTTTAAGGCATCTTCCTATTTATAAACCCCATCACATATCTATCTTCTAAAAAGTATGGATAGAAATGGACAATTTAACACTGTTTATGAAAACCGCCATAACATTGGCTCCATAAGTACAAATGCCTGCAAATCTTGAGATTAGTCGGACAAATTTATTTTATACAACTTTGAATAAGGATATATCTTGATATTACGATTTCTAGAAGTCCAAATCTTTGAGCCAAGTGGAGCGGTTTTTTTGTAATGCAAAAAATCCACCACCTTGGGCTATAAATACATCCCCTACTCTCCTTCCAAAAGAGTTGACATTTAAGAAGAGACCAGAACATATTGGAACGAACAAAGCCTTTAAAAGGGCTTGGGAGGACCTTACCTACTCAAATTTTCAATTTATATACCCTTCCTCCTCTCTTTGTTTCCTTTTACTTTTGTGTTCTTCATTATTGTAATCTTGTAAGTCCTTTTTTTAATTCTATTTTAATGAAAGATTATTCTTCAATATCTCATATTCTCATACACCTTCTGTAGTTTAAAATTTATGTTCTTAAAATAGTTTAAATATAGTTGAATCACCTTCTCTTCTTTTTCTTTCTCATTCAATCAAAAGTTCGTTTTTAATTATCATCATCATTTGTGTGTGTGTTCGACACACCACTCTTTTCTTATCCCTTTATTTTTCTTATCTTCTTAATTTATCATCATAATATTTATAACCAGATTAATAATCTTTTAAAGGGCTGAGTAAATATATCATCAGGGTGAGTTATAATTTAGGGATGTTAAGCGATTGAGAGCTTTTTCTCAACGAGTATTCTTTGAATTAATATTGTGTATGTTGGACTTAACATGTCACAGATTAATGACATATTTTGTTTAACATATGGATTACATGGATTATTGGAACCATAAATACACTACCACAATCAATTACTGATTGATATTATAATCCTAGTTAAGTTAGTTATTGGATTAAAGCCTTAACACTTTTGAATTCCAATCAATGTCAACTTGTGACATGGGTGTTAATTTAATGCAATAAAATGAAAGGCTCAAGGATATTACAATCTTAACTACCTATTTATGAAATCACCCCAATATTTATCAAATTGTTAAATAAATATTAATCAACCATAATCCATAAATTATTTCATAAGCTCTTCAAACAAACCCCCCAAACAGAATACAATCAACTAAAAATAATTGACAATTAAAAAGTATCATCATCGAGGATTCGACCCGAGTGATGCTATACACATTATCCGAGAACCGGAACCTTGACTGGTCGATAAGAGATAATCGTCTACACTTTTAATCTAACACCTAGAACCACAGTGAGAAAAATGAGAAGGATGGGTTTTTTGCATAGATCGGACTTGTACTCTGTGTGAGGGTTCAAAATTGTGGTGTGATGAGGATGGTGGTTTATTGGAGGTGGTTTGGTTCATATTAGGGATCCCCATTTTCTCAGTTGACATGAAGAAATTATGTGTTGTGTGATGACATTATTTTGGAGTAAAGGCCATGCATAGGGTCTCATGGCGGAGTTTTCTCAACATAGACGTGACGGTCGGTGAACTTGGATCTTCAAAGTGGTTGTTGGATGTGGTCAACATGGTGGGTATTATTATTATTTTTAATTATATTAATAATTTTGAAGAATATTATTTTTTAATAATAATAATAATTTTGAGCAAAAGGAGGGTGGGATGTGGTCCATGTGCACCCATGGATGGATGAATTTAATCACCTTGTTATTATAATCATTGATGACAATAATATTAATTTAAAATAGGAAGGATTTAAATGGGAAGAGAACCAAATTCAAAATTTCCAAACCCATGGTGTGGGGTATCCTAAGAATGAGTGATGGTGAGAGTTGTGTGTTTGTTTTATTATGATCGATGATAATAATATTGAAGAAAAATAATATTTTTTTATTATAGGAATAAAATAAAAGGGGATGAGGAGCATGCTCAACAGAGAAAGGGGAGAGGAAACCTCCCCTATACGCATAAAGTGGGATTTTCTACCTATGTCATCATTATGTATATATATATATATATATATATATATATTTAATATATATTAAGTTGAGTTTGGGGAACATGGAAGCCTCTTTGTGAACAATGTGAGGGGAGGGGGTGAATCCCTTGTAAAAAAAAGTTTTAAAAAATAATAATAAAATAAAATAAAAATAATAATCTGTTTTTGTTGAAATATTGAATCGATCATATATTTTTCATTTGACATCAGATTGATGTGCAATCTGCATCATTGTGATCATGGAATTGTGATATTCA
Organism: Viscum album; assembly: GCA_963277665.1. Lineage (NCBI taxonomy): Eukaryota > Viridiplantae > Streptophyta > Magnoliopsida > Santalales > Viscaceae > Viscum > Viscum album. Next base: position 192,425,743 of record OY728146.1, on the reverse strand, counting down.
TTTCAATACTATTGAAGGATACCTTTTTATGACTCATGTCATGGGTGCCCGAAGAAGCCAATAATAATAATAATAATAATAAAAATAATAATAATAATAGTATTTTATTGAAAAATTGTATCCGGCCTAAATCCCTCACATTAAGTTAGATTGGTGAACCATTTACATCATTGAGACTCTAATATTGAGGCAGAGACCAATATCAATTATTTAATTCTGACTCATGGCACATGACCGGGAAACACCGTTCATGCCTAATGCACTGAAATGAAACATTTTCATGAGGTTTCTGATTTGGATAAGTGAATAGCATATTACCATAATATTTCAATGAGAATTTCAATGGTATGATCTATTTTTTCATTTCGGGTAGTTTTTAGAGGCACATCAGCGAAATTATGTTTTTTCCCTTTGGACCAATGAAGAGCCTCGTGTGTTTATCAGGACTTTGTTTGATACTCATCTTATAGTAACGTACACATAATGTAGTAATACATGAGGAGAAAGTAATTTGTTTTCAAGGACACTTCCAGATAGAGGAGTAGGGCCACAGGTTGTGTGGACCCCTTACACACCATTTACTTCTTTGTGAATCTTAAATAGATCATATCTCTTTCATTTGGATTCATATTTTTTTCCTATGAGTAGCCTATCCTGAGTTTTTTCCATATATAATATTAAGATTCCCACTATTTTGTATTTTGGGATATGATGTGATATGTTCTCCTCATGGTTCTTATTTATGTGGCACCCGACGATAACGACGATCAGGCATAGGATCACCAGATACACTAGAGAGGAACCCTCCTATGAAATTAGGGAGTGAGTCCTATACCTACCAAGTAAAACCACCTATAAGATAAATAAAATGTCCTTGATGACCAGAGGGGAACCCCCCTGTCGCACTAGGGAATGAGTTCTAGACCTTGAGTGTGGAACCCCTCTATTGTACCAGGTCACCAGTCCTCTACCTACTGAGTGTAACTCCCCTATCAGATAGGGCATGGGTTCTCAATGACCATATTGGACCCCCATATCACATTAGGATTCATGTACTCATCCTATATAGTGGAACCCCAATTATCTTGGGCGCAGGTCCTTTATCTACTTAGTGGTACCCCCTATCAGATAGGGTGCGGGTCCTCGTGACCCTAGAGCAGAACCCCCATCAGTTTGGGCATGAGTCCTTTACAGATACTTATTGAGTGAAAAAACACCATGAAACACCAGGGAGGGATTCATCTACTTGTATATTGTTCCCCCTAGAATGTGCAACATAATGGCGAGGCATGGGCCATTATACGGTTACTTATGGATAGACGCGTGAGTTACTGGGCATCGTTGATGGACTTTTGGAACTATTGGAAACTCTTTTACTATGATGAGTTGTGGGATGGAGATCCCATTAATCTCTCATTTGAGATTCATTTGTTTGAGAATATATATATATATATATATATATATATATTTGTATCCATGTTATTTTATTATGTTACACTCCTTTCATGGTTGTCAAGACGCGTGAGGTATGCCATAGGATTTCTGTGTTTAGATTTTCATGGTCGGATGAGGTTACTCTCCAGTTAGGGGTGTAAGAGACTAAACATTTATTCTATCTACACACCATATTGATCCCCTTGTATTTGGATGAGGTTACTCTCTATTTCTCTTGATTTGGGTTGAGTTTAATTATATTCACCATTTACTATCTAATGTATTTCTATTCCTATTGTATATCTTACTACTCACACTTAATATTTTAGGGAATCCTACTGGCTATGTATATAGTCACCCTTTTATGGGATTTTTCCGCATGTGTTGTGTCTTATGAAGGAGATGGATAGTTCAATGGTGACTACAGAGGAGCTTAGGGATACATGGTACTTTGGACCACATATGGTGGTCATAGATTGAAGATCATAAGTTGGGCTCTCTCAATGTTTTACTTTCAATTTTAATTTGGTTCAGACATCTTTTTGGTTGGGAATGTATTTTTCCACAGTATTGTTTAGTTTACATTGTTGAAATCTTGTACAACCTAGAGGTTTTTTCATGCTTGTTTACTTTCTAGAGGGTGAATATTTTTACTTGTTTTTCCTCTACACTTATGAATTGGTTTGTCTATGTGTGTGCATATAGGTTTCTAGAAAAATGCCTCCCCATGTTAGTTGTTCCATCAGTACTGGTCACCAGCCCTTGGCCTATGGAGGTGGGCATGGGTTAGTTGCAGCTCAAGCCTCAGTTATAGTCAGGTCATGAAATATTGGTATCAAAGGTGGTTCAATAATTGGGATGATGTTTGGAGTAGTCCCTTTACAAGGATTTAGTTGGGATTATGGAAACAATACCAATTGTTTTGAGAGAGTATATCTGGCCAAGGAATCCAGTGATGGTATAGGTGGTCGACGTATCCATTCATCGGGACCTTGACTACCTACTTATCGACTCAATATACTGAGACATTGGTTGTAGGGATTACTGATACATGCATCATTAAGAACTAAGTCTTTTAATTTCATTCTCGAGTCATATCCCTTTGGTTATATATATATATATATATATTCTTATATAATCATGATATGTTTGATTAAAATTTTAGGATGCCTCCATGATAATAGCCAGCCATGATACCAGTTCTTGATCATGAAGACGATTCAATGAGTTATGAGGCCTCAATCCAGGGTCCATCCCATGAGATACTTCCTCCAGGTGGACTGGTATTATCACCCCACCCATTGAGTAGAAGATCATCCTAATAGAATTGGATGAGGATGTGTGTAGGATTAATACACTATGTGAGATCTAGAAATAGATTCCACTAAGGTTCAATGATGATTAAAATCCCTAGGTAGTGAATGATTGATTAGTGCTGGTGATCTGATCCATCAAACTAGGGTGGATCCCAACTGATCGAATGGTTTCACTTGCAACCAGTTCTCTTCATAGAGAAGGAGTCGTTTTTTGTGTTACCATTAGATGATGTACCCATGTTGAGTGTGAATCTCATCTTTCAGTGATAGAGATCACTGAGGTTTCTTAGTAGGATAGACTCCCTCATCTCGTGTGGTAGAGGATTGGAGAGAGCTTGTGGTGTGAGTGTCCTTCTTGGATAGGCCCCCTCCTAGTGGTGGTATTGGTGGATAGACTTCTCTATGGATACACTGAGTGCCGATATATCCCTGTATTGGTGATGTTTGATGTGGATTCAAACATGAAAGGAAGAAGAAAATTCCCCCCAACGAGATACATTCTTGTGATACGATTTAAAACCATGTTGGTGAGTCATTGCTATCCCTAAGTGGATAATATTGATGTGTGGTGGGAGAGTTCATTTGACTAGTGTGTTTGAGGTCCCCCTAGTGTGCGGAGGTGTCGAAGAAAACCCTTTTTAGGGGAGCCTATGGGAAAGGGAAATGATGAGATTCCAACAGAAGGGGATTCTGACTAGGAGTCTTGAGTGTGGTTCAAGGTATGACCTATGTGTTCACTAGACCAACTGTATTTTATAGAATAGATCTGAGAACCATATTTTCATGTATGTAGCCCCTATTCGAGGCCTATCGATACTAGTGGATGTCCTTTTTTCTCAATCCTTGTGTTGGAGGCTCTTTCAAAGAGGATCAATGATCACACATTTCTACCGATGGGGTGACCATACTCTATGGGGAGAGAGAGCCTCACCTAAAATATTTCCACAGTTGAAGTGAGACCCTATGATTTTTTCCTCAGTATGGACTCATATCTGATCATAAATGCACAAATGTTTACTACCTTTGAGTAGTAGTGCCTTTGGTTTATGGGATGGAGTTTTCCTCCTTTGATAAGGAGTGATCCCTTAGAAATGTAGGATGAGATCCTTCGTAGGAGGTTACATCCAATTTATCAGTTATCTAGTATTACCCTTAGAGTAGTGGATGTTATGAGTTCTCATCTACTTGTAAATTGTTTTTTGGGATTGATGACATATTTCTAGAGGACATTCCATTTTTACCTCCCCACTTTGAGATAGACCATTTCATAGAAATAAACTAGGGAAAACATGATGTTTTCACCAACACATAGAATTACCCCATGAGGATGCAAGATATTGTGGGGCAGTTAGAGGAGTCTAAAAGTATAGGGATTCGTAAGACCCCATGTGTTTCCCTAGGAAGCCCAATGTCATTCACCTAAGAGGAGTATGAGAGATTGAGGTTAGGTGTGGATTAGTGTCACTTGAACCAGGTGACATAAGGAATAGTATCCACCCTTGAGAACCATTGATTTGTTCAACCAGTGGTTTTGGACAAAGTGGTTCTTAGATTTTGACCTCAATATGGGTTATCACCAGCTATAGGATCAAGAGGTTGATGTACCGAGCATGGATTCCAAGATCCTTTGTGATTTCATTGAGATATTGGCGATATCCTTTGGCATGTTGAACACATCATTAGGGTTTGTATGACTTCTGATCTATTAACGTTTCTTGGATCAATATGTGGTTGTATTCTATGATGTAACCATCATGTCCTTAGAATTAGAGATGGAGTTTGCAAGACACATGAGGATAGTTCTAGACATGCTCAGAGTTTTCAAGGCATATGAAATCACTCATGGATTCAGTTCTTTATTTGAAGGTTTACTTATCAAGATACGTATTCTTAGACATGGGAGTGACAGTGGACCCTAGAGAGTTGAGACAGTATGAGCTTCATTGCCACCTAGTGCGTGGTTGTGGAAGCAGATGACCACAATGATTGTTTCCATTTTCTATTGTTGAGTGAGGTGAAAAATTAGTTAAGAAATATTTATTTGACCTTTATGGGTGAGTATGATACAACATACTTCCAGTTGATGGTTGTTACCCATCCTATTCCTCAGTGAGTTAGGGAGGCACTACTTAGGCATATCGTCTTTGCGATCTTACATGACTATATATCCTCAAGAGATTCACAATATGTATTTTCAGAAGAAGGGAATCAATTCATCTTTTTTCAGGGATAGACAATGGTTTTGATCACATTATGAGTGGAGATTATGAGGGAATTTAAAATTTCTCATTTGGTTATACATCTCAGAGTGGAAATGGGTGATGGAAATCCAGATGTGAGCTTAATATCCCCAAAATTTTCTTCAGTTTGTGGTTTTAATGGAAAAAATTATTTGTATAAGGCAATAATTTAGATAATCTATTTTTTATGTGTAATAATTTGTAATATTCCTATGATTTTTTTAGATCCAGGCACTAAGATGACGTTTGATTCTGAGGATCAGTGAACTCAGAATTAATTTTATAAAAATATCAAATTTACATTATATCATGCACATGGAGTTTTCCAAAAAAAAAACGGAATAATTCCCAAAAAATAACTCAGATGAGAAATATGATACCACTACTAAGTTCAAAACATGCATTTTACCCTAGGAAAGACCAAACCTCAGTCGATGTCAGCTGTTTGGCTTGAGCTCCATCATGGCTGAAATATTTAAATAAATAAATTATTATTTATTTAATTTTTTCATTTAATGCAAAAAAATATTTTTACTCTTTAAATAACCTATTTTAAAAAATCTTAAGGGTCAGCTGCATAACACTGAAATTGTTGAGAGGAGAATTCTTTGTTCATCGTTGGATGATCGAGATCGAACAACGATCAATGATTAAATCAAGGTGGAATGATAGAAGGAAGATACTTAAAATCATCTACATCACTATAGAATTTATTCTTCATCAATGATACAACCATATTTGAGGTAGGACTCTTCAATTGTGGGTTTTCCCCTTTGGAATAAATATTTGAAGCTTGAATTATTATCTTCTTTTGATTCGTTGATTGAATGTTCTTCGCATGAGCCCCATAGATGAATTAAATTTATTAAATTTGTTTTATTCATGTTTTTTTTCATGTTCTCACCATGTATATTCCAAATAATTGATCATTTTATAAGGAAACTTATCACTAATGTTTTAAATTTTGTTCTTATTCCTTTACCCCACTGTTTTTGGTGTTCATCACCGTTGGCATATAGGGTCATAGTTTGAAATTTATTGGACTAGTTCGAGCATGATCAAACCCACAAACTAATTATGAAAACAACCAATTGGATAGTGTTTTGTGCATATATCATATCATTACTATGAGTGTGGGTTCACTATCGAGGTGTGATGAAGATGGAAGTTGATCAAAGGTACTTCAGGTTGGATTTGGGATCCCCATTTTCTCAGTTGACGCATGTCATTGATGTGTAGTGCGACAAGATTAGTTTTGATTAGACGTCGTGCACAAGGTCTCATGGTAGAGTCTTACCAGCATGGATGTGATGATGCCTGGACTTGGATCCTTGATGAGGAGGTTGGATGTGGTCAAGACAGTGGGTGTTAATAATAATAATAATAATAATTATATGGTTGATAAATATTTTTATTTAATAATAATAATTTTGGTTTAATATTTTTTTTTCTAAAAGGTGGGTAAGATGTGGTCCATGAAAAACCATGGATGGAGGAATTTAAACACTTTTTTGTTTTCATCATTGATGTTAATAATGTCAATTTAAAATAAATAGTATTTAATTTGAGAGGGAACAAAATAAAAAATGGCAAAACCCGTGGTGTGGGGTGGCCTAGGCATGAGTGATGGCGATAGTTGTGTGTTTGTTTTATTATGATTGATGATAATAATATTAAAAAAAAGAAATTAAATTTTTAACTGGAAGAATAAATTAAAAGGGGATGAGGTGCATGATTGGAGGAGAGAGGGGCGAGGAAACCACCCCTGTATGCATGAAGAGGGTTTTACTCCTATATCCTCATTATATATATATATATATTAATTTAATAAATATTAAGTGGAGGTGGGGGTGTATAGAAGCCTCCTTGTGCATAGTTTGAGGGAAGGGGGTGAATCCCTTTGATTTTTTTAAATAATAATAATAATAATAATAATAATAATAATATTTTTGAGATGAAATATTGAATCAATAATACTTTATGAATTTTACATCAGATTGATGCACCATTGGAATCATCAGGATTAAGGAAATATGAAGGTCATCTCAAGACCAGTGATTGATACCTTTTTCCAACTCATGTCACGGGTCACAAATCACCCTATATTAATAATACTAATAATAATCATATTATTATTATTATTGTGAAATCTTGTATTCAACCTAAATCGATCATATGAAATTATATTGGAGAACCATCTACGTCATTTGAAGCATAATATTGAGGCATACATTTTGAGATAAATAAATGGTAATTAATCCAGACTTGTGGCTTGTGCCCATGACGCACTATTCATGCGTGATGCGGTAAAATGTAACTTTTTCATCGGGTGTCTGATTTAGCCAAGTGAGTAGCCTGTATTGAGAATTTTTCTATTAGGATCACAATTTTGTGATCTGTTTTTCCATCAAGGGACATTTTCAATGGCATGTTTGTAGAATTAAGTTTTTTCCCTTCAGTCCGATGACGATCCTGATGTGTTTGTGGGATTTTAGCTGAGACACATCATGTAGTACCCTACACACCATGTTACACTACATGGGTAGTAAGAAGTGTGTTGGAAAGGACATGGCAAGATAAAGGGGTGGGGACTCATGCCGTAAAGACCTCAAACATGCCATGTACTCCTTAATGAATCTTTAATCTCATGTATCCTCTTTGTTTGGACTCTGTTTTTGGCCCGTGAGTATCCTATACTGAGTGTTTGTCATTTAGAATGCAATGGTTCCCTCCATTATAGATTTTGGGATTTGATTGTAGATGTTCGGAACATGGTGATTATTTCAGCAGTGCTCGAAGACAACAATGATCAATAATAAAATCACCAGAGACACTAGAGTGGAACCCCCTATGGAATTAGGGATATGGTCCTCCAACTACCAAGTGTAACCCCCTATCAGATAGTTCAAGGGTCCTTGATGACTAGAGTAGAACCCCTCTATCGCACCGGGGTGTGGGTCATCAATCAAGAGAGTGGAACCCCCTATTGCACTAGAGAATTGGTCATGTGCCTCTCAAGTGGAACCCCCTATTATATAGGGCATGGGTCCTGGATTACCAGAGTGGAACCCCCATTCTCACCAGGCTATGGTTCCTCAAACAATAGAGTGGAATCCCCATCATCTTTGGTGTGGGTCCTCATGAAACAAGAGTGGAACCCCCAGAAGTTTGGTTGTGGGTCCTCTAGGGATGATTATAGAGTAGTACTCCCTAACGTAATAGGGCATGTGTCTTATAATTGAAAATTTTGCCCTCTCGAAAATTTGTTATAATGGAAAGGTGTATGCCTTTACACAGTTACTTCTGGGAAGATCCGTGAGATACTAGGCATTTTCGATGGACTTTTGGAACTTGTGGTGACTCTTTTCCTTGGATGAGACATGAGATGGAGACCCCTTAACTATCTCATTTGGGATTATTTGGTTTGATCACACACCGATATATATATATATATATATATATATAGACACACACACAAATATATATATATATATATATATTCATGTTTTTGGATTCATTTACTATTCTACCATTTGTTTTTAAGACGTGAAAGGTATTCCACATGCTTTACAAGTTTAGCTTCTTGTGATTGGATGAGGTTACTCTCCAGTTATGGGTTGAAAGACTTGACATGTAGTCCATCGACACACCATGTTGAGCCCCTTATGATTGGATGAGGTTTGTCTCTGTTTCTCTTTATTTGGGTTGAGTTGAATCTTATTCACTATTCACTATCTAATGTATTTCTATTCCTATTTCATCTATTACTTCTCCCCCTTCATATCCTAGTGCATCCTAATGGGTAAGTATATACTAACACCTACATGGGAATTTCCTGCATGTTCCATGTGTTATACATATAAGAGAAAGGCTGATGATGACTATATATGAGCTTAGGGATACCAAATATTTGGACCTTGTATGGTGGTTATAGATTGGAGATCAAGAGCTGGAATCTCTCAATGTTTTAATTTATAGTTTTTTCAGGTTGGTAAATCTTTTGGTTGGGCAGGTATTTTCCCCTTTATTTTTAGTTTTCACTATCATACTTTTGTACAATATAGAGGTTTTGAATGCTTGGTTTACTTTCTAGCAGTTGATTCATTTTTTTACTTATTTTCATCTACACTTCTTCATTAAGATGATTGTGTGTGTGAATATAAGTTTCTAGGAAAATTCCTCCCCAAGTTAGTTGTTCCATTGGTACCGGTTTCCATCCCCTAGCTTATGGAGGAGATCTTGGGGTAGTTGGGGGTTGAAACCTATAAGGGTTGGGTCATGTCAATGTTTATGAAAGAGTTTTTATTGAGGAGAATCACATAATTACAGTTAGATATACACTGGGATATGAATAAATTAAAATGAAACTATTTTACAGGAATTTATGTAAAATTATGAATGATGTATAATGGACAAGGTGAAAAAATGTTTCATAAGAGTTTTTATGATATATGTATGACTATGTTTGAAAGAAAAAATAATGTTTAATAGTTGATTTGAACTATTTAACAGTGAGTCCAATAAATCAAAGAATGTGTAATAGTTAATTAAAGTTTCCTAACTGTGAAATTATGAATAAAGACCTAGATAATAAAGAAATGAATGTTTTGTAATGGTTGATCTGTATAACAATTTACGTGTAAGAGTGAAATGAATTTTTAATGTGCTATATAATGTTGAATAAAATATTTCAAAGATTATGCAATAGTGATCTGAATATTTTTGAATAGCGAGAAGTACTATCTAAAGCTTTTTTAGGAGGGAATTATATTAGAATATCATTTTTTTAATTCTTGATTTGTGGAGAATGTATTTTATTATCTTTAAACTTAATTTAGCATTATTATTATAGATTTATTTGTGTCTAAAAATTACCCTATAACAATTGATATTATGGGTAGTCAAAGAGAAAAATGTATTGTTCATTATCATCATAATTAGGTTTCCAAGAAATAGTTTTTCATTATGGAATCACAACATCATATATGAGAATAAAAATGAAGAAAAAGAAATAAAAATGATAATAAAGCTAGTTTTGGGAGTATATTTCATTGAATTAAGATAAAATAATGAGTATGAAGAAAAAAATAGAAAATCACATGAAATATATATCCATTATTATTTAATCATTCGATTTGTTTTTTTATGAAAAAATTAGTACATAGATAGTTATTTAAAGAGGTTGGTTCAGAAAAGTAGAAGTAATGTAATTCCCTAACCTAGATGGACACCTTGGGACTTGATCTAGAGTGTTATAATGAATTAAGTGCATTATTTGATCTTTAGAGGCTAAAAAATAGTGCTGAAATATTTAACATAATCATTGGATATTTATTATTCCTTAAAGAAAAACACAAACTATATGACATGAAAATAAAATTCTCTTATAAAAATCGAAACCATATTTTAAATATAATTTTAAATGGAATAGAGTACTATATTTTGTGTTTATAATAAAAGTTATTCCTTAAGACTTAAAAGTGTGAGATAAAAATCATATATACAAAGGAACTTGATAACATTGTATTTAAGTAAATTTCAATAAATATTATTTAAAAAATAATTTCAAAAAGAAAAAATGATGATAAGCAGGTAAAAAAAAGAATAAAACTCATAAAACACCACCACACAAGGAATTTAACATGGTTTGTGAAATTCGATACATCTATGTAGAAACATTGAAATACATTTAAAGATATAATATTGAGAAAATATTATGTTATAAGTGATTACTAATGAATACTCAAAAATATTAAACTAAAAAAATATATTACACATCCTTATAAGGAACATATATTTATAAAGAAAAATTATATTTTCTAGCCAGTGACAGTTAGGTATATTGACTAAATATTCTGGGAATATTCCTTCTTCATTGATTATTTTTCAATATTTTTAGACTGAATTTCTAATTGATAATGTTTAAATCAATAATCCACCACCCAATAGCTTCTAACCATTGATTAGATAACCTTTTACTAGACAATAATACACAATCATTGATCTTATGGTATGAATAGTTCACCATCTATGATTTATTCACCAACACTCCATCTAAACTAGAAAATTATTTTTGAATAGTGGAAAGACTTCAAAACTTAATAATATCCCACTTGAATAATATTTATAAGGATTTAATTCAGCAACCTCATATACAACTCTTCCTCTTAACTTCAATTGTTTTAGTGATCTTATGATAACCATTAGTAATCTATGTCTCACTAATGTGATACATCACCTAAAATTTCTAAACCGGTTACTATAATTCACTATCTTAAAAACATGATTGTAATCCTATGTTAGAGAACCAGATGACCTCAATAATTCCTACCTACAGTCTAGAGGCTACAAATTAACAATAAGAGTCTATAACCAATTTAAGGAGACTATAGTCTTGGATCTAAAACATAAAATAATAAAAAAATAATAAAATCATATCATAAAATCAGATTAGGCATAATAAATTATAGATGAAGGATAAAAATCAATATAAAATTTAAATATATGATATAAAATCAATGGTATCCATTATCAACATACACACATACATCAAGGGACACTAAGTTGGATAAAAAATCACATAATAAATAGAAAACAAAATATAGGCGGAGAAATTACTATAACACCCGAGTCTGTAACGACCCAAAGTTTTTCAATAGAAATTACCTTCTTATAAATATGTCATAAAATCACATGAAAACACATTTAGAGACCCGTATCTTGATATACATGGAAATTACATTACATTTGCAGAATACTTAGTACATAACAAAAACACACACACAAGGATCGTAATAGTTTAGTGTCTTTGGAAACTCGGAACGTAATCTTCTAACCGTGGTGAAAGATCTTCAATATCTCCCATAAAGATCTTCCCTTTTTTTTACCTAAAACATTTCTTTATATCCTGGGGAAAAGAAAACATAAAAGGGTGAGCTCAAATTCTCGGTAAGGGTATACAAAAGAAAAATCAATCACATCATATTCATAAGAACATAACTTTTGGAAATCTTAACCTGCAAAAGAGAGCATAATTTCATAACATGGGATAAATCATAGTAGTGAAATGAAATCCCAATAATCATAACATAAAACATGAAACTTTGTGGCATACACACATAATCATAGATAATCATTTATTGTTAGTCAAGACTCATTTCCAAGACTATCTTAGTGGACAAATTCCATTTCTGAATCGAGTAACCCTCGTTTCAGTCCTGTTTCACTGAACCGGTATAACCTACCATTTCAGCCATGTCTATCTCATGAGATATAAAATCTTTACCCAATGCATTGGAGGGAGATATAGGTCCCACCCATCTTATAATGAATCCTTTATTATGTGTGCCACATAATCATAAATCATACATCATCGCATAACACATGTAACAAAAATGGGATTCTTGAAACATCATGACATCATAAAACAAATCATATACGTTAAATGACTTCATAAAAATAATTCCCTCACAACATAATCCAATCAATGTTATAATAGGGATAAAAACATAACCCTTTATTATCTTAGATGGAAAATAATTTTGATAAAACACTTGAACTCCATTCTTGAGGAAAATATCCTTTCTTCTTCAAAAACATTTTTCCTTTCATAACATGTCATACGACTTTAAAATAAAAGAAGTTGATTAAAAATAAACTTGAAAACTTGTAAAGGAATCTTCTTGGAAATAAGGTTCTAAAAATCCATTCATTCCGTATAAGTTAAAAAAACATTCTTCTCGTACTTTTGTCGGAAAAGTCAAAAAAGTACCTCATACGAAAAATGACAAAAGATTCCTTTCATATTCTTTACTAAAAACTCACCGAAGGGTAAAATTGGGTTTAAACAATTGTATGTGGATGGAAATAACATTACATATTGAGGAAACATGGATGTGGATGATAAAATACACCCCAATAAATTTCAAAGTATAAACAATCTCGGATAAAAATGAGATTGTGATATTTCCCTTACCTTAGGTCCGATTTGCTTCGTAAGTGTCTGAACCTCCTCTTCTTTGAAACGCCTCTTTGAATCCTCCACATAGGGAACTAAGATTGGTCTTTGAAGAAGACCAGGACCTCTAGGATTATTCTATGGAAGTGGAGAAGGGATTTTGGCAGGGGTTGGAATCTTGAAGGCTCAAAGTTGTGTGAGGAAGAGAGGGAGGAGGTGCCCTTTTATAAGGGAGCAGAGGGGCACCTTAGGAATATCTCGAAATATTATTTTATATTAAAGTCAAAATCGGTTTATAATGGTTACAAGGGGTCTTATTTCGAGGGTAAAGTGGGTATGGGTCAAAATCCTATCAACCAATAGGATTTAGACAAGTTTAGGTTATTATTTTAACCTTATCAATTAGATTTAACTCTAAGTTAAATAATTTAACTTTTACCATGTCTTTTTGTTTTCTTACACTATATGGTTAATAAACTTACTATATCAAGCCAAAAGAACCCCAAGTTGTTTATTATTAATATATATAATATTATCTAAGTCATTTGGCCGAACCTTAGATTTTTAGGAATAAAATAACAATTAATAATATAATATTTGTTTTAAAAACTATTTTATGTCAATTTTGACACTATTTGGTACATGATTTTTATGAAATTCATAACAGAATGATAAGTTCTAAACAAGTTACTTAAATCAACAATAACATGTCATATTAACCTAGAAAATTATTTTATGTCATAAAAAGTCTCAAATTACATTTATTTGGGCATTTATAACATCAATTATGTCAATATTTCATTAATAAGACAATTACTGCATAATCTTTGTGTCATAATAAATGATAATTATTTAATCCCTAAAAATTTTAAATAAATTTCTATGATGTAGATAATTGTATTAGCTTTCTCGAGACTATTCATGTTAGAATTTTAATGAAGTTTATCACTAGATTAAAATTATTATACTTATAAGATTTAAGAAAGTGACATGTTGTCACATTCTTTGGTTTTAATAATAATTAAATTATTTTCATTGAAAAAATTTAATTAAATTAATCTAATCTGACCCTTAGGTGATATGGGTCGTTTTTTAGTCATCCAATAGGAATTTGACATTTTTTAGGGTAATTTTAAAATATTATATTTACCCTTAATTACCCGATTTACCTTTAACTATGGTAAATAAAATTTACCGTAGTTACTATTCATAATTCCCAAAAATAAAAAGTATCCTATTAACATAATCTGGACCCACTGATTCCAAATATGGAATCCATTTTTTAAAATTCGAAACACAGAAGTTTCAGAAATTAAATTAAAATTAATCCCGTTGTCGAATAAAAACGGGTTTTTGTTTAAAACATTGCAAAAGATTGAATTGATTTAACCTACGAATTCAAGGTAAAATCAATGCTAATGACATACATTATATTAAACGGTAAAAATATATTCTATTTATACTTTAAAACCATTCAATATTATAATTTAACCACCTAAGATATTACGATGAAAAAAGTTGTTTTTAATTAAAATATATCGTGTTTTTACTATTCATTAAAATGTGAAAGTTACCAGAATAATATGAAAAATTTATCCAAAGTAAATTTTTATTTCTTGATTCCAAAGAAAAATTTTATTTTTTCAAATTGAACTTATAAACATGTCAAAAACTAGATTTAATGTGGGTGCGCCATCAAAAGGTGGCAAAACTGCATATTTTGAAAAATACTTATTTTACCTGAAAAATTTATTTTGTTCTTATATCAAGTTCTAGAAAATGTGTAAGATGAATAATAATGTTATAAAATTCAAAATTTAGTTAATACTATTCATAAAGGCTAGTTCATGACAATATTATAATAATCTAAAATTGTTTATTAAAACCCGGTATTGCGTACAACACACGCTATCGAGGAAGGTCGTGATTGCGTGTAATGCAAGCCAAGTCAGGGTTGCGTGTTGTGAAAGAATCCTTCGTTGTTTCATATAACAGAATCCAACCATATTTCATTAATAAATTTAATATATATATATATATATATACTCAATGTTGCGTAGAATAACTATTATCAAAATTGTGTGTAACACGGTCCAAGAATAGTGTTGCGTATACTGCAAGCTAATACGGTGTTGCGTATAGCGCAAGGTAATCATGGTGTAGAATACAACATAAGACATTAATGAAATTAAAATAATATTTTTCATAAAATATCGGGGTGTTACAACACAACATAATGAACTACTAAGTTCTAAGTGACCTTTAAACATAATATTTACACTCTTGTGTTTGGAATTTTGAAAATCTGACATACACGGTTGTGTTCAAGATGATTTTTGGAGTCTAATAAAACAAAAATAATTTTTAGTGAATATTATCCTACCCTTATGAATAGTAACATACACTTATGAATAGTGACATACCCTAATGAATGGTAACCTTACTCATGATAGTATAAAAATAATATTCAAGTGAAAGTACGATGTACCTATATTTTAGAATAAGTAAATGAATGTTTTAAAACTATTTTTTAGTAAAAACCCACAATTTTAATTAAATATTAAATTAATCATATTTTTAAAATTATTTTTGAAAAATGGAATTCATTTTTTGATTCTACATGTTGAAAAATGGTTGGGGTGAAATTTTGGGATTGTTCTGAAATACTTGATTTTTTGATGAATAGTGAAATACCATAATTTACAAAATAAGCTAAATAAGCTAATTATAGGGTCATGTGTGATGTTATGATGATGTAAGCACACTTGTTTCTGGATTAAATTATAAAATTACTATTATTGGTCATGTAAGACTCACTATTCCTTGTCTTGTTGGGAAATAATAAACTAATGAGTTTTATATTAAGGAAACCCCTCTCCCCTCCACTATGAAAACCACCCTTCACACCCTCATTTTCTCACACCTCTAAAGATTCAAGACTTATTTAAACTCTACCCAAACATCTTCCATATCCCCTATCCCACGTCCAAGAGCTTCTGGTCTCATCAAAAGACCAAGACTAGCTTCTTTAAGGAGGATCTCAAGAGGAAGATTTAAGAGGCAATTTCTCTCCTTCTTCTCCTTTAATTTCCTTTCAATTTCAAGTTCATTTCTTGATCTCTCCCCACCTATATTCATCCAAATGTAATTTTAACTATATTATTATACATTTAATTTAATTTTATGATGATAATGGGATATTATATCATTCAACCCCCTTTCCCTCTTCATTTTATTTTATTAAAGAGAACTTTGTTTGTGAGGTGTTAATTTATCACATTCAAGAACGACATGTTTTCTAATTCCATTTATACCTTCAGATATGGTCATGAAACCATTTTTATGGTTGAACCAAAATATTTTTTATGTATTATGTCATATTTAATGTTCTGGAACTGACTTATGGACATATTACTAAGTGATAAATTAAAACAAGTTCGTTGTGATTAAAAAAACCGCGCCAATTAACCCAAACAATCACCATTTAATTTTTATCTAATGATTCATCCACATGTTATACAATATAACTCATAATAATATCATTTTAAATTATTTAATTTCATTAATAACATGTAATATTAGTTCTGGATGTTTACCCATGTTCTACCCAAACTTCAATTTATGAATACAAGTGAACCACCCAAGAGAAACTATAAAAAACGAACATCCTTGAACAATGTTTTTAAACTCTATAAGTCATCCAAAGGAACATAAAATGACATCATGAAACCATAATTAAACCTATTAATGTATAAAAGGTTTTGGAATTTATAATTAATGAATATAATGTCATTATATAGGACATTAAAGAGAAGGAAACGTTCAAATACAAGGTAAGGGGAAAATCTCAAACCCAACTTTCATCCTTCAGGTTCTCCCTCTTTCACTACATTTTTTATATGGTTACTCCTTAAAGATCATTTTTTCATCATTTTCTTTCCTTTTTTGGGATATACATATTTTCACTGGTTTTTATATCAAATAAATTTTTTTCCAAAAAAACTATTCTTTTAAGAACACGCCTTTTACTTCTCACTCAAAGTGGACGTAACATGTATGTTATTCCCTCATTATTTTGGGAACCCAAAGTTTATGAATTTGTTCTTATGAGATGAAACCCATTACTTTCCATGGGTTAGTTATATACATTTTGATATGTGTTCTATGTGGCATGCATGATAATGATAATGTTATGATATGATGGGTGCACCGAGAATTATATGGTGCAATATGAATGTTTCAATGTGACGTGTGCACCCGGAATTATACAGTGCTCCAATAAATTAGGTAAAGTGATGAAACTCATGAGTAAATGTGAAATGATGTGTGAACAATATGCTATATTGGTTCAAAATTATGTGTGGTAGTTAACCACTAAGATATGATGTTTTATTTTTATGCATTTCCACACTTCAAGTCTTTTATTTATGCTTCCTCTCATGTTCATGATCTTTTTCCCATGTTATGATTATGCTCACCCCATGCTATATTGTTATTATCTATCCTCTTACTGGTATTTTAGCTCACCCCTTTTTTATGTATATCCTCAGGTGACTACATGTACTAAGAAGAGGGAAAGTGCCAATAAGAAGCTAGTGAAGGAGGAATTAAATGATTATTTATGATTTATGTTGTAAAAGTTATGAATGGTCCTAGTTTTCCCAAGAAACTAAACCGTTATATCCTCTATGTGTAATAATATTATGTTGTTTATCTTTAAAATGCTGTAATATTAATGTAAAAAAAGTTAGGGTCGTGATAGAGTCCTTCCTTGAACCTATCTCCAAACACATTATCAAGCCACTCCATCCATTTCCCTAGTGTAACCAACTACCTAAATGATAAACATGAAGATCTATATATGCATCATGGTACCCATGAATAGTGTGTGAATATAAATAAATAGTTAACCAAAAACATGTCCCTTATAGAATCTTTCATATATATGTATGAATGAATGGAAAATAAAAAGCAATATACAAGAAACCACATCAGATCATCATGTGCTAATGAGGCCCCTAAAAAAGTTAAATCCTACTGCTTCAACCCCATACTAGAAGGAAGTATCATCTTATATCATGAATCCATATCTGGAAACATAATAAGTGGTACTGAGGTGGGAGTGATGTCAATAAACTTATATGTAGGTCAACTGACTATATATGACTCAGTGTAAGGTCTCACAATGGATTCTCATACCAATGCCCTATCACTCATGGTGTGGATTCATGACCAAATATGATACCAACACCCTATCACTCAGGGGGGGGGTGTTCATAACCACATATCATACTAATACCCAATCACTTAGGGTGAGGTCTCCTAATCATGGATTGTATAAACACTCTAGCACTTAGGGTGAGATATCATAATCACATCTGACACCAACACACTAACTCATAGGGTCTCATATTAATGCCCCATACCAAAACCCTATTTCTCAAGGTGAGGTATCGTAATCATGTATCATACCAACACCCGATCATCTAGGGTGAGGCCTAATAATAATTTATCATACCATCCATCATATATTAAACATAATTGACCCAATTTCTATCCATACACCCAAACTCTACACCTCATCATCCCACATTTTGACCATATCAAAAGTATATTATCAAAATTTGAAATATCCTTGACATATATAGGACATACCCCACACCCTATATCCCATATATCCATAAGTCCACACCTAGAACTATTATAGAGAAAACCACACTAACAACTCAAACATATCAATATTTAACCAGTCCCACTATACTTAGATGCCACACCATGCTTGAAACTAACACATACTTGTGATGAACCCATGACCAAAGGAAATAAACAAACTTCCACCCCACACTATCTATACCGAACTATATCATCACACTATTTATTTATCAGGTGGTACACTTATATATTAGGCCTCAAGGAAATAACAATAACCTCTACTCATAACATTAGTGTATACTATACTTTATAAGATGTATCAAACTATTGAAGACCTTTTTTCCAACACATTCCCAATCAATAAGCTCATACGAGATCCAATGAGATACCCCAATTGATATTCCAATAATCCATCTTCTCACCTAAGTCACTCATGACATGATCTGATCAATATATAATAAAAAAATCAATAAGGCCCATTCTATCTCCAAGAAACTGGGTCTCAACTAAAGGGTACCTTATCACTATCATCCCACTCCCATTCAGGAGGTCCCAACACCCATGTCCATACCCAAAACCCATTTTCTATAATTCCAAGGTTATTCACTAACCCAGATAATTACCTAAGGATCAATTATTTTGGAATATTATTCACATTCCATCAAACCTTATCCTAAGTAATATATAAAACCCTTTGAACATTCCAAAATCCATTGGAAGTTTTTAAATCCTAGTTAAAAATTATTTTCCTTGGTAGTGAAGTCACCGAGTTTCTCTATAGATCTAAAAATATACTTAAAATACCTAATAAATACCCCTAAGGTTCCATCCTATAAATTTATAACAAAAGGAACACACATTTCCCCAACCTGGTTACCCAAACTCAAAGTACAAGTATGCACATACAAGCACATGTATACAAACATATGGTTAATTATTAAGGGGACCACCTACCTTAGTTATATATTTTCTATCCTTAATCCACACTCACCTAAATCCTCCATTATTATCAAATAATTAATAAGATTTTTACCCCCTATGTTATAACACAACCTATCAATAATTAAATATTTATAATTATAATTAATTATTAAAATTAATAAAAAGAGGCACGATCCATGAAATATTATTGATAATACTCTAATGGATGAAACTTATATTAATATCATGATAATGACCCATGAAATTCCTCTAACACTCCTATAAATAAAATCTCCACCATTTTTTATAGGATCAATCATAAATTCTAAATAAAATTGACAAAATATCAAGAAAAACTTAGAGGGAATCTTATCATTATTCAAATAATAAGAAATAGGTAGTGGTTATCCTATTTTGATGTCGTCAATACACAATACCATGAATCCCTACCATTTAGGGATGATTCCACCACTATCTAGTAGAATCATAAATAAATACATAAATGATACCCATATCAAAACCAAATGAGAAAAGTTATAAGAACATTGGAAAAAAATGATTAAGAAATACCTTGGGTTATCATGAAGAAATAAACTCTATCCAACATGAATTTATGAATAAAAAGGGAGAGAAAAGTGATGGGGAGAGGTACCCCCTATGGTTTTACCATATATATTAGAAAATCCCCCAAGGGGATAAAATTTGGGGGGGGGGGGTCTGGAAATGACCCCTTTCCTCTTATTTAAAAAAACAAGACCCAACCCTATCGGGGGACCAATCAGCTAGGATTAGGCTTCCAATGCCTCAAAAACCACACATTATAATCCCATTAGTTGATCAATAGTTTATACATGGTTTATACACTTTTGGAGAAGTCATAAAGTTTTAGGTACACCACACTATGTACATGGTGGGACCAAGATACTAAAATTATGCATCAGGGACACTCATACCCCATTTCGATCATCCTCCAACACCAAAAACTCTCAATACTACACTAAAACATCCTCAAATTAACACTATAATAATCAAAATAAAAATCCAAATAATAAATTTAAATTCCCCTTACTCTAGATCCATAAAAATATAAATATCCTTTGAAATAACCATAATGATGCAAGTCATTAAAAAAAATCATTATATGGATTCTCATACATGATAGTGGTCTTCTATATCCTCCTAATTCTCAAATCATCCATCTAAATCTAAATTCAATGGCCATTTACAATCCCAAAGGGGTTGTGTTCCTTTAAATCATGTGGCTAGTCCATATAAAAATAAATTAACCAACAACACTCACTTTAGAACCAATCATGCAATGGTCATTTCAAAAATGAAACCACAGATAAAAAAATTACCACAACATAGACAGTTACACATAAAAACCTGATACAACACCCTCATTGACTGACATCACCCTAAAACTAACCAAAGTCTTCTCACCAAAAAATTGGTCATAAATTAAAACCCTCAATTTCTAACCACACCATTATAATATGACCAATAATCTAAACCTAATCCTAAACCCAAATCATGATTAATTTATTGATAAATTTTATAAATATATAAAGTCACACCATAATCTCTCTTAAGAACTGACATTCCTATCACTTAGGATATTGCCTCACTAATCATAATATCCTATCCCTCATTACTTTCCAAAAGTACTAAATATACTAAATACTCTATAGAATTCCTAAAATATATTATATCCCTAAAACCATGAATGACTTATCACACTTTCAACATGAAAGGAATCAAAACTCATGTCACTGTGACATTGAACCCAATCTCATTGGAGATATATATATAAATGTTTCCATTGGGTTCTCCCCACCATACAACTTACCACATCATCATCGATTTAAAACCTATGAACCTATGGTGTATCATCACAAAATGATCACTCTTTCCAAACACCACTTATCAAAACCTCAATATTATAATTCTAGAGCCCCAATCCCAATTTGAATGACATTAAACTATCTTGAAATATCCTAACCCACAATTTTTGACCCTAGGTGTTAACATTAAATAATTATGATACTAATGACCCTAAGGATCAGATAAACTACTCATCAGACCAAGATAAACTTATCTTAGTGACTCATAAACACCATCCTATACTCCCTAAACTTACTCAACAAAAGCACTACATAAAATATCTACTTTTCTATTAATCCTAAAATGTGAGAAACTTACCTCTAAAATAGAAAAAGTCCTCTCAATCATATATTTTTCATTCCAATTCCTCATTAGAATCCTATAAACCTCTAAATACATAGTGGAGTATCCATAGATGTTGAAACACCACTTTCCCTATGTAAAGACCCGAAAATTTCAAGGAAATTTTTTTCTTAATTTCTTTGGGATTTTACAAGAACGCAATTTCTGACGTCACCTGATTCTATGTCCCAGAGTGCTAGGAATCATTTTCCAAAGTTTATCTTGGGTACGTTTAGTGAATGAACAAGCGGGTTTTTCTAACTCTTGAACCAGTGCTCGGAATCTAAATCCGACGGCACCGATGAAACCACAGTGCCGATAATTTCTTAGGAACACCTTTCATGGAGTTGCGTTTTCTCAGGTGTGGTACTAAAAATTTTGGGTTAAGTAAAAGAATAAAATAAAATGGTTCAACCAATTTTATTTTATTTAATGTAGCTAAACCAAACCTAAGTGGTTTGGGTGGGACCAACTATATCCTACTCGACTAGGTAGGATATTTGTGTGGTGGGGCCCACACGAGCCCCATTTTTTCACTTCCTCAACCCCCACTTTTAATTAGGTAACACACCCGAACTCCCCTTAAATTGAGAGTCAACTCTTACATTTAACTTAATGTTTAAACGCCTCATTAATTTGGGTGGTTTAAACTTCTCAATTAATTCAATTAATTGATTGATTCAAATTTTGAATTTCAAAATGTTTGTCTTGTGTGTTAATAAACTAAGACAAGTCTTATTTTATTAAGGGGTTCGTTGTGTGTGAGGTCTTGGGAGAAATTGCTCTAAGTCATGAAGTACTTCTTCCTCGATGAAGAACGCAAAGAACGCCGACCTCTGACGACGGACGACGGTGATAGACGCCTTCCTTAGAGATCGACGACCCGACGCGCATTACTTCGTTCCTTCTTCCCACGTAAAATGAAGGGAGACACCGTTACTCCTCGGACAATCTCCGTCAACATGTGTGGAACCTTCTTCCGTGACGTCTTTTTCCACGACGTTCAGTTCCGTGATGAGCCTTCGTTCAACAAACGCTCGAGGTAGGGGATTATTTTATTTTTGTTCCTGAATACTTTCTTCGCTGTTTATCATCCTTTTTGTGCTTCCTGGTATCGCAATAACGGGAGGAGGTCGGACCGCACGAACACAGCCGACCCTCCTTCCCCCTTGATTGTTGATTTGTTTGCGGAACGAACAAGGCGATGCGGTGCCGGTGCCCCGCGTGGAAAACAATAAAGATTGGGAGAAGAAGAGCAGCACCGTCACGCCATACCGGAGATCCTGGAAGAGTCCGCGGTCGGAGCGGGGCCACAGTAGAGGGACACGGCAACGTCACGCCGCACCGGACGGACCAAGGCCGCGGCCTTTGGCCACGACGGAGAAGAGAGTGGCGGCCGGCTTCCGGCCGCCGGTGCCGGAGCAAAAGGGTGGGACCGCGGGGCCCCGCGGAAGTAGCGCGGCCGGCCAGCCGGGCCGACCGGTCACCGAGAAAGCTGGGGGTCGTAACCCCCGGCTGGCTGATAGGAGCGGCCCCCCACATGGGGGCTGCGGTTACACGAACAGGCGGGGGGAAGCGCGCCCCCCCTCACCCCTTCCACTCGGCCGGGCCATCCATTCCGGGCCGCGCCAGCCGGGCCGGGCCACGCCCACGCAGGCTGGACCTGTACTCGGGTCGGGTCGACTCGGTTCGGGCCGACACAGGGGGTATCGGGCCTGGTCGGACCGGGCCGGAACCCCCTATTCGCCGACCTCTTACAGTCTTTTGCTTATATCTTGGGTTACATACCTCTGATCGATGCACCGTTAGCTGCGATGCAATCCTTGGATCGAGACGGTCATTTTGGTATATTACACTCAAGGTTTCAGAGAACTTTGAGTATGGAAGGGTTGGTTCGGATACGAAACCAACTGGGCCCTTGGAACAGAAAAGCTAATAACTTACAGACCGGACATCCGTTTGATGAACCGTCAGCGGCGTTGATGATCACGTTGAGAAATGGTCCCTATGATTATACCCTATGAGAGTTCGGGGTACCGTTGAGATGCGGTCGGGTTGGTTCGTACATGAAACCAACCGGGCCCCTGGGACGAAAAGGCTAATAACTCACAGACCGGGCGTCTGATTGACGTGCTGTCTATTTCATTGAGACCCATAAGATGAGGCGATCCTTTGAGATACTTCTTCATGGGACTTGTGATACTTGGAGTATCGACCAGTAGCTCGTGGAGCGGACCATCCTGGAGACGATCTAGCAGGGTGCAGAGACCTAGTAGCTGACTGAGACTTGACGACTGTTGATCGACCGACTCGGAGTGATTCGGATAACCCAGTGGGATGTGCTTGGTTGTAGCAGCAGACCCACGGTGGAGGTGTACTTGGTTGTAGCGACAGACTCGTGATACTCAATAGAATGAGTACCTCTATAGGCTATGAGGGGGAGCGCTTGGTTGTAGCGGCAGACCCATGGTGGGATGCGCTTGGTTGCAGGGGTAGGCCCAAAATACTCGACAGGTGGAGTACTTCAGCAGTCCAAGGTTAGTGGGATGCGCTTGGTTGTAGCAGAAAGCCCATGTACTCAACAGAGGAGGAGTTCTTCAGCATCCGTGGTTTCGTTATCGTGAAAAAAATCCTGGTTTGAGCTGAGTCTATGACCTATGTGTTTACCTCATGATTGAGATGGGTCACTTGATAACGTAGGTATATGTATGGGAATATATCTAAGTAGAGGTTATCCGTTGATTTAATAACCTTTGTGTTTCCTCATGATTGAGATGGGTTACTGATGACTTAGGTATAAGTATGGGCTTATACCTAAGTAAGAGTTATCTGTTGAGTTTCTGATTTGTGGTTATCCTTGTTGGATTTAGAGAGACAATGAGGGTCTCGGGGCCCCTACTGAGTATCTTTATACTCACCCCTACACGGGCTATGCCCACACCTCGTTGTGTTGGATGTAGATGACAGATAGCGCTGGCGGAGGCCGAGTGTTCGAGGACTGGATATTACCCGGAGGTGGATCTCACGACGAGTCAGTACCGGGAGGAGACAGACAGACGAACGATCAGACGTGGAGTGCTAAGGAGGGAATCTGTACTTACCCTTCAGGTAAGATCCATGGTGGATGATCCAGCATCTGCGTGTCTTCTTCCAGCAGTTCTTCATTTCTGTTGTACTTTCGTTCTGTTGTAGTTGTACTTTCAGTTGGGTTTGTATTCTGGCCCATTTACTTTTCAGAACTTCTTTTGTACTTAGTGTTTTACTTCTGCTTGTACTTTGTGGTGTTTGTTTACTTTATAAAGGAAACTTCTTCCCAGTTATCGGGAATTACGCCTTTGGTGCTAGTCGCCAGCCCCTGGCCAATGGAAGGCGGGCTTGGGGTAGTCACTGCATCGGCCCCGAGGATGGGTCGTGACAAATTGGTAGCAAAGGAGTTCGGTTCTACCGCAGAACTTATAACTCTGATATTTTATTTTCTATGAAGAAATAGTACTAAGGGTACCAAGTGTGGTTTTCAGTTCAGGGAGTCCAGTGTTGGTGCGGGCGGCCGACGTATCCATACACCAGGACCCTGACAACTGAGTTCCGACTTTGTGCATGAAAACACTGATTGCGTGTGTGTTTTCAAAGGTTTTCCCTTAAAAGTCAGCTCAAACCAGGTCAGCTCACCAGGTATAAATCGTTTGACCATTTCATGTTTGTTTCTTTCAGGATGCCTCCCCGCGGACGACTAGCTAGAGCCCCGAGAGTTGTACGTACTGACATCCCACCAACAGACGTAGCCTCAGTACAGGGCCCTATCCCAGTTGAGGCACCAACGGTACTACTACCCGTTGGGCCACCAATGCCACCAGCCCTAGAAGCAGATGGTGCACGTCTCTTAGAGCACTGCATGAGTTCTAGCGCTAGAGGCCACTCAGGTTTAGGGGAGAGATGGACCCACAGGCGTCTGAGGATTGGCTGGAGGCTGTGGTGAGAGTCTTCAAGCTAGTGGGGACGCCAACCGACTTCATGGTGATCCTTGCTACCATACTTCTTCAGGCAGCAGCAGGAAGATGGTGGAGCCTGATGCTTCAGATGCATGACGAGGCGACACTTATATGGGAAGACTTCGAGAGACTGTTCCGGACAGAGTTTGTACCCGCCACCCTTCGAGTGGTGTATATTCAGGAGCTACTACATCTACAATAGGGTAGCATGATGGTGGCGCAGTACTCAGCGAGGTTCACAGACCTCTCGTGATACTCCATAGATATAGAATGAGACCCGTTCTTCAGGGACCGAACCTTCGATCAAGGGCTCAGGCGAGAGATTAGAGCTTCTGTTGTTTCTCACAGCATCCCGATGCAGACATGGGTGTTGGAGCGAACCCTCTTAGTGGAGAGTTTCCTTGCTGAGTAGTCTCCAGCAGCAGGACCCAACCCTAGATGACAAGCGACAGAGCCTTCTACAAAAAATAGTAGACAAATGAAGCAGAGGTCCAAGAGGACCAGACCTACAGGTGGTCAACCACATGACAGAGTATCGTGTGTGCGAGGCACCCGGGGTGGATAGCGACTTACTAGGAGAAGATAGTTTTACTCCTGCGGCGGGGTTGGTCACATGGCTCGGGACTATCCGACCCGCCATACAGATGATCAGCAGATAAACGAAGGACCACCCAGGCAGAGGCAGAGGTTCGATCGAGGTGGACCACAAGGAGCAGGAGACCGTGGCAGGGGAGCTGGCCATGTAACTGGAGGTGGACGATGCTTCGAGGTATTTTCACCACCACCACCAGGAGGTCCACCCCGACCGCAGGGAACAGGTGGACAAGGTAGAGCTCAGCTTCAGGCAGCTGAGGCCTACGATCATGGAGCTCCGGGAGTAGATAGACAGGAGCGGGACTAGCTTATGATATGGAGACTTTTGTTCATGTTGCTTTTGGCTTTGTGTAAGTTTTATTGTATATGCTTTGTGTCTTTGTACTTTGAGCTGCAGTAATAAAAGACACCTTTCTTTGTGACATTTACTTTGTTGTCCTCTCTTTTTTTATGTTACTAAGAGGTTCTGGTTTAAAAACCGTTGACTTGACCCTCACTTCTGAGGTACCTACTAGAGGAGAGCCAGTGACCACACACTGATGCCGAGAGTGTGACTCAACCCTATGAGGCGAGAGTAACGGTTGGATCTTTTGGTAGTAGCATCGAGTCCTTACGACGTCATCCTTGGTATAGATTTGTATCATCAATGTCGGTATTGACTGTATTAGGCAAAGAACGTGGTTCATCCTAGGGATGAGACCAGATTTCTCTTATTGGCAAAGAAGGAATCATGGCAGCTCTTGTGGTACCAGAGATGGTCCAGGCCACGTCATAGAAGGTCCAGGTCATCTAGGAGTGGATGAGGACAGCTTAGAGCCGACAGAAGTCTTATACTGCCAGGAGGTGGAGACCACTAGAGTTCGAGGATGACGACCAAGTTTTCCTATGGGTCTCACCTTGACGAGAGTTACGGAGTTCTGGTCGGGGCGACAAGTTTTGTCCGCGCTTCATTGGACCCTTCTAGGTCCTCAACAGGGTAGGCGAGGTGGTTTACCGCTTGACCCATCCACCTCAGTTGCACAGGGTGCACGACGTCTTCCACGTATCCCAGCTGAGGAGATACTAGCACAACCCGACACATGTCATTGACCATGGGGGGGGGGGGGTTAGACTTTGGCGATGGGGTGACTTTCACAGAGGTTCCAGTGGTGAACAAGGATCGACAGGAGAAGATCTTTCAAGGATGGTTGATTCCTCGGGTGCTCTTTCACTGGAAGCATGAGAACCTCCAGGTGAGCACATGGGAGCAGAAGGATCAGAGGCGTTCTCAATATCGCTTTTGTATCCCTAGTTTGTGTTAAAGCTTTACGGGGACGTAAAGCCCTGAGGTGGGAGTAATGTAAAGACCCGGAAATTTCAAGGAAATTATTTTCTTAATTTCTTTGGGATTTTACAAGAACGCAGTTTCTGACGTCACCTAATTCCAAGGCCCGTTGTGCCAGGAATAATTTTCCGAATTTTAGCTCGGGTACTTTCAGTGAACGAACGAGCGGGTTTTTCTAACTCTTGAACCGGTGCTCAGAATCGAAATCCGAGGGCACTGATGAAACCGCAGTGCCGATAATTGCTTAGGAACACCTTTCCTGGAGTTGCGTTTTCTTGGGTGTGGTACTTAAAATTTTGGGTTAAGTAAAAGAATAAAATAAAATGGTGCAACCAATTTTATTTTATTTAAGGTAGCTAAACCTAAGCTAAGTGGTTGGGGTGGGACCCACTATATCCTAATCGACTAGGTAGGATATTTTTTGGGTGGGGCCCACACGAGGCCCACTTTTTCACTTCCTCAACCCCCACTTTTAATTAGGTAATGCACCCGCACCCCCATTAAATTGAGAGTTAACTATTACGTTTAACTTAATGTTTAAATGTCTCATTAATTTGGGTAGTTTAAACTTCTCAATTCATTCAATTAATTGATTGATTCAAATTTTGAATTTCAAAATGTTTTTCTTGTGTGTTAATAAAATAAGACAAGTATTATTTTATTAAGGGGTTCTTTGTGCATGAGGGATTGGAAGAAATTGCTCTAAGTCTTGAAGTTCTTATTCCTCGATGAAGAATGCGAAGAACGCTGACCTCCAACGACGAGCGACAGTGATAGATGCCTTCCTCGGAGATCAATGACCTGATGCACATTTCTTCATTGCTTCTTCCTGTGTCAAAGGAAGGGAGACATCGTTCCTCCTCGGATGACCTCCGTCAACGTGTGTGGAACCTTCTTCCGCGATGCCTTCTTCCGCGACGTTCAGTTCCGCGACGAGCCTTCGTCCAACAAACGCTCGAGGTAGGGGATTATTTTCTTTTTATTCCTGAATACTTTATTCACTATTTATCGTCCTTTTTGAGCCACCTGGTATTGATATAATGGGAGGAGGTCGGACCGCACGAACACGGTCGAACCTCCTTCCCTGTTGAAGTCGAACAAGCCGCGGCGCCATCGGGCTGCACTGGAGAACCTGGAAGAGACTGCGGCCGGAGCGGGGCCGCGGCGGAGGGGCGCGATGCCGTCGCGCCGCGCCGGACGAACCAATGCCATGACCTTTGGACGTGGTGGAGCAGAGAGCAGAGGCCGGCTTCCGGCCGCCGGTGCTGGAGCAGGATGGCGGGACCGCGGGGTCCCGCGGCAGCAGCACGGTCGGCCAGCCGAGCCGGCCGGTCATCGAGAAAGCCGAGGGTCGTAACCCCTGGCTGGCCAACAGGAACGGCCCCCCACATGGGGGTCGTGGTTACACGAACAGGCAGGGGGCAGCGCGCCCCCCCTCACCCCTTCCACTCGGCCGTTACGGCCGAGCTGCCTGGCCACGCTGGCCAGGCCAAGTGCGCCGGGCCGGGCCGCCTAGGCCAGGCCGCACCCAGGCCGGGCCAGGCCGCGCCCAGGCCAGACCGGGCCGGGCCGCACCCAAGCAGGCCAGACCCGGACCCGGGTCGGGTCGACCCGGTTCTGGCCGGCACAGGGGGTATCGGGCCGGGTCGGACCGGGCCTGAACCCCCTATTTGTGGACCTCTTATGGTCTTTTTACTATATCTTGGGTTACAGACCTCCGATCGACGCACCTTTAGCTGCGATGCGATCCTTGGATTGAGACGGTCGTTTCGGTATATTACATCCAAGGTTTTGGAGAACTTTGAGTAAAGCCGGGTTGGTTCGGATATGAAACCAACCGGGCCCTTGGAACGGAAAAGCTGATAGCTTACAGACCGGACGTCCGTTTGATGAACCCTCAGTGGAATTGGTGATCACGTTGAGAAACAGTCCCTTTGAGTATACCATATAAGAGTTCGGGGTACCGTTGAGATGCGGTCGGGTTGGTTCGTACACGAAACCAACTGGGCCCCTGGGACGAAAATGCTAATAACTCACAGACCAGGCGTCCGATTTACGCGCTTTATATTGCGTTGAGACCCATAAGACGAGATGATCCTTTGAGATAATTCTTAGTGGGAATTGTGATACTTGGAGTATCGACCAGTAGCTCGTGGAGTGACTCTCCTGGAGATGAGCTAACAGAGTACAGAAACCTAGTAGCTAACTGAGACTTGACAACTACTGATCGATCAACTCAGAGTGATTCGGATAGCCTAGTGGGGTGCGCTTGGTTGTAGCGGAAGACCCATGACGGAGGTGTTCTTGGTTGTAGCGGAAGACCCGTGGTACTTGACAGAATTTGTACCTCTATAGGCTATGAGGGGGAGCGCTTGGTTGTAGCGGTAGACCAATAGTGGGATACGCTTGGTTGCAGCGGCAGGCCCACAATACTCGATAGGTGGAGTACTTCAGCAGTCCAAGGTTAGTGGGATGCGCTTGGTTGTAGCGGCAGGCCCACTGTACTCAACAGAGGAGGAGTTCTCCAGCAGCCGTGGTTTCGTTATCGTGAATAAAATCCTGGTTTTAGCTGAGTCTATGACCTATGTGTTTACCTCATGATTGAGATGGGTCACTTGATAACTTAGGTATATGTATGGGAATATATATAAGTAGAGGTTATTCGTTGATTTCATAACCTTTGTGTTTCCTCATGATTTAGATGGTTTTCTAACGACTTAGGTATAAGTATGGGCTTATATCTAAGTAAGATTTATCAGTTGAGTTTCTGATTTGTAGTTATCCTTGTTGGATTTAGAAAGACCTTGAGGGTATCAGGGTCCCTACTGAGTATCGTTATACTCACTCCTGCACGGGCTATGCCTGCACCTCATTGTGTTGGATGTAGACGACGGACAGCGCTGGCGGAGGCCGAGCATTTGAGGACTGGACGGTACTCGGAGGTGGATCTAACGACGAGTCGGTACCCGGAGGAGACAGACGGATGGAAGATCAGACGTGGAGTGCTGAGGAGGGCATATGTACCTACCCTTCATGTAGGATCCGTGGTGGATGATCCAGGAGCTGCGTGTCTTCTTCTAGCTATTCATATTTTTTGTTGTACTT
This sequence comes from Viscum album, assembly GCA_963277665.1. Taxonomy (NCBI): domain Eukaryota; kingdom Viridiplantae; phylum Streptophyta; class Magnoliopsida; order Santalales; family Viscaceae; genus Viscum; species Viscum album. The sequence continues at coordinate 192,394,985 of OY728146.1, read as the reverse complement.
TCGTTCTGTTGTAGCTGTACTTTCAGTTGGGTTTTGTATTCTAGCCAATTTACTTTTCAGCACTTCTTTTGTACTTAGTGTTTTACTTCTGCTTGTACTCTATGGTGTTTGTTTACTTTATAAAGGCAACACCTTCCCAGTTATCGGGAATTACGCCTTTGGTTCTAGTCGCCAGCCCCAAGCCAATGGAAGGCGGGCTTGGGGTAGTCACGACACGGGCCCAGAGGATGGGTCGTGACACCCTATTTACTCTATCCCTTCAAGAACTCATCACCAAGAGTTTTAAAGATTTACAACACACTTTCTCCCAAGGTAGTTTCACTAGGAACTACCCATTGGATACATTCCCTAACCAAAGTTATTGTTCCATAAGTGTTTATCTACCAAACATTACTCACCAACACAAATATACTCACCAGATATTCATAACCTAATGACCTATACATCTTATCTAAGGTTCCTCAAACCCCTTTTCCATCACCCATGGAATCCAAAACATGCCCCTTCCATCCTGGCACATCATCATACTTATTCAGACCTCTATACCTCACCAATATTTTCCTAAATCTAAGCCATAACAAAGGGCCTTATCCCATTATAAGGATAAACTTTGGTTTTCAAAATGAAACTACAAAACAACCACCACACCTTACCTATTATTATATGGACAACACATCCCTTATAAATCACTAATGTTTATATTATTTTCAACCAAAACCAAACTGATTCCTAAATTAAAAAAAACACTTGACCCTAAATAGATTGAGTGTCACTATAATATCATAATAATTAACCCAAGATTTTATCAACCCATGTTTTATTATTCAATGTAATTTTATAATAAACTAAATCCACTCAATTACCCCCATCAAAGTGAGGACTAACCAAATCCCCTGCTTTTAGGGCATGTATGGTTCAACTATCCCACTTACCAACAATCCATGACTGAATATTAAACATGTGGAAATGTAAAACATATCTCTACCATCATCCCAAATCACACATCAAGAGTCTTATCTCATCTTACCAGGGAAACATTTGATAATAATCCAAGCCACTCAAGGTTATTTTCTTAGTACACCACTATACTAACTGAATCATTATAGGGTTTATATCTAACCCAACATCTCACATTAATACCATTATATCATTGATACACCAAAAATATATATCCCCAACTAGGAATAACTAGTATAAAAATATGATACTTCAAAATATACACAAGGAACCTTATATCCAATCTCACACACTATAAGGATATCATCTACCATGAACATAATATCATGGAATGTAACATCAAATCAAAATACATGAGAACTGATACTCAATTTTAATTAATTAATTCACCAAAAAATGTTATTCAAAAAAATTAAATTAAATTTATAGTAAAACAAGTCACTTATATATATTATTACATGATTTTTATCATAATTATCAAAAAAACAACAACCAAAGGATCGAGATGCCTAGTTTATTTTAATGATTATGTTCATAAAATATCAACATGAAACTAAAAGTATATAATTTTTATTTCAGTTTCCATAATGTGATCCTATAACCCTTTTAACTTCTAAAACATCATAGGATAACTTAGGGAATACATAAAATAAATGGGTGAGCTAAAAATCCCAGTACGGGAATTAACATGATAAATAAGTATAAGATATGAATCTAATAATATATCATGATATAATAAGATGAATGTTACATGAATAATATCATAGAGGAATGACATAATTATTCAATAAACCTAATATCAAGGTATCAAAAGAATATAATAACAAAATAAAAAATGAAATAAGTATCATTCAAGGTTTACTGCTAAGACAACATCACATGGTGGATAAAGTCCTACTATGGATTAGGTTTTCTCCCTAATACAATACATATCATCTTAGGAGACATAAACATTACCCAATGCATTTGATAAAGATATGGGAGAACCCATTATAACTTGTACATGCTTATGTGTTCCAAAAATGGAAATCAAACATAATTCGTAAACATAAGAATTACCCATGTAATGAAATAGGTCTCATAATCATGTTATATAGAATAACCATATGGCATATCACAATGGTTTCTATGATAAAAGAGATTAATTTTTTTTTCAAGTTTTTTAGGTGACAAAAGAATAGATCATGAAATATTATGTCCAAGTGAAGCGAATATGTGAAAATTGAGTGGATAAGTAACTTTGTAAATATACCACTTAAGTGGGGTTTTAGGGAAAATGGTAAAGAATATTTTAAGATGTTAAAGAGGATTTTAATTTCCATAAAACAAAAAATGTACTAAAAAATGATTCTATAATAAAATGTGTAATTTTAGAAATAATTAATGGTTTAAAAAATTTTATAGAGTGGTACCTGATATTTGGTAAGAAATAGAGAAGCTCCCTTTAATTGGGTTTTCTTATAAAATGGAATTTATAAGGGAACCTTTAAAAAATTTATATACCAATGATGGAAAAGTGAATTAAACTAGGTATATATATTTATTAATTATATATAGAATATATAAGAAGAAAATAAAAATAATTGATAGATACAGTGTGAAAAATAGATAGAAAGTATACCGTGAAGACATTGGGGAGAGGTATTGGCACAGATTCACCAAGCGGCGAAGTTTTGATAAAGTACCAAGATGCCAATCACTTGGAGGATGGAGTCGGTTACATTGGGCGGTGATGAGTGACACGGAATCACTAACTGAAGGACGACGTTTGAGAGACAACATTGGCGGCTTGTTGCGGGAATGACGAACACCTAATATCCCTCAATCATGGGAGTTATCCAATGACCTTGAGGTAGGGGGTTTGTTTAAAGTTAATCTTTGATATTTTCCTTGCTTCTTTTCATTATAATATTAACACGGAGGGTACAGGAAAAACGAACAAGGCCCAGACCCCCCGGCACTCCATTTAAGTTGCATTCTTCAGGGACATTTTCTTCAGGGTGACAGCAGTGAGAAGGTGACGACGACACGTAAGAAACTGATAAACCGCTGGTGCACCAAGTCGGTGGCATCCGTATATGGCCGAAAGAGACCCACGACAACAGGCCATGGGTGGAGGAAGGTGGTACGTGACGACATACAGTGGAGACCAGAGGCAGCCAACCGTGTGGTATAAGGGGCAGCACCGGTAGGTGCTACGGGTGGCTACAGCCGTGGCCAGCGGGCCATGGTAGGTGAAGAGTGGGACGTCACCACACCACACCAGGTTGCCAGACCCCCAGTCAGCCAAAACGACCCACCACTATGCAGTGGGGGAAGTGCCCCACTGGCTGGCTGAAACGACCTCGCACTAGCGTGGCCAGTGGGGAAGACCGGTCTGCCTTTTGGAAGACCGGGTCGGATGCGGGCCGACTGAGAGGGCCTGACCCACCCAACAGATCGGACCTGTCAGCGGGCTGGGCCGAACCCACGACCCAGTGGGCCAATGCGGGTGGGCCGAGCCCCACCCGATGGGCCGATCCAACCACGACCTAGGCCGACGAACCTAGTCGGGCTGACCCTAACATGCCAAACCCCTTAAACTGGGCCAACCTTTAGCGGGATGGACCCGAGTGGGGTCAGGTAGACCCCAAGACCCATTCCGTCAAGCTGGTCTGACCAAGTCGGATCGGGCCTAGACCCAATTGATCCCCGAATAAAGAAATTCATGTAACTGATGAACTCTATGTTCGTTCGACATGCCATCAATGGCATTGTGATACCTATTGAGAAGCCGTCCCTTTGGCATATCCCGGTGGGCCCGATCGAGCTAGGTTAGACCAAGGTGTGATCACTATCGTTTCACAGAAAGGGGTGTAACTAACCCTACTACAAATAAACCATTTATCAGCGCTAAAAATGTCCTTTAACAGCTATAGAAAAGCGCTGTTAAAGCTGGAGAAGACTTGGGGGGGGGGGGGGGTCCCCTTTATTAGCGCTCCAAAAAGAGCTGATAATGATCCCTTTTATCAGTGCTAAAAAAAGCGCAGGTAAAAGCGGTATTTTATCAGTACTAAAAAGAAGTGCTGATAAAAGGGTCCTTTACCAATGCTGATAAAAGTAAAAAAAAAATTAAAAAAATTAAAAAAAATCCTACCAATCGAGGGGGATTTTGTAGCGCTTGATCCCCTCTTTTTACAGAGCTTTCCAGCCCCTACAACACCCGCACACACCCTATCCATCCTTTATCAGTGCTACCCCCCCCCCAAATCCACCCCCATATGCGGGCCCTTGCCTCCACTAGGTTTTGAACACGAGACCTCCCCCCTGTGTGCCTAATCCCTTACCACTCCTCTAATTTGATTTGTTTTCCATTTCATGATATCTCTATTTATATATATATATTTAGTTATATTTATTCGTATAGTAATGTATATTTATATTAATATATATATATAGTTATATTATTATATATATATAGTTATATTAATATATATATTTATAGTGATATTAATATATATATTTATAGTTATATGAATATATATATGTAGTTATGTTAATATATATAGTTATATTAATATATATATATATATTCCTATATTTGTATTTTAAATAAAATGGATATTAATTATTATTTAGATAAAGATAATATATTTTATATGTAAATATATTTTATTATTTATACTTATAATTAAATTTTTATGTGTGAATATATAAAAAATATGTATATATTGTTATATATTTGATTATAAATAGCAGTGCATTATAAAAAATGATAAAATTACAAATACATAATATCAATATGAATGTAATACCTTGTAATAAATATAGTCCCCACCAAAAAAGCCCATAATACCCCCTTAAACAAGGATGAAAATCCACAAAATGTTAGAAAATCGGGGTATCCCAAATAAAAACTCAGTTTTGAGGTCTTACGGGCCTTTTTGGCCCCTAAAATTGGGACAAAGGATTTGCGTGGGTCACTAGCGCATATAGCTCATCGCAGGCTTCGATTTAATATGCTGTAGAGCTCAAACGGACACCCTGATCAAAAGTTATAGCCGTTTGAAGTTCGCGTTACGTATTCCACAAATTTTGGATCTTTTTTAATTTTTTTTTAATTTTTTTAGTCTTCAAATTTTTATTAAATTACTATTACTCTATAATAATTATCAAATTATTTATTAAAAATATTTTTTTTAATTTTTTTATAAGACATTTCACTAAATATCTTATATATTAAGTGTAACAGTATATTTATACTTATCTAAAATATATTTAAAATTATATTTAAAAAATATATATTATATTTATATCAATATAACTATATTTATATATTTAAATAAAAATATATATTATTTAATGATTTTTTTGGAAGTAGACTCTTTTATGAGCACTTTTAAAAAAGTGCTGATAAAGACCCCCTTTTATCAGCGCTACTAAAAAAGCGCTGATAAAGGTGTACCCTTTAACAACTCTAAAAAAAGCATTATTAAAGGGGGTACCTTTATCAGTGCTAAAAAAAGCGCTGATAAAGGGGTACGTTTATCAACTCTTTTTTTAGCGCTGATAAAGGTACCCTTTATCAGCACTTTTTTTAGCACTGATAAAAGTACCCCCCTTTTTCGGCGCTTTTTCGTTAGCGCTGATAAAGGCTGGTGCTGGCCTTGCCCAGTTTTTTGGTAGTGTAACAGACTGGGCATTTTTTTGACAAACTTTCTATGGTGCTAGGAACCTTAAGATTAGGATGTCATTTTGGTATACTCCACTTGAGTTTTAAATAAATTTAAAGTATGGATGGGTTGGATCGAATCCGAATCCAACTGGGCCCTGGAAACTAAAACGCTTATAAGTCACAGACCGAGCATTCGATTGACCCGCTGTCTATCGCGTTGGAACCCTTATGACATGGAATTACTTTGGGAAACTTATTAGTGGAGCTTTGTGGTGGTTTAGGTATGACCGATGGCTTGAGGAGGGGTTATCCCAAAATCAAGTGTACTTTGAGCATGAATCCAGTGGCTGGTAGTGAGGTGGAGGTTAGAGATAGATCATACAGAGGTTAGTATCGAGCGATCCTGTGTGGGTCAGAACCGATTCTGCGTGGTTTAGATCCTGTGTGGGTCAACACTCAGGGATCCTGTGTGGGTCAGTGCATACCGATCCTATGTGTGTCAGATCCTATGTGGGTCAGGCCCCAACAATCCTGTGTGGGTTAGCGCATACCGATCCTATATGGGTCAGCAGGGGTTAGTACCTATCAATCCTGTGTGGGTTAGACTTTTTATAATCAGCAGTAGTTCCTTTCAATAGAATAAGATGATATAGATTCTCGAATAATCATCTGTACTTCTGTTCCCTACTTATATACCTCGTGTGAGATGAGACTTTTACCTTTAGGGTGTTATCTTTATGGTGTTACCTATGTGGTAATTTTACCTTTGTGGTGTTACCTTCATGGTGTTACCTGTGTGGTACTTTCACCTTCGCGGTGTTACCTTCATGGTATTACCTTTGTGGTTCTTTTACCTTCATGGTGTTACCTTTGTGGTATTATTTCCTCCTGTAAGAGATGAGTATATCTTTATAACTTAGGTATATGTATGGGAATATTCCTAAGTAGAGCCATTGACCACTACGTGCTTTGGTGGTTTAGGTATTTCTTTGTGTTTTTTCCTTTGGGGGACTCTGGGAGACCTTTGGGGGTCTCAGGGTCCCTACTGAGTATCATGATACTCACCCCTACATGGGCTATGCCCACACCTTGTTGTATCTTATGCAGACAATAAACATTGTTGATCAGGGCTGAGGGAGCCAGGACTGGATGGTGCTTGTAGGTGGACCTTTAACGTGACGTGCTGCAGTGACTACTGATCATGAGTATTACCTACCCTTATGGTAGGATCCCCGATGGATAATCGAGGAGTGATTTTTCTCTTTTCAGTTGTACTTATACTTTCCAGTTGGGCTTATATTCCGACCACTTTATTTTAGCACACTTTTTACTACAGTAGTTTACTTCGTGTTTGCTTATTGTTGGGTTTTTGGATTTTGTGATTGTACAGGTTTAAAGTAAATGCCTTCCCATTTTATGTATACGTCTTTCTGTTGCTAGTTGCATACCCCTGGCCTATGGAAGGAGAGCATGGGGTAGTCACAGATCGGGCCCTAAGGGACGGGTCGTGACAAAGTAGTATCAGAGGAGTCGGTTCTACCAAAGAACTAGGACTCTGTTATTTTCATTGTGGAAGTAGAATTGAGTTTTATGGGTATGGTCTTCAGTTTGGGGAATCCAGTGTTGGTGCGGTAGCCGATATATCTATACACTGGGACAATGAATTATGATTTCTGACTCAGTGCATGAAAACACTAATTTCGTGTGTTTTTGAAAAGTATTTATTTTAATTTATTTGAGTCATCTCACCATGTATAACTTATTGAATATGGCACAATTGTTTTATTTCAGGACAGCACCACGTAGATAGCCACCCTGGATTCGTGAGAGAGTACACGATGATGACCCACCGAGTGATGAGGCTTCGGTGTAAGTACCTCTTACGACGATGGTACCATTGGGTGGTGCACCAGTAGCATCACCACCCATTGGAAAACAGATGCCACCAGCCACACCAGAAGAGGGTGCATGCCGACTGAGCACATTGCATGAGTTTCAGAGGTAGAGAGCTCCGGAGTTATGTAGTGAGACGGATCTGTAGGCATCTGAGGACTGGCTGGAGGCTGTGGCCTGATTTTTTCACTTAGTTGGGAAACTGGCTTATCTGATGGTGATCCTAACTACCAATATCTTCCAGGGAGCAGTTGTGAGATGGTGGAGTATGACACTCCAATTACACAATAAGGTGACCCTCACCTGCGCAGAATTCAAGGGCCTTTTCATGGTAGAGTTTTTCCCAACGACTCTATGATCAGTGAATATACAGGAGCTGCTGCACTTACAGTAGGGCAGCATGGCCATGTCCCAGTATTCAGCAAGGTTTTCAGATCTCTCCCGCTACTCCACCGACATGGCATGAGAACCTTTATTTAAGGAAAAAACCTTTGATAGGGGTCTTCAATGGGATATTAGATCATTTATGATATAAATCATCATTCCGATGCAGGTTGGGGTGCTAGAGCGAGTGCTTTGGGTGGAGAGCTTCATAGATGAGTAGACACCGATAGTGAGAGTCACCACCAGACATCGGGTAGCATAGTCATCTGTATCCGGAAATAGACGGATGATGTAGGGGCCCAAGTGGGCCATACCTTATAGTGGAAGACCTCAAGATATGGGGTTAGTGGTGAAGGACTCATGGGACAGAGGATGACAGTTGAGGACCAGGTAGTGCTACTAGTGCGGCAGGCAGGGTCACATGGCTCGCGACTACCCAACCCTCCGTACAGACGACCAGCTAATGGTCGAGGGACCACCAAGGAAGAGGTAGATGTTTGAGTGAGGAGGTCCTTATGGCAGTAGCCATGGCAAAGGAGTAGGTTGTGCAGAAGGTGGTGGGTGGTGATTCGAGGTTCTATCAGCACCACCTCTAGGTGGTCCACCACGACCACAGGGAGAAGGAGGACATGGACCAGCTCAGCTCCAGACAGCTGAGGCCTACGACCACAGTGATCTGGAGATTATTAGTGGTATGATTTTTGTTTATTCCACCATAGCTATAGTACTTATAGACACCGGTTCCTATCACTCTTTTATTTCCATGACCTTTATTCAGAGCTCTGAGATTCTGACAGATCCATTGGCTCGATCCTTATAGATAGAGACTCCTATGAGAGAAGATTCAATGATTAAACACTCATTCTAGCAGTGTGAGCATACTCTTGGAGGAGAGAGCTTTGGCTGGGGTCTTCTAGTAGAGACATTGAGGCCTTACAACTTTATCTTGGGTATGGATTGGTTATCCATAGTCCATGCTCAGATTGACTGTATTAGGCACAAATTGCTGTGTTTGTGAGGATGGGACCATGTTATCCTTTACCGGTGAGAAGGAAACCTTTGTAGCACATGATGGACTTACCCGGAGGAGGGTTAAGCTGATCACAAATAAGGTTTCCAGCCTTACCCTCAAATTTGTTGAGGTTGAGATTCCGAGATATCTTGTAGTGGTGGACTGGTATGCCAATGTCTTTTATGATGATGTTTCGGGACTACCTCCATGCAGAGAGGTAGAATTTTACATTGACCTATACCCCGGGATGGAACAAATATCTACACTAGCATATTGGAAGTCTCTTGCAGAGCTTTGTGAGTCACTAGTATATCTGGAGGACTTTTAGATGAAGGGGTTCATAAGGCCTAGTGTTTCTCCATGGGAAGCCATGACTTTGTTCGCCAAGAAGGTAGATGGGTGTCTGAGACTATATCTAGATTATCATAGTGAAAAAAGGTGTCTGTGAAGAAAAAGTATCCACTCCCAAGGATTGATGATCTCTCTAATCAGTTGAAGGGAGATCTATGGTTTTTGAAGATAGACATCAGATCAAGCTATCATCAGCACAAGGTACGAGATGAGGATGTGTAGAAGAAGACCATTAGATGTTGGTATGACCACTATGAGTTCTTGGTTATGCCTTTAGGCATTAAAAAATCCCTTTAGGTATTCACAAGACTCATGAATAGGATCTTCCAGCCATACCTCGATCGCTTTATGGTGGTCTTCATCGACGACATCTTGGTGTACTTAGCGAAAAATGAGGAGCATGCCTATCTTCTGTAGATAGTTCGGGATACACTCTGAGAGCACCATATTTATGGTAAGATCTCCAAATTCCAGTTCTAGATAAGTGAGGTCTAATTTATAGGACACTTTATCATAGTGGCTGGAGTTGTAGTTAATCCAGCAAAGATAGAGGCTGTGCTAGCTTGGGAGCCACCCAGGAGTGTGACTGAGGTGAAAAGTTTCCTGGTATTGGATGGGTACTACCAGAGATTCTTACTCAACTTTTATAGAGTTTATACACCATTTTTAGCATTTAAGAAGAAAGGAAACCCCTTTATGTGGACAGAGAGATGCCATCAGAGTTTTTAGTAGCTGAGGTAGAGACTGACGAGTTCCCCCATCTTGAAGCTACCAGAAGAGGGTGTTGGGTATGTTGTCTACTGCGACGCATCAGGGACCAGACGTGGATGTGTCCTAATATATGAGAGAGATGTGATCAAATATGGTTCCAAACAATTTATATAGGATGAGCAGAACTACGCCACCCATGACCTGGAGTTAGTAGTCATGTTCTTCGCCTTGAAGATGTGGCGACATTACTTGATGGGAGAATGTTTTACAGTCTACTATGATCACAAGAGTCTCAGGTATATATTCTCATATAAGGAACTGAACAAGAGACAACCACAATGTCTATAATTCCTCCAGGACTATGAATTTTAGATAGTCTATACTCTTGGGAAGGGGAACATAGTGGAAAACGCACTCAACGAGAGGTCTGGTCTACAATTGCTGAGTGAGGTGACAGAGTAGTTAGACGCATTGTAGATATCCTTTATGGATAGAGATGGAACAACTTAACTCCAGTATATAACCATCACTACCTTACTTCTTCAGTGAGTTAGGGAGGCACAACTTGTGGACTTTGACTACGAGGCTCGACGTGCTTAGATATCCATATGACAGGCACCTGATGAATTTTTTGAAGGTGGGGAGCACATCATCCTTTTTAGAGGATGCACTATGGTACCAATGGCGCTATAGAAGCATTTGTTGAGGGAGTTCCTTACATCCCCTCTGAAGGTACATCCTAGTGTGGTGAAGATGTACCTGGACCGCCGATGTCAGCACTGGTGGCCATGGATGAAGAAGGCAGTGGCAGAGTTTGTTTCACGATGCCTCACTTGTCAGCAAGTGAAGGCTGAGCATTAGGTTCCAACATTCTTAGTACATACACTAGAGGTACCGGAGTGGAAGTGGGATGGAATCCCCATGGAATTTGTGATAGGGATTCCACGTACGTCCAGGGGACTTGATTCCATCTACGTGATCAGTGACCAACTCACCATGTCTGCCCACTTCCTACCCATCCAAGAGTAGGGATCAGTAGAGGGCTTGAGATGCCTCTATGTATAGGAGATTTTACAACTTCATAGGGTACCATTGACGATCGTCTCTGACCATGAAACACGTTTTACATCCTTGTTGTGGAAGGGATTACCAGAGGCATTTGGGACTTAGCTATGTTTGAGCACCGTCTTTCATCCACATATGGATGGTCAGATAGAGTGGACCATTCAAACACTGGAGGACATGCTACATGATTGCATTCTAGATTTTGGCCCCAGTTGGGAGGATCAATTGACCTTGGTAGAGTTCTTATACCACAACAACTATCACTCCACCATCAGTATAGCACCATTTGAGGCCTTATACATTCAACCTTGCAGATCACCTCTATGCTGGACAGACCCATGGGAGTCAGCACTTTTGAGTCCATAGTCGGTACGGGCTACCAGTGAGAAGGAGCCGATCATCCAAGAGTGGATGAAGACGAAACAGAGTAGACAAAAGTCTTATGCTTACAGGATATGGAGGCCCTTGGAGTTTGAGGAGGGAGACCACATCTTCCTATGGGTCTCACCTTGATAAGGTTTGCATATATTTGGCTGAGGCAGACAACTGTCACCGAGGTTTATCAGACATTTTTTGATATTTAAGAGGAATGGCGAGGAGGCATACCACTTGGAACTACCACCACAACCGGAGAGGGTGCACAATGTATTCCACGTATCCCAGTTGAGGAGATACTTGCATCACCCAACCCACGTCATTGACCACAAAAAGCTGGAATTTGATGATGGGGAAACGTTTACGGAGGTCTCAGGGGTGATTGAGGACCAACAGGAGCAATTCCTTTGTGGGATTTAGATTCCTCTGGTGCACATTCACTGGAAGCATGAGAACCTCTAGAAGAGTACATGGGAGCGGGAGGCTCAGATTCATGCTCAGTACCCCCATCTGTTTCCTTAGTCTATGTTATGGATTTTGGGGATGAAAATCCCTAAGGTGGGGAGAATGTAAAGACCCTGATTTTCCATGTAATTGTTTTTAATTATATGGAATAATTACAAGTCTATGAAAATTTATGGTGCATGATTCCGAGGCCCAGTGTTCCCAGAATGAATTTTTGAACTTTTTTAATGTACGTTCAGTAAACACGGGGGAAACATTTTCTATCATTTGAACCAGTGCTCAGATTAAAAATATTTGGGCACCGTTGAGTTTGCTGCACCGAGATTCACATAAGGGGGATTCACTTTGACCATAGTAAGTCTGAAGAAAATGTTATATTTTTGATTTTTCAAAAGAATAAAAAAATAGCTTTGTTATTTTATTTCTTTCTTTATTTTCCTCCAACGGAAAAGCAGTAGTGGAGGGACCAATGATGTGTCAAGCCATTAAATAGCTTGAATCCTCAAATACTTTGTTACAACACCATTTTAATTAGGAAGGTTACTATTAAATGAACCCCAATTAAGTTCATGGGTGTTACTCACCCTTTCCCCTCCTATTTATTTGGAACTTGGGAAAAGTTATGGGCACAACTTCACCAAGAAATGAAGTTATGAAAAATTATCATGATGCTATCATTCGAAGGACGGAGATAGTTCCAGTGGGAGGTTATGAGAGACACTAAATCATGAACTCAAGGATGGTGTTTTAGCAGAAAATATGGTGGCTTGTCACAGGAATGACGAACACCGACTCTTCCTCAATCGTTGGTGTTCTATAATAACCTTTAGGTAGGAGGTTTGTTTAAAGTTAATCTTTGATATTTTCCTTTCTTAAGTTTATTATCATATTAAAACAGAGGGTGTGGGCCAAAAGAAAAAGACTTGGACCCCCCACTTATCCATTTAAGTTGCATTCTTTGAAGAAATTTTCCTCAGGGTGACAGCAACAAGAAGATGGCGGTAGTGCGAAAGAAACTGTCGAACCACCGGTGTGCCAAGTCGGTGGTGGCCGGTGAAGGACAGAGGAGACCCGCGACAACTGGACGTGGATGGAGGAGGGAAGTGCGTGATGGTGCACCGCGGAGGCCAGAGGTGGACAGCCTGAACCAGCCACACAATACAGGGGGCGACTGTAGCCATGACCACCAGGCCGTGATAAGTGGAGAGCAGCGCGGCCCCGTTCCGTGCCAGGTTGGAAGACCTCCAGTTGGCCAAAACAACTGACCGTTATGTGGTGGGGAAGTTCCCCACTAGCTGGCTAAAATGGACCCGCACATGTGGGGGTATCTGAGAATACCAGTCCACCTTCTTCTGAACCGGGCCCGCCTAGTGGGCCGGGCCGAACCCGTGGTCCAGTGGGTCAATGCGGGTGAGCCGAGCCCCACCCGATGGGTCGAGCGAATAGCGGCCTGAGCCCGTGAACCAAAATAGGATGACCCCAATAAGACAAACCCAGTAAACCGGGCCAAACCATACTGGGCCGGACCCTATCTCGGTTAGGTAGGCCCCGAGACCCATTGCTTTGAGTTGGCCTGATCGAGTTGGACCAGACCGAGACCCAACCGGTCCCCAAATAAAGAAATTCCCATAACTGACAAACCGAGTGCCCGTTTGACTTTCCATTAGTGGAATTGGGATCCCTATAGGGAAGTGGTTCTTTTGGAATATCTCGGAGGGCCCAATAGAGCCGGGCCGGACCATGGTGCGATCACCCCTGTTTCACGGAAAGAGGTGTAACTAACAGACCAGGAATTCGTTTGACAAATCGTCTATAGCACCGGGACCCTTAGGACGAGGCGGTCCTTTTATACTCCACTTGAGTTTTGGAGAAAGTTGGAGTATGGTCGGGTTGGATCCAGTCCGAATCCAACCGGGCCCTCAGGACTAAAATGTTTATAATTCACATATCAGGCGTCTGATTGATGCGCCGTCTCTCATGTTGGGACCCTTACGACATGGAGGTCCTTTGGGATACTTATTCATAAAGCGTTGTCTATGTTGAGGTACGACTGATGGATTGAGGAGAAGTTCTACCAAAATCAAGTGTACTATGAGAAGGAATCCAGTGGCTGGTAGTGAGGTAGAGGTTGGAGACAGATCATTAAGAGGTTAGTACTGAGCGATCCTGTGTGGGTCATCACCAATCCGGTGTGTGTCATATCCTGTGTGCAGTAGTGGTCAGCGATCCTATGTGGGTCCATGTATACTGATCCTATGTGGGTGAGATCTTGTGTGGGTCAGCGCTTAGTGATCCTTTGTGGGTCAGTGCATACTGATCCTATGTGGGTCAGATCCTGTGTGGTTTAGTGGGGGTTAGTACCTATCAATCCTATGTGGGTCAGACTCCGTATAATTAATAATAGTGACTCTAGATAAAATATTATGGTCTATCTTCTCAACTAATCATCTATAATTCTGTTCCTTACTTATATAAATGGAGTGAGTGAGTCTTTTACCTTCATGGTGTTATCTTAGTGGTTTTACCTGTGTGGTACTTTTACCTTTGTGGTGTTACCTTCATGGTGTTACCTGTGTGGTACTTTTATCTTCATGGTGTTACCTTTATTGTATTTTTACCTTCATGGTGTTGCATTTGTGTTATTCTTCCCTCATGTATGAGACAGGTATATCTTGATAACTTAGGTATATGTATGGGAATATACCTAAGTAGAGTTGTTGACTACTCCGTGCTTTGTGGTCGAGGTCTTGCTTTGTGGTTTTTCCTTTGTGGAACTCTGGGAGACCTTCAGGGGTCTCGGGGTCCCTACTGAGCATCGTTATACTCACCCCTGCACTGTAACAACCCTAGATTTTATAAGATATATTATTTTAATTTCTTTCATATCTTCTGTCATACGCTACACCAAGATTATCTTGCGCTATACACAACACCGTATTAGGTTTCAGTATACGCAACACTAATCTTGGATCGTGTTAAACAAAATTTCATGTTTGTTTGATAGTAGTTATTCTATGCAACATTGAGTGTATATATATATATATTCAATGTGTAAATGAAATATGGTTGGATTTTTTTTATAAACAAAAACAAAGGAGTCTTTCACTACACACAATCCTGACTTGGCTTGCATTACATGCAATCGCGACCTTCCTCGATTGCGTGTGTTGTACGCAATACCGGGTTTCACTAAATGGCGATATATTGTTATAATATTATTATGAACTAGAATTTATGAATAATATTAACTAAATTTTGAATTTTATATCATTATTATTCATCTTACACATTTTCTAGAACATGGTATGAGAACAAAATAATTTTTTTGGGTAAAATAAGTATTTTTCAAAAAAATGCAGTTTTACCGCCTTTTGATGGCGCACCCCTTTTAAATATAATTTTTGACAAGTTTATAAGTCAAATTTGTAACGCCCCTACCCTAGATACCCATATTCGGTGCATTATTACATAACATTGGCATGATCACAAGAAATATCAAGTCTCGAAAGACCGATTAGTTTAGTATCCTTGGAAACACTAGATATATTCATAAAGTTTACATTACATCAATAAGTGAAAAACTGAAACAACATATTGTCTTCATATCCTCTCATACTATCCCTGTAGGTCATTCATAAAATACATCTTCACATCTTGGGAAAAATAAAACATAGAAAAAGGGGTGAGCTCAAATTCCCAGTAAGGATAAAAATATAGCAGAAACTTTCATAAATAAGAATAAACATTTAAGGCAATGTATAACTGAAACAAAAGCCTTTCAAACTTGAAATTCAACATAGTATGGAAAAAATAAAATGAAATAATTCCATTTACTTATTCACATGGATATTATACTAATCGAATAATCACATGAAATATCAATAACCACTTTCATAATGATGGAATGCATAATGCCAGACTATCATAACCACATAGTCAAGGCCTCGTGCCAAGACTACAAATAAGATTTTGCCAAGGCCTTGTGCCAAGACACTAATTTGTCTCATGAGACCTACTGATGCATTGAGGAGCTAAAGTGGGCTCCACCCATCACATATTAAGTCCAATGCATTCCCATATGAAAAGGTTTAAACATAACATAAACATTCATATTAAAACTAGCATACGAAATGTAAATACTTCATCCATAAACCATGAATGGTATAAAAATAACACATCCACAGTCAAACAAATCACAAAAACTTCAAAACAATATGGAAGTTTTGTATCATAATAAATCAACTTCAAATAAACTTAAAATCTATCAAAGGATGTTGACATAGATGAAAGAAAAACTATTTGAGATAAATATCTCTTTTTTTTAATCATTTAAAATTCACACATTTATCAAGGAAGTAATTTAAAAGAGATTTTTGAATCAAAGGGTCCCATACCACTTTGAAAATTTTGAAAAGAAATATCATTTCAAAACATTAATGTCCATATAAATAAATCCTTAAAATCATTTTCAAAACATGGACATTAAATAAAAAGATTTAGAAAGATAAATCTTTAAACCATTTAAAATTCTGATTTTGATAAAGAGTACCTTTCAGAAAATCTTAAAATATTCATTTTAAATCATTTAAAATAATTATAAAATAAAACATTTACTTTTAAAATATCCTTATAATCTTGTAAGGGAAGCTTCGAAAATTTTATAACGGCGGAAAATAGCCGCACCCGCCATATAAGTTAAAAAAAAGACATTCTTACCTTAATTCTGTCGAAAAGGTTAAAAAGGACCTTGTTTGGAAAACGACAGAAAGATTCCTTTATAGACATCTTATAAAAAGTAAAACAAGGGTATAAGTGACTTTAACCCATATTATGTAAAATAGTAAGAATGTTTTGAAATACACTTTCAAGAAACATGTATGTGGATGATAAAGAGGTCCAAGTAGATATTTACGTATAAACAACCTCGGATAATGAAGAGATTGTGAAATAACCCTTACCTTGTACTTTTCCTTGGTTGGGGGTAGGTTAACCTCCTGTATAATGGTGAAATAATTGTTATTAAATTATACAAGAATAATATACATTATTATGTTATCATATATTATCTTTTAACATTTCTTTGTTAATAATATCTTAGTATTATCGTCGTTTCGGGTGTTAACTTACTCATTTTCTTTTATATGTTTTGTTACATAAGACATATTTGTCATGGATAGGTTGTATATTATTCATATCCAGAATGATATCAAGTCCTTAAACATTATTTTTAAATCATCAAATGATAATTATACTTGAATGGATACGATGGAGAATGAATCTCATCGCGTTCGTGGAGACGGTAGTCCGTACGTACGCACGAGCGACAATATCATTTTTTTGATATTAAAATAATATTTAATTGGATGGTATATCTTATATACAGAATCATTATCATGTTATATTTATTATTTAAATGAATTACACATCATTATTATACCCATCCAAATAATAATATATTGAATAACAATTACACCATGACGTGGAGACGGTAAGCCGTACGTACGCACGTATGATGACATGTCATTCAGAGAATGGATAGAATACTAAATATGGTTGTACCATATTTATATTAATATTATATTATATAGAAGATACTGGATTCAATATTTTATAATGGTAATAACAAAGAAAGAAGAAGTTGAAGAAGAAATGAATTTGAAAAAGGGTGGTGAAAACATTACCTCTTCTTCGGGTTCTTCCTTTTGAGTTGATCAAAAGGGATCCTTAGGTTGGATTTATGATCAAAATAAGGCATATAGGTTGTATTGAGGGAAGTTTAGAGAGTATTTGGGTAGGGTTTTTCCGAACCAAAAGGCTTGGAATGTGTGAATTAGTGAGAAGGGGGAGTTCCCTTTTATAAGAGGGGTGAGGGGCACCTTTGGAAAAGCTAGTAATATTATTTTATTATAAATTCATATTCGGTTTCTAATGGCTCCAAAGTGGATTATTTAAAGGTTAAGGTGGAGATGGGTCGAAAAACACTCAACTAGTATAATTTAGACATGTTTAGGTCATTATATTATCCTTAACTTTTAGTTTTAACTCTTAGTTAATTAGTTTGACACAAACCATGCCACTTTGTATTTTTATATTATATAGTTAATAAACTTACTATATACCTTTAACCGACACCCAAGTGATCCATTAATGATACACCTATCATGATATAAGTCTCTTGGCCGATCCTTAGATTTTTAGGAATTTAATATCAATTAATTATATAATATTTGTTTTAAAAACTCTTTTATGTCAATTTTGACACTATTCAATAATTGATTTTTGTAAAAATCACAATAGAAGTATTACTTGGAAAAAATTTAATTAAATCACTTCTAACATGTCATATTAACCTAGAAAATTAGTGTAATTCATAAAAAGTCTCAAATTATATTTATTTGGGTATTTATAATACCAATTATTTTAATTTTTAACTATTATGGTAATTACTGCATCATTATTGTGTAAAAAATAAATTAAACTAATTAATGTCTTAAAATTATAAATAAAATATGATTATGTAGGAAATATTTTTATCTTTCTAATTAATATTTATAATCGAATTTATCTTATGTGTAACCCTATATTAAAAATGTTTTAGTAAATACACTTTTATTTTAACTCTTTTAACTCTTCTTTGAATTAAATAATAATAAATGTCCTAATCTAATACAAGTGGATCTAAATGATAATATTTTATTCATAAGGTTGTTTTTGGTTGAGATACACTTTTCCAATAGAATTAGGACATGTGTTAGGGTAATATTAATACCATTTTTATCCTTAATTACCCTATTTACTTTTAACAGTGGTAAATAAAATTAAAAAGATACTATTCACCAAATCTTTTTTTCATCTTATTGAACCACATTTTACTCCTTGATATTAACCGTGTCTCTTGGTTTTTTGAAATTCCACTAACAGAAGTGGTAAAATTAAGTTTTATGAAAAATTTAGTTTTTTAACTACCACTTAGTGGTTTCACTATTCATCAAAAAATGAAAGTTTCTAGAAAAATACCAAAAATTAGGCCTAAGATATATTTGATATTATGAATTAAAAAAGGATGTCTATTTTACCAAATTCAAAACATATCAGTTGCATTAATTAATTTCAAAATTAATTCCCGTCGTCAAAACAAATAGCGTGTTTTTAAGAGATAATAACTATCAAAAGATTGACACTTGTTTATGTCCGGTTTAATTGTGAAATTATGTACAATGAACAACATTGTTTTAAATGGTAAAAATATATTCTAAATATACTTTAAAAGCACTCAAATTAATAATTTATCAATATAAATTATTTCGATTAAAAAAGTTGTTTTTAATTAAAATTTAGTAATTTTTACTATTCATCTAAATATAAATGTTATAAGAAAAGTTCCAAAATTTCACCTTAGGCTAAATTTGATACTAAAAATACAAAAATAAAATCAATTTTGAGAGATAAAATTTATAAAATTTCAAAAAGTAGGTATTACTATTCATAACGGCTAGTTTGATTGGTTGTGGTGTGTGTTAGAACTCGAAGTTGCGTACAACACATGCTACTATATTATTCAAAGGAAAGCGTACCGTGGAAGCTTGGGATATTTCATTATAAATTTTTGATGTCCCCATTCTAAAAATTAAATTTATTTAGTCAAATTGAATATATAAAAGTTTAAAATATTGGATTTAAAAAGGGTTCACTATTAAAAGTTGGTAAAAGTGCAATACTGAAAATGAATTTGTTCTTACAGTATGTCTAAGAAACTCATAATATTGATTATAAAATTATAAAGATTATATAAAGTTTAAAATTTATTTAATATTATTCATAACCTCTTTTTAACGGCTTGTTTGGTAAGTCATGGTGCGCTTGAACTCAGTGTTGCGTGTAGTGCAAGTTATTGAATTATTTTTAAGAAATAACACACTTTGAAATATTGGGGTGTTACATTCTCCCCTCCTTCAATAAATTGCATCCTCAAAATTTGAAATTTTTCTTCAAAAATAAAATGTTCAATATAGAAAATATCTTTGTGAGAAAACCCACATCAGAAATTGGGTTAATAAAATTTAGTCTTAATAAGAGGAAAAGAGAAATGAAAGGGTCACCACCAAATTATGATCTCTATTGGGAGAAAATTGGTGGAAATTAGAGACATATAATTAGAGGAAAAATGTAAATATTTATATGTAGTGATTGATGTCATCAATCAAAAACAAGTGTAAAATTGAGGGCCTAAAATTAATCAATCTATGATGATTTAGAATACCATCGGTTCAGCAAAACATATGGTATTAGGATAACACATTTTTTTTTGTTTTAAGATCCCTTCACTAAAGTATAAGAATTAATTTCTTCATTGAATAAGAGAACAAAAAAAATACATACTTGAAAAGTAGAGTCTCATCCTTTAACTAAGTTCTACCATAAACTCATATTTCACTCTAAAAGATAATAGAACTTAAAAATAATATTCTATTTATCCTATTCATATAGGGTTAAAAAATGAATTTATAATTCATCTAGCAGAACCACTAAAAAAATTACATTATTCAATCCAGAACATCACATGGGTCAGTGGTAGGTGATACACCCTTGTCGCCCTTCAGTTGTGGGTTCAAGTTTCGCGGCCTTTCCGGACGCGACGGGTTGTCGCCCGACCTCCGGGTTGTCCTTTTATGGAAATCCAAAATAATTCAAACTAGAACTATCCAAAATACTTCAGTCTAAAATTTATAAGGAAGGTAAACACAATGAAGATCCATTTTTCCGCGTAATAACATGTGATCACCTTCCTCATGTATTCTTTTAAAACACTGCAACATCCTGAATTACCATAAAACCTTATTGACTACATTCATGATCCCTTATTACTTAAAGAATAATAGATATACTCCTTCAATCCAAAAAATGTTGTAAACCTCAACAATGATGGAATATACAAATCATTAATCAGTTTCAAGGTAGTCAAGAATATCTAATATAATTTATCCAAATCAATCAGGTATTATTCTAAAATCACTACCTCAGTATCAGAACCATATTATGGTTTATCTTTCTCTCAACCATATATTTTCCAAAAATTTAACCTGCTATTGAGTCACTTTTCTTTGTTCCACACAATATTATGTCCTTAATGAAATAGTACTACAGTACAATCCTTATATATTCCATAATTATTATAACAAGTACATTGTTGATACAACACTCAAATTATATAATCAATATAAGAACTCTAATAATTCCTCTTCATCTGTGGTAGAATCATAACTTGATTATTATCCAATAGCATCATTTGCGGCATAGTTCGATGACTGGGACATAGGTTCGCGTAGTGTCCAAACTCCTTGCAAATAAAGCATTGTACATTTGAAACCATTTTCTTACCCTTGTAGTCACGTAATTTGTGCCCTTTTCCTCTACACTTATAACAAACTCCCATTCCTTTCAGGCAAGCTCCAGGGTGTTTCTTCCCACAATTATCACATATGGGAAAATTATTCTTTTCCCTCTTTCCTTTATCCATATTTCTCTCTTCCATCATTTTCTTCTCTTGATTCCCTTGAAAGACATAGGACTCAGTAAACTCTTTACTTATCTTATCAACACATGATATTATTTCTTCATATGATGATAATACATGGGATACTATTTCTCTTATAAATTTTGGCTTAAGACCATGAAAGATATGATCCTTCTTTCTCTTTGGATCATGTTCATTTCTGGAGTTCTCATTCCATTTACTGGGCGCCATTTCTAAACAATGACATACACTAGATTAGTTTATGAATAACAATACCTAACCCCAAACATGTAAAACACATAACTTAAATTAAATAGTTTATGGATATAATCCATAATCATAAAAATATCTCCTTTGAGGATGTATATACTCATAAACCCTTCATAATGGTTTGTAAACAAAATGAGAGTTATCCTAATCATATCCCCCGGGAGTGTCGTAACCAAGAGTGCAGCAAGGCCCGTTGTCGTGCACCAGTTCCCATTCGAGTCTAGCTCAAAGTGGTGTTTTTAGGTTTTACCCCTAGGTACATCTGTGCCAGAGCCGCCTCTACCTACTCGTATCTAGACATGGATGTATTTCTCAGAAAACTCACAAAATCTCTACAATACCAAAATTCTAGGAAGTTCTTCTATACTAATCCTCAAAGTTCATCTTAGGTCTACGTGCTCTAATCAGAGTTTATCTAAATCTAGCTTCCAAGGTTTGTACTAAACTTCCTCTGATACCAACTGTAACGCCCTGACCCTAGATACCCAGAGTCGGTGAATTATTACATAACATTGGAATGATCACAAGAAAGATCAAGTCTCGAAAGACCGATTAGTTTAGTAGCCTTGGAAACAGTAGATATATTCATAAAATTTACATTACATAAATAAGTGAAAAACTACAACAACATATTGTCTTCATAAACCCTCATACTACCCCTATAGGTCATTCATAAAATACTTCTTAACATAATGGGAAAAATAAAACATAGAAAAAGGGGTGAGCTCAAATGCCCAGTAAGGATAACAATATAGCGGAAACTTTCATAAATAAAAATAAACATTTAAGGCAATGTATAACTGAAACAAAAGCCTTTCAAACTTGAACTTCAACATAGTATGGAAAAAATATAATGAAATAATGCCATTTACTTATTCACATGGATATTCTACTAATCGAATAATCACATGCAATATCAATAAACACTTTCATAATGATGGAATGTATAATGCGAGACTATCATAACCACATAGTCAAGGCCTCATGCCAAGACTACAAATAATATTTTTCCAAGGCCTTGTGCCAAGACACTATTTTGTCTCATTAGACCTATTGATGCATCGAGGAGATATAACGGGCTCCACCCATCACATATTAAGTCCAATGCATTCCCATATGAAAAGGTTTAAACATAACATAAACATTCATATTAAAACTAGCATACGAAATGTAAATACTTCATCCATAAACCACAAATGGTATAAAAATAACACATCCATAGTCAAACACAGCAGAAAAACTTCAAAATAATATGTAAGTTTTGTATCATAATAAATCAACTTCAAATAAACTTAAAATCTATCAAAGGATGTTGAAATAGATGAAATCAAAACTATTTGAGAGAAATATCTCTATTTTTTTTAAATCATTTAAAAGTCACACATTTATTAAGGAAGTAATTTAAATGAGAATTTTGAATCAAAGTTTCCCATACCAGTTCGAAACTTTTGAAAATAAATATCATTTCAAAACATTAATGTCTATGTAAATAAATCCTTAAAATAATTTGGAAATCATGGACACTAAATAAAAAGATTTAGAAAGATAAATCATTAAAACATTTAAAATTATGATTTTGATAAAGAGTACCTTTCAGAAAATCCTAAAATATTCATTTTGAAATCATTTAAAATAATTATAAAATAAAACATTTACTTTGAAAATATCCTTATAAGCTTGTAAGGGAAGCTTCGTAAATTTTATAACGACGGAAAATAGCCGCACCCGCCGTAGAAGTTAAAAAAATGACATTCTTACCTTAATTATGTCGAAAAGGTTAAAAAGGACCTTGTTTGGAAAACGACGGAATGATTCCTTTATATACATCTTATAAAAATTAAAAACAAGGGTATAAATGACTTTAACCCATATTCTGTAAAATATTAAGAATGTTTTGAAATACACTTTCAAGAAACATTAATATGGATGATAAAGAGGTCCCAGTATATAATTACGTATAAACAACCTTGGATAATGAAGAAATTGTGAAATAACCCTTACCTTGTAATTTTACTTGGTTGGGGGTAGGTTAAACTCATGTATAATGGTGAAATAATTGTTATTAAATTATACAAGAATCATATACATTATTATGTTATCATATATGACCTTTTAACATTGCTTTGTTAATAATATCTTAGTATTATTGTCGTTTCGGGTGTTAACTTACTCATTTTCTTTTATATGTTTTGTTACGTAAGTCATGTTTTTCATGGATAGGTTGTATCTTATTCATATCCAGAATGATATCAAGTCCTTAAACATTATTTTTAAATCATCAAATGATAATTATACTTGAATGGATACGATGGAGAATGAATCTCATCGCGTTTGTGGAGATGGTAGTCCGTACGTACGCACGATCGACAATATAATTATTTTTATATTAAAATAATATTTAATTGTATGGTATATCTTACATATAGAATCATTATCATGTTATATTTATTATTTACATTAATTACACATCATTATTGTATCCATCCAAATAATAATATATTGAATAATAATTACACCACGACGTGGAGATGGTAAGCCGTACGTACGCACGTATGGTGACATGTCATTCAAAGGATGGATAGAATACTGAATATGGTTGTACCATATTTATAATAATATTTTAGTTTATATAATATACTGGATTAATTATTTTATAATGGGAATAACACAGAAATAAGAAGTTGAAGAAGATATGAATTTGAAAAAGGGTGGTGAAAACATTACCTTTTCTTTGGGTTTTTCCTTTTGATTTGATCAAAAGGGCTCCTTAAGTTGGCTTTATGATCAATATAAGGCCTCTAGGTTGTAGTGAGGGAATTTGAGAGAGTATTTGGAGAGGGTTTGGCCGAACCAAAAGGCTTTGAATGTGTGAATTAGTGAGAAGGGGGAGTGACTTTTTATAAGTGGGGTGAGGGGCACCTTTGGAAAAACTAGAAATATTATTTTATAATAAATTCATATTCGGTTTCTAATGGCTCCAGAGTGGATTATTTAAAGTTTAAGGTGGGGATGGGTCTAAAAACACTAAACCAATATAATTTAGATAGGTTTGGGTCATTATATTAACCTTATCGTTTAGTTTTAACTCTTAGTTAATTAATTTGACACTTACCATGTCACTTTGTATTTTTATATTATATAGTTAATAAAATTACTATATACGTCTAAGAGACCCCCAAGTGGTCCATTAATGATACACCTATCATGATATAAGTCTCTTGGATGAAACTTAGATTTTTAGGAATTTAATATCAATTAATAATATAATGTTTTTTAAAAAAAACTCTTTTATGTCAATTTTGATACTATTCAAAAATTGATATTTGTAAAAATCACAACAGAAGGATTACTTCGAAAAAAGTTAATTAAATCATTCCTAAAATGTCATATTAACCTAAAAAATTAGTGTAATTCATAAAAAGTCTCAAATTATATTTATTTAGGTATTTATAATATCAATTATGTTATCTTTTTACTATTATGGTAATTACTGCATCATCATTGTGTCATAAATAAATTAAATTATTTAATGTCTAAAAATTATAAATAAAATATCATTATGTAGGAAATATTTTTATATTCCTAATTAATATTTATAATCAAATTTAGCTTATGTGTATCCATATATTATAAATGTTTTAGTAAATAAACTTTTATTTTAACTCTTTTAACTCTTCTTTGAATTAAATGATAATAAATGTCCTAATCTAATCCAAGTGGACCTAAATGATAATATTTTATTCCTAAGGTTGTTTTTGGTCGAGATACACTTGTAAAATAGAATTAGGACATGTGTTAGGGTAATATTAATATCATTTTTACCCTTAATTACCCTATTTACTTTTAACCGTGGTGAAGAAAAGTAAAAAGTTACTATTCACCAAAAATTATTTTCATCTCATTGAACCACATTTTATTCCTTGATATTAACCCTGTCTCTCAGATTTTCGAAATTCCACTCACAGAAGTGGTAAAATTAATGAAAAATTTAGTTTTTAACTACCACTTAGTGGTTTCACTATTCATCAAAAATGAAAGTTTCCAGAAAAATACCAAAAATTAGGCCTAAGATATATTTTATATTATGAATTCAAAAATGATGTCTATTTTACCAAATTCAAAACATATCAGTTGCATTAATTAATTTAAAAATTAATTCCTGTCGTCAAAACAAATAGCGTGTTTTTAAGAGATAATAACTATCAAAAGATTGAAACTTGTTTATGTCCGGTTTAATTGTGAAATTATTTAAAATGACCAAAATTGTATTAAATGGTAAAAATATATTCTAAATGTAATTTAAAACCACTCAAATTAATAATTTATCAATACAAATTATTTAGATTAAAAAAGTTTTTTTAATTAAAATTTAGTAATTTTCACTATTCATCAAAATATAAATGTTATCCGAAAAGTTCCAAAATTTCACCTTAGGATAAATTCGATACTCCGAATACAAAAATGAAGTCCATTTTGAGAGATAGAATTTATAAAATTTCATAAAGTAGGTATTACTATTCATAACGGCTAGTTTGATTGGTTGTGGTGTGTGTTAGAACTCGAAGTTACGTACAACACATGCTACTATATTATTCAAAGGAAAGCATACCGTGGAAGATTGGGATGTCTCATTGTAATTTTTTTTGTCCCCATTATAAAAAGTAGATTTATTTAGTCAAATTGAATATATAAAAGTTTAAAATATTGGATTTAAAAAGGGTTCACTATTAAAAGTTAGTAAAAGTGCAATACTGAAAATGCATTTGTTCTTACATTATGTCTAAGAAACTCATAATATGGATTCTAAAATTATAAGGATTATATAAAGTTTAAAATTTAGTTAATATTATTCATAACCTCTTTTGAACAGCTTGTTTGGTAAGTCATGGTGCGCTTGAACTCGGTGTTGCGTGTAGTGCAAGTTATTGAATTATTTTTAAGAAATAACACACTATGAAATATTGGGGTGTTACAAAATTTTACAAAATGAACTTCTTCTTTTGAATCTGTATATAAAAATTTACATTGGATAAAGTTTTGATATTTTTCTGATAACTTTCATATTTTAATGAATAGTAAAAACACGCTATATTTTAATTAAAAATAACTTTTTTCATCGTAATAATTTATATGGTTAAATTATAATATTGAATAGTTTTAAAGTATAAATAGAATATATTTTTACCATTTAATATAATTTATGTCATTAACATTTATTTTACATTGAATTCATAGGTAAAATCATTTCCATCTTTTATAATATTTTAACTTTTAAAACTCGTTTCTTAATACTGGGATTAATTTTAAATTAATTTTTGAAACTTTTTTGTATTGAATTTAGAAAAATGGATTCCATATTTGGAATCAGTGGTTCCAAATTTTGTTAATATGCTACTTTTTAAATTTGGGCATTATGAATAGTAACTACGGTAAATTTTATTTACCATAGTAAAAGGTAAATCAGGTAATTAAGGGTAAATATTATATTATAATATTACCCTAACACTTGTCTTAATATAATTTGATTCTTATATTTCGTCCTAAGGAATATTTGGGTCGAAATGGAATCCATTGGAACCCACTTGGAGGGGATTAAGACCTTTAGTTTATTTTATTTAAAGGAAAGTGAATTATGTCTCACTCAACTTTAATAATTAAAGTATTTTTAATATAAGTTTATACAAAATATTAATTCGGTTATAAATACTCATTTAAAAGATAATTTCTTTTTATTCATCATGGTAATTTATTTATAATTTTTAAGAGATATTTAATTACCTTAATTTCTTATACATTAATGATGCATAAATTATTTATTTAGTGAAAAAGAAGTAATATTGTTTTTATTGAAATAATAATACCAATTAAAAGGCTCACAAACCTGACCAAAACTTATTGTTAGTGTATATATACACCATAATAATCCAATGAACGAATATATGACCGTTTGGAGTCTTATAAAATTGATTATGACGCTTATATTATTTTATTTTAAATGATGTCAAAGTTGCCCCCTTTATAATTTGATAAATATAACATTTTAAAAGTTGGGTGTTTTAGAAGATAAATCTAACTAAAATTATTCTTATGAAATATATAAGATTTATCTTTATCCTAATATTTTATTTTTAATTTTTATGTAACAAATAATTATATTAAATAATTATACAAAAATGTTGTAGTAATATTTTTATTAAGAGAAATATCACATAAATGGTTTTAAAAATATTAAAATAAATATTATATAAACTATTTAATGTTCTACACGAATTTTCTAGATGAATATGAAATTTTAGGAATCTATTGAATATTTTGTATTGAATATATCTTCTCTTTGGATTTTATTTAAATTCAAATAATTGAATAGTATCATAATTTACACTATTGATATTTTATAAAAATAACATATTATTAAATTGTTTAAAAATCACAAAAATATTTACAAATTAAAAATTGAAAAGTATATGTTATAACAAGTAATAATGTATCTAATTATGGAAAATTCACAACACATAAGTAAGTATTTATAAAAATTTAAAATTTAGATTATTATTACCACAAATAAAATTAAATAGATTAAATAAGGATAAATCAAAATGATAAGGTTTAAAATAAAATCAAAACACGTCTAAATTCTATTGGTTGATAGGATTAAAACCCTATATTAACTAATATCCGAATTTGAGTCATTTTGGAAGTTTTTATGTTGGGTTTGAATTTATTATAAATTAATATTTCTTATATTTCCAAAGGTGCCCCTCTCCTCCCTTATAAAAGGGCACCTCCTCCCTCTCATCTTTACACAACTTTTAGCCTTCAAGCTCAGACAACCCCAACCCATTTCCCTTCTCAACTTACCTAGAAATATTCTAGAGGTCCTGGTCTTCTTCAAAGATGAATTTTAGTTCCCTAAGAGGATGTTTCAAAGAGGCGTGTCGAAGAAGAGGTAATTTCCGTTACCGATTATTTCAAATTTATTTCTTCTTATAATTACTATTTTTTACTTTTTTAATTATGAATTAATAACCTCAGTATCACTCATATACTGATATGTTATTATAAATATGAAACAACCGTATTCCACCTTCTATCCATCCTAAGGAAAACGAAATCACCACGCGTGCGTACGTACGGAATACCGTCTCCACGCCGTGGTGTAATCTATTTTTCCACAACCACCTTACTTGGATGGGTATAATGGTGTAAATAATAACTACATATGATTATTATAACATCATATTGATTCTAATATATTATATCATTCACTCCATTTCCATTCAATAAATATGGAAATGATATCATCGCTCGTGCGTACGTACGAATTACCGTCTCCACGACGCGATGAGATTCATCTTCCATGATAAAAATTAAAGAATGATTATAAAGTGTATATAATAAGTAATAATGAAATATATGACATAATAATGAGAATTTATTTATGTATATATATATATATCTATGTCATTTACTTAATTCCATTCAATTCAAAAAGGAAACGAAAACAACATTCATGCATACGTACGACCTGCCGTCTCCATGAACGGTGTATTTATTTCCATTTATCAATCTATTATATTTATGTATATTATGAATATATATTATATATAAATCATTAAATTATTTAATCATGATCTAAGTAATCATATTAATAATTACAAGTCAAAACACGGACGATGAATGAAACGCTTTTACCCAAACGCTTCTTTAACATGGAACTTACAAAAGAACAGGTAATATAAAGTCATAAGTGAACCATATATGATATCATAACAATGAATATGATTCTTTAATAAGTCAATGAAATTATTTAAATCATTATATAGGAGGTTCGGACACGTACAAAGCATATCAGACCTAAGGTAAGGGAAAATCTCGCAATCTCATTTTTATCTGAGATTGTTTATACTTCAGAATTTACTGAGGAATATTTATCATCCACATCTATGTTTCATAAACATGTATTATTATTTCCATCCTCCTACAATGGTTTAAATCCAATATTACTCATTGTTGAGTTTTATTAAAAGATATGAAATGAATCTTTTGTCCTTTTTCGTACAACGTACTTTTTGACTTTTCCGGCCAAAATACGAGAAGAATGATTTTTAACTTATACGGCATGAATGGATTTTCAAGGGTTTCATAATTACTTAATTTCATGAAGTTTACTCTATAATATTTCATGGTTATTTTCAAAAAAAATCCTTTTATTTTAAAATTACGTGGAATTTTGTGAAAAGAAAATGATTTTTAAGAAGAAAGGATATTTTCCTCAAGAATTATTTTCAAGTGCTTTATAAAAACCATTTTCCATCTAAGATGACATTATTTCATATGTGTATGTTTCAATTATAATGTCTCTATGATTTATATGGTTTAAATTTTCTTATGATGAAATGATATCCATTTGTTTTATGTGGATTATGTTATGATGGAATGATGTTTATGAAACCCGATTTATTCGTTGGGTTATGATGAATGATTTATGATTGTTATGTGGAACATGTAAGAATGATTTAAATATGAGATGGGTGGGACCTATATCTACCTCAAATTCATTGGGTAAATATTTATATCTCATGATATAGACATGGCTGGAATGACAAGAAAATACCGTTCAGTAATACAGGGCTGGAATGACAAGTAAACCCAGTTCAGTAAGGGACTTTGTCCACTAAGATGGTCTTGGCAGCAATGCCTTGGCTACTATGGAAATAATAACATGTGCTTAATGTTTTTCCATAATTACATGTTTTATTCACATGCTATTTTATCATGATTAATGTTTCTTCATGATCTATGCCTTATGTTCTTCCATGTTTTATGTCATTGCATAAGATTTTGATGTTTAGATTTTATGCTCATGTTTTTACATTCAAATGTCTAAGGATTGTTTTATGTTCTCTATGCTTAACCTTATTGAGAATTTGAGCTCAACCTTTATATGTTTTATTTTCCCCAGGATTTATAGAAATGTTTTAGGTAAGAAAACAAAAGGGTAAGATCATTAATGGAGATGTTGAAGATCTTTCACCACGATTAGAAGATTATATTCCGAGTTTCCAAAGACACTAAACTATTACGATCCTTGTGTGTTTCTTTTTGTTATTTATTAAGTATTCCTCAAAATTAATGTAATTTCCATGTATGTCAAGCTTTGGGTCTCTACAGTTGGTATCAGAGGAAAGGTTTAGTTAACCTTTGGAAAATAGGATGCGAGAACTTTAGTGAGAACCCTAGAGATATTTATAAGGTATGTCTAGGGATGTCCCTAAGGATAAGTTTAAGTATAGGTTATAGACCTACGATTACGGTGACGATCATAGAATTAAACCTAGGATGTTAGATATGGAAAGCAATCCCCCTTTATTATGTTATTTTCCCTAGCATGATTTTTGCCTCTCACACTATTCTTTTTGGGTTTTAGACGATGTATGGAACCCAAATGAACCTTGTTGATCAATGTAATGGATGATGAAATTATTTTCCTCTTGAACAAACCAAAGTTATGGGAGATGGAGTGAAAAATCTTATTTCTATACTCACACAAGCTATGAATCATTCTGGACTTCCAAATGAGCAGAGGATGGAACAATATTCTATTGATTCCTTCATGTGGCAACGCCCACCTTCTTTCAATGGGTCTTCTGATCCACTTGTTGCTGAACAATGGACCAGTACCATTGAAAAGATATTTTCCATACTTTGCTGTTCGGAACATGATAAAGTCATTCTAGCTGTTTACCGTTTAGAAGCTGAAGCAGACCAGTGGTGGACTCTAATTAAGAATACAAGGCCCCAAGATGAAATTGAATCCATGGAATGGGACGAGTTCAAGAACTTGTTTTTCTGTAAGTAATTCCCTAGTATTATTCAAACAAATATGGAAAATGAGTTACTTGAGATTAAGAAGAAGGATGATGAATCTGTTGGTATATACGAAGCAAATTTTACAATACTTGCAAGGTATGCATCTGGTTTTATTATCCAACCTAAAAGTAAAGCTGATAGATTCTTCAGTGGATTAAAACCAAGTCTTCGAAGGGCATTAGCTATAAGAGACTTCAGTAGCTATGAAGAAATTGTGCGTTGCGCTATCAAGGTAGAAATGGAAGTTGGTGTTACATATCCATCTCATGGTTTTGACAAGAAATGAAAGATGGAGTTAAAGGAGAAATCTCAGAATAATGGTGAAAATAAGATGAATGTTTCTTTATGCTCAAAGTGTGGAAAGAAACATGGTGGAGATTGTGTTAAAGGGACTAGAAAATGTTTTAAGTGTGGGAAAGAAGGTCATCGAGTATTTTAGTGTCGAAGTAATGGAAAAAGGGTTTCTAATGATGTGAATAAAGAAAAGACTACAGAGAATGCACCACCAACACTTCAACGCTTCAAGTGCAAGGAAATGGGGAATTATTCTAATCGATGCCCTAATCCAAGGGTTAATGATGATCGACATGAGAAACCCCTTAAGGAAAAGGACAAAGTAAAGTCACATGCGACAACTATTGATGATGATGAATATGAAAACGATGTGGTGGAATGATTAAGTGTTTATGTAATCGGATTCCAAAATAATGTTGTATTTAGTATCGTTGAATTTTGGAATATTTATGTATTAGTCTATTGTGGTTTTCAATAATTTTATGGTACCCGTAACCATGGAAAGTGATTGAGATACTTTTGAAAGGAATATGATATACGCATAATGAAGGGATAAGGAGAAAATAATATGTTTGATGGTATTCACGAGTTCATGACTGATATAAGGAAAAAGTGATATCATGGTTTGAGTATATAGAAAATTCTGGGATTTTGGTATGTGGAAAGTGTTAAATTTAGACATCATTCATGTTTTCACTAAGGTTCAATGGGTATTAATTTTTCAAGAGAATAAATGATTAAGGTATTCACATGTTTGTAATTTGAACAACAAGATATATTGTATGATATATGGGGGATAAATGATGGTATTATCATGCTCGGCAGATGATATTTCTAGTAATTTTTTTCTTTATACTATGAGCTTGGATAGAAGTATTTTAGATAAGCCTAAATATTGGAATGAATTATGTCGGACATAAGTTATTATTGTTTAAGGCTAGAACTTTTTTCGATAATATTGATGGAATGTTACAATAGTGTAGCTTAAGAAAAGGGACAACATGAAGAACCGACGACAACCTGTCACGTCGGACAAGGCTGTGGGAATCGAACCCACAACCGAAGTGTGACAGGACTTTATCGCCTACCACTGGCCTACAATAAGTCTCTTGTTAGTAGAAACTAGTTTTATTTTATTAAGAGGTATGATAGATGAAGTATAAGTCCATTTTTTGAATCATATATGATTAACCACACCATAGATGGACTTATGTATATTTGAAAACGTTTTCTAACCTTTTTTTTGAAACAGATGGAATGACTCATCATTCAATAACATGATCTGCTAACACTTCACGAATGACAAATTCAACATCATTTCTTTAAGAGATTAAGTGGAAATTGTTCAAGGCACGAACAATGGTGAGATTGTACCAAAATCAAGTAAGTATTTCTTTTGATTCGAAAATTCTTCAACATTAGGGAAATGATCTTGAAAACCAAAAATTTTGTCCTAGTGCCCTCATATCTGATGAATCAGATGGTACCTTAGAATATCACAAATTTATGGCTTTTTCATAGCCATGTTCTCTACCACTCTCCATCAGAACTTTATGGTCATATTTTTCTTCCATATCCATATTTTCACCTATGTTATCCTATATGGAAACTCAATGATGAGTTACTTTGGGTAATGATTATGTTTCATAGTTTAGTTTTTAAAATTATATTTTAGTATTCCTTTTTTACGATGTGGGTTTCTATGATTAGTAAACGATTTATAACCTCGACAAATTTTGAGGGAGAAATTCATTTTAAGGGGGGTAGAATGTTACAACCCGAGATTTTATAAGATATATTATTTTAATTTCTTTCATATTTTCTATCGTACGCTACACCAATATTATCTTGCGCTATACGTAACACCGTATTAGCTTACAGTATACGCAACACTAATCTTGGACCGTGTTACACACAATTTCAAGTTTGTTTGAGAGAAGTTATTCTACGCAACATTGAGTGTGTATATATATATATATATATTCAATTTGTAAATGAAATATGGTTGGATTTTGTTATACACAACAACAAAGGTGTCTTGTACTACAAACAACCCTAACTTGGCTTGCATTACATGCATATGCGACCTTCCTCGATTGCGTGTGTTGTACGTAATACCGGGTTTCACTAAACGACGATATATTGTTATAATATTATTATGAACCAGAAGTTATGAATAGTAATAACTACATTTTGAATTTTATAAAATTTTTATTCATCTTACACATTTTCTACAACATGGTATGAGAACAAAATAATTTTTTTGGGTAAAATAAGTATTTTTCAAAAAATGCAGTTTTGCCGCCTTTTGATGGTGCACCCATTTTAAATATAATTTTTTGACAAGTTTATATATTAAATTTTAAAAAATAAACATCTTATTTTGAATCAGTATATAAAAATTTACATTGGATAAAGTTTTGATATTTTTCTGATAACTTTCATATTTTAATGAATAGTAAAAACATGCTATATTTTAATTAAAAACAAATTTTTTCATCGTAATAATTTATATGGTTAAATTATTATATTGAATGGTTTTAAAGTATAAATAGAATATATTTTTACCATTTAATATAATTTACATCATTAACGATGATTTTACATTGAATTCATAGGTAAAATCATTTCAATCTTTTGCAATGTTTTAACTTTTGAAACTCATTTTCTTAACAACGAGATTAATTTTAAATTAATTTCTAAAACTTTTGTGTATTGAATTTAGAAAAATGGATTCCATATTTGGAATAAGTGGGTCTAAATTATGTTAATAGGCTACTTTTTATTTTTGGGCATTATGAATAGTAACTACGGTAAATTTTATTTACCATAGTAAAAGGTAAATCGGGTAATTAAGGGTAATATAATATTATAAAATTACCCTAACACTTGTCTTAATATAATTGGATGCCTATATTTTGTCCTAAGGCATATTTGGGTCGAAATGGAATCCATTGGAACCCACTTGTAGGTGATTAAGACCTTTAGATTATTTTATTTAAAGAAAACTGAAATATGTCTCACTCAACTTCAATAATTAAAGTATTTTTAATATAAGTTAATACAGAATATTAATTCGGTTATAAATACTCATTTGAAAGATAAAATGTTTTTATTTATCATGGTAATTTATTTATAATTTTTAAATGATATTTAATTATCTTAATAGCTTATACATTAATGATGCAGAAATTTTTTATTTAGTGAAAAAGAAGTAATATAGTTTTTATTGAAACAATAATACCCATTAAAAGGCTCAAAAACCTGACCAAAACTTATTGGTACTATATATATACACCGTAAACATCCAATGACCGAATATATGACTGTTTGGAGTCTTATAAAAGTGATTATAACACTTATATTATTTTATTTTAAATGATGTCAATGTTGTCACCTTTATAATTTAATAAATATAACATTTTAAAAGTTGGGAGTTTTAGAAGATAAATCTGACTAAAAGCATTATTATGAAATATATAATATTTATATTCATCCTAATATTTTATTTTTAATTTTTATGTAACAAATAATTATATTAAATAATTATACAAAAATGTTGTAGTGATTATTTTATTAAGAGAAATATCACATAAATGCTTTTAAAAATATTAAAATAAATATTATGTGAACTATTTAATGTTCTCCAAGAATTTTCTAGAAGAATATGAAATGTTAGGAATCTATTAAATATTTTGGATTGAATATATCTTCTCTGTGTATTTTATTTAAATTCAAATAATTGAATAGTGTCATAATTGGAACTATTGATATTTTATAAAAATAATATATTATTAAATTGTTTAAAAATCAAAAAATTATTTAAAAAATAAAAATTTAGAATTATATGTTATAAAAAGTAATAATGTATCTAATTATGGAAAATTCACAACACATAAGTAAGTATTTACAACAATTTAAAATTTAGATTATTATTACCACAAATAAAATTAAATAGATTAAATAAGGATAAATCAAAATGATAAGGTTTAAAATAAAATCAAAAAATGTATAAATTTGATTGGTTGATGGGATGAAAACCCTATCTGACCTCATATCCGAATTTGAGTCATTTTGGTAGTTTTTATGTGGGGTTTGAATTTATTATAAATTAATATTTCTTATATTTCCAAAGGTGCCACTCTCCTCCCTTATAAAAGGGCACCTCCTCCCTCTCATATTTACACAACTTTGAGCCTTCAAGCTTGGAAAAAACCTGCCCATTTCCCTTATCAACTTCCCTAGAAATATTTTATAGGTCCTGGTCTTCTTCAAAGACCAATTTTAGTTCGGAGGTTTCAAAGAGGCGTGTCGAAGAAGAGGTAATATCCGTTACCGATTATTTCAAATTTATTTCTTCATCTACTTCCTCTTATTTAGTTGTTTAATTATGAAGTAATAACCTCAGTATCACTCATATACTGATATGTTTTTATAAATATTAAACAACCCTATTCCACCTTCTATCCATCCTAAGGAAAACGAAATCACCGCGCGTGCGTACGTACGGAATACCGTCTCCACGCCGTGGTGTAATCTGTTTTTCCACCACCACCTTACTTGGATGGGTATAATGGTGTAAAGAATAAATAAATAGGATTATTATAACATCATACTGATTCTAATATATTATATCATTCACTCCAATTCCATTCAATAAATATGGGAATGATATCATCGCTCGTGCGTACGTACAGATTACCGTCTCCACGACGCGATGAGATTCATCTTCCATGTTAAAAATTCAAGAATGATTATAAAGTATATATAATAAGTAATCATGAAATATATAACATAATAATGATACTATATTTATGTATATATATATGTATGTCATCTACTTAATTCCATTCAATTCAATAAGGAAACGAAAACAACGTTCATGTGTACGTACGACCTACCGTCTCCATGAACGGTGTATTTATTTCCATTTATCGATCTATTATATATATGAATATTATGAATATATATTATATATAAATCTTGTAATTAAGTAATCATGATATAAGTAATAATATTAATAATTACAATTCAAAACACGGACGATAAATGAAACGATTTTACCCAAACGCTTCTTAACATGGAACTTACAAAAGAACGAGTAATATAAAGTCATAAGTGAACCATATATGATATCATAACAATGAATATGATTCTTTTATAAGTAAATGAAATTATTTAAATAATTATACAGGAGGTTCAGATACGTACAAAGCAAATCAAACCTAAGGTAAGGGAAAATTTCACAATCTCATTTTTATCTGAGATTGTTTATACTTCAGAATTTACTAGTGAATATTTATCGTCCACATATATCTTTCCTCAATATGTATTATTATTTATATCCTCCTACAATGTTTTAAATATAATAATACTCATTGTTTAATTTTAGTAAAAGATATGAAATGAATCTTTTGTCATTTTTCGTACAAGGTACTTTTTGACTTTTCCGGCCAAAGTACGAGAAGAATGTTTTTTTAACTTATAAGGCATGAACGGATTTTTAAAGGTTTCATAACGCCCTATTTTCATGAAGTTTACTATACAATATTTCATGGTTATTTTTAAAAAAATCATTTTCTTTTAAAATTGCGTGGAATTTTGTGAAAAGAAAATGATTTTTAAGAAGAAAAGATATTTTCCTCATGAATTCTTTTCAAGTGCTTTATCAAACCATTTTATATCTAAGATGGAATTATTTCATATGTGTATGTTTCAAGTATAATGTCTCTATGATTTATATGGTTTCAATTTTCTTATGATGAAATGATATCCATTTGTTTTGTATGGATTATGTTATGATGGAATGATGTTTATGAAACCCGATTTATTCTTTGGGTTATGATGAATGATTTATGATTGTTTTGTGGCCCACATAAGAATGATTTCAATATGAGATGGGTTGGACCTATATATCCCTCCAATGCATTAGGTAAAGATTTATATCTCATGAGATAGACATAGCTGGAATGACAAGAAAATCCGGTTCAGTAATACAGGGCTGGAATGACATGTAAACCCGGTTCAGTAAGGGACTTTGTCCACTAAGATGGTCTTGGCAGCAATGCCTTGGATACTATGGAAATCATAACATGTGCTTAATGTTTTTCCACAATTACATGTTTTCTTCCCATGCTATTTTATCATGATTAATGTTTCTTCATGATCTATTCCTTACGTT
This sequence comes from Viscum album, assembly GCA_963277665.1. Taxonomy (NCBI): domain Eukaryota; kingdom Viridiplantae; phylum Streptophyta; class Magnoliopsida; order Santalales; family Viscaceae; genus Viscum; species Viscum album. Next base: position 192,356,989 of record OY728146.1, on the reverse strand, counting down.
CTTCCATGTTTTATGTCATTTCTCAAGATTTTGATTTTTATATTTTATGCTCATGTTTTTACATTCAATTGTGTAAGGATTGTTTTATGTTCTCTATGCTTACCCTTACTGAGCATTTGAGCTCACCCTTTATATGTTTTCTTTTCCCCAGGATTTAAATAAAGGTTTTAGGTAAGAAAAAAAGGGGAAGATCATTAATGGAGATGTTGAAGATCTTTCACCACGATTATAAGATTATATTCTGAGTTTCCAGAGACTATAAACTATTACGATCCTTGTGTGTTTGTTTTTTTATCTATTAAGTATTCCGAAAAAGTAATGTAATATCCATGTACATCAAGATTTGGGTCTCTACATGCACGGGCTATGCTCGCACCTTGTTATGTCTTGTGAAGATGACATTATATGTTGATCGAGGCCGAGGAAGCCAGGACTGGACAATGCTAGGAGGTGAACCTTTGACGTGACGTGATGTATTGACTACTGATTGTGAGCTGCACCTACCCATTAGGTAGAATCTCAATGGATGATCCATGAACTTTTTTTTGTCTTTTCATTTGTACTTGTACTTTCTAGTTGGGTTTGTATTCTGACCCCTTTACTTTTAGCACACTTTTTACTACAGTATTTTACTTCATGGTTTCTTCTTGTTTCATTCTTGGATTGTGTGATTGTACAAGTTTAAAGGCAATGCCCTCCTGTTTTAGGGATACGCCTTTTCGGTGCTAGTCTCTAGCCCCTTTCTTATAGAAGGTGAACTCAAGGTAGTCACGACATGAGCCCCAAGGGGACGGGTTGTGAAATTATTAATTAAGAAACAATAAAATTGAAAAAAACATAAAATAATATTTTTTTGAGTTTCATGTTGTATGTTTCATGAATTAAAATAAAATTTACTTTATTCACCATAAAAATGTGTTTAAAACAATGGAAAACACTTAACATATGTTCTAAATAATTAATATAAATTTACAAAGTCATTATAAAAATTTAAATATAAGAAATAAACTTTAATAAAATAGATATATGAAGAAAAATGTAAATCATAGAAAAATTAATTATTAGATTTCCCTGAACTACATATCCCAAAGGTGAATTTCACATAAGTGTTTTCCTCTACGTAACTGAATGACCACATATAAAAATTTAGATATTCTAATTCCCATAGGCGAGTCACATAAGAAATTCACATATGGAAATTCATCACGTAGACAATTCACTATGTTACAAAAACACATATCTAAAATTAACACATAGGAAATTCATTTAAGGGAATTTATGAGAACATAAAACAAATTTACTTTTCAAATATTAGACAAAAAAACTATATTAATGGAAGAATCATATTTATTTACTTTTTAATTATATTTATAGAATTTAATTATCTATATAAAGAAAAAAAATAACATAGATATAATTTTTATTAATCAAGTTATTATAAAAAACTATAGGAAAATAGTTCTAAGAATTAGAAGAAATTAGACAGAAAATATATAATGAATTAAAACATAATTTTAAACCTGATATATATTGATTCGGGAGTTTATTTCGTATAATAAAATGTATATAATCTTCTAATATTTCCAAAAAAATATAATCACTCAATTTGGAGTTATATGGCACAAGATATGGTCAAAATATTGAGGGTACTAATTTTAGAAAAGAAACTATGTCATTTAAAATCTGGCTACATGAATTTTAAATTGTCTATGTTGTTCAAAAATCATATACATGGTTTATGATTTATATATAAGGTGTACATTATATTTTCTATTCAGGAAAAATACGAAACATATTTAAATGATATATTAAGGCTCCAAATTATTTATTTATCCTAGGAAATCAAAATAATACTTGTACAACAAGTTATGAACAATAAAAACAAGAATGATAAAGATATTTTTAGAAATAAATAAAATGATATGATCAAGATTAAGAAAATTTTAATTAATTAACAATTAAAAGTATTAATACTTTAAAAGGAAATAAAACACATAATATTTTGTAATTATCAAAACATAAAGTTGTTCAAGGATACACTTGACAATACAAATAATTATTTATTTGTTAAATAATATTACTAAAAGGAAATAAGAGATATTTAGTAAACAAAATGGATTTTTTTGTAACTTATCATGATATTATTAAGAGAATATAATATCTAAGAGCCTAGAAAAATTATATTTTAACTTAAATAATTTCAAAGTAAAAAAATAAATGATTATAATAGTCAATGATGTTTGTGAAATCAACATCCAAAATAGTTTGATATATGGTGGTAAATAAATATTATAAAAGTTATATTAATTTTTATAATAAAGTGAAACCCACTTTACATCCTAAAAGTTTTTATGATATACTAGTATCAATAAAATGAAAAAGTTACATTAGTCACTATAATATTTCAAGGGAATTTGTTTAATGGAATGGGTTCTAAAATAATGAAGATGAATTTATTAAAGTTATAAGTAGAAAAAATGAATTATTAACATCATAATATTTTATTTTGTGGATTTTGAATTTGTACAAGGAGTTTAGAATTTGGAATATGATTCCCAAGTCTCACTGTTATTCAAACTAGTTAACTTCAAATATTTTACTCACTAAATATTTTTTTGGGAGAGTTTAATAAAATTTTCATATAGGGAAGTGGTAGGAATAAAATATAGATATAATATGTTAAAAAAACTATAAAAAATATTTAAATCATAAGGGTGATCAAGTATATTTTCATATATTATATGTATGTTAGGTTCTTATATATGATTTGTTAATTATTCCTAAAAGTTGTTTACAAATATAAAATGTATCATATAAAAGAGAATCTATAAATTATTAATATATCACATTTAATTTATATTTATAGATATGTATTTCCTGAAGTGTAAAGATAATTAACCTCTCAAATTATGACTTTGATTTATCCCTAACTGATGTTTTTTATGTATTTTTATTGATTATGTTGAAATTTTAAGGTTAGAATTAGTAAGAATCCTCCATGGTGATACAAAATATGCTCATGAGGAATTTTTTTTTCAACAGATAAAACATGAATTCCTCCACCTGGAGTGTCATATACTATTTATTTGGTATAATAGGGATTCATTTATCATATTTTCAGTCCCCACATCTAAGGTTAGTGAAATAACCAGTATGAAAACCCTTATAATTTGATACATTTCTTACACAGGCCTTGAGGATTAGCTAATCAAGGGGTGGTTGGGTATGTTGGTGAGCATTTAATCAGTTGAACTTCAACTAATATGGGATCTTTCCTCCCTTATATTGATCATGAAATCTGAACCCTTGATTTAGATAGAATTAGGAAATGTATTTCCAAACATAGTAAGTACATATGATGTACTGATCTACATTGATGTGGGTAATGTGATGTGACCATCTTATATATGAATGGATTGTGATGTATTCATTGACCTAATCAGTCTATAATAAAAAAATAAAAAAATTCAAGAGGTAGTATAGGACTAATACACCCCATTTACCATGGTCACTCGATGCCTTTGAAACATGGAACAAATGAAAACGTGTAGTAGCATGTGATGCTGCTCATGGCCACATGTATACAAATACATTTTTTTATATAGATATTGAAAAATACCTTTATTGGTTGTGTGTCATTCATTCATTGTTAGAAGATACCTTTTTCTTACATTTATGGATTCAATAATTCATATTTTCTATCAATGCTATGAAGTTATATGGGGTCACACATTTTAGTTAAGAGAATGAGGATTATGTTTTGACTTAAGAAAGATACTTTGAAAGTATTTTAGATTTTTATCAAAAATAAATTTTGTATGGTGTTTTCACAAGGTATTACATATGATGTATTATAATTTTAAATTAATGATACATTTACAAAAGTTTTCAGAAGATACCCAAAATCATTTTTGGAAATTATTTCACAAATTATTGTATATGGGATGATATAGAGTGAAATTAATTAATGAATTATCATTTTTATAATATGTCACACCCAAACTTGATCTTCTCTTAATTTTATTTAGATATTGGATTTTGATATTTTCCTCAAATTTCAATCTTCAGGGGTTTTTTTATATATTTTATTTTATTTTAAGGTTTTTTCCTAGTAACTACACTATTTGGAAAACCATGTGGATGACCCTTACATAGGTTCTCTATAGTGATCCATTTATTATATATAGTTTAATATAGACCATGAAGGTACCATTACATAGTAGGTGATTCTAGAAATTTTTTTTGTGCTTGGTTTAGTGTGCACATTTATCACATGTTTTGTGGAAGACCATGTGAGTATTAGTGGAAACCATGTGAAGAACCCTTACATGGGAGTTTTTTGTTGCATTACATGCACATGAATTGGATAATTCATACAAAAATATATGAGTGGTCTATAGTTTTTAACGGACTCGTTTTGTATAGTTACAACATTGTTTACCAAGTTTTGTGTCTAAATTTCGTAGGTTTCTAGGTGTTTCCTGGGAGTGGCACACAATTTACGCATGATTTGGTAAACCAAGAAGCCAAACCATAAAAATTACTATGTTTTTTTGAATTTATTAATTTCATATTCTACCCCCTAAAATCATCCTCAAATGGTATCCCTTTCTTCCCAAAAATATTAAACATTCAGTGAGGGAGACCTAGGGAATATCCCCCATATCCCTTTATATTTTAGGGGATTTCCTCCTTCGGTACATGATGTTTCTATCAAAGTTAATTCCACTCCTCCTCTTTATTTTTTCCTGTTTTTCTTCACTGATCACTTATTATCCATACATTTGGGAAATGGTTTTATGATGCACATAATTTCTAGTTATATTAGAGTGTTAAAATCATATCTTTGGTCCTCCTCATACTATATTTGAGAGTTTTTCACATCCTCACATAGTTTGAGGTAGGTGGTTCTATGCATTTTACTTTTTCTTAAACATCAGGTATGATTTTGATTTCCAAAATTTTTTACTTAATATTATGTTTGTTTTGAGGTTTAAAATGTGTTTATAATGTTATTTATAAATCATACGATTTTATTATTTGGTTCTTATGACAAGATTACATGCTAAGTGTTTAATAAAATGTAAAAATGGTTTTCTAGGATAAATTGGTTATCCCAATGATGTTGAATATTTTTAAATGTTTCATGTGATTTTAATTAATAAATTAGTATAATATTTAACTTTTTTATTATGTTTTATTGGTTTTGGTGGGTTTTCCTTGAAATCTATGCCCTTAACCCATGACTTGGGTTTATGAATTCTTATTTAGTGATTTCTTGATGCCTTAATGATGTGTGTGACACATGAGTGCGGTTTTGGAAAAATGTTTGGTTTTCTACTAATTTATAGAGGATTCTCAGTTTTTAAAGTGAATTCAATTTTTTATATGAAAATTTTATAAATAAAATTCTAATTCCCGTTTTGAAATTTTAATGGAATTCTAAAATGACACTGATTTGAAAATGGTTTGAAATGATCTTCAAAAAGGGTATTTCTAGTATTCAAATTCATGGACCAGATGGCACCATCATATTGTTTTACCATTTTATGTTTACCCTAATTTAAGTCCCTTATATGTTTATGAATTTTTTATGTCATTTTATTTGATTTAGGGGAATTTATAATTAGTAGGTGTATGGAAGAGTGACCAGGTTCTGTTCTTGCCATGCATCTATCATATTTGATTTTTGATTGATGGTACTGCACCTTTAGTCTCTATCATCATTATGGGGAACCTAGTAATGTTATTGTGGTATTGAGATGTACTTTCTATGTAGTCCTCATTTGAAGGACTAGAACCCTCATGGAATCAAAGGCCATGGGAGAGTGCCACTGGTTAGGCTAGTTTAGTGTAGAAAATTAGTTATAGACTAGGGATGCATCAATAGGCCCTGAGATGATTCCACCCTATCATGTTTATGATCACCTCATAGGATATTTAAGAATTTAAAATAATTTCATATACTTTACTATTTCATTTTAATAGAAATTGGATTCATTTTTTTTCTCAAATTTATTGTTTCCTCTGTTTCATCATTTCTCTTGGCACTTGACATGTTCTATTATTACATTTCTTATTTTTTTAATCTAGTTCATTTATTTATTCAATGTTTTATTTTGTTTCCTTTTGATTTTTTTATGGTGTGGGTTTAAATGGTACTTTAGAGGAGGATTTCCAAAGTGGAAGGTTTGAAATTTAATGAAATGTTTTAAAGGTTCTTTTTAAAACTTGATGGGTTTTTAATGCCAGCATTTGAGAAATTTCATGGTTTGTTTTCTTTAAATATGAAACCCTATTATATATATATATAAATATATTTTAAATTATCATTGATGGTTTGTTTTTGTAATTAAAATTTATGGAATATTTGGTGATTTCCTACTAGGATATTATGATCAACCACACATATTCCTCTTTACATCTATAGACATTATTATACTTTACAGGTTGTGGTTCATTCAAGATTTCTAATAGAGTAAGTTGGTAATTTGGATGGATAGTGACATAGGATGTCACATAGAGATTATGTTGGTTATCTTGGGGTTTCTTTTTTATCATGTATGTATCATCCATGATGTCCTCATACCATTGGATGTCATTATTTTCCAATAAAGTTGGATTTTATTTTGATTTTTTCCTAGTTACATTTTATTCCATATTTAATTATTTTATATCTACTTATTTTATTCTATGCATGTAAATATTATGTATGGTGGTTATGATTAGATTTTTGATGGATTCTTCATGTATATTTTTTTATTTGAAAAAATCATTCCCTTGAACTCATATATTATTCCCTATCACTAGTTAGTAGCCTTAGGTAATCCAAAATACACCTCAGTTATGTTATAGGCTGGCTCGGGTTCCCTGTTTAAGGACGTCTTAGATTTTTTTCATAAAAATTTATGTGGGAGATTGAAAATTAATATTCCCTAAAAGACTATTTTTATTATATATAATTATTGGGTGTGTTGTAGAGTATGACAAAAATATGAAAAAATCCAAAAGTTTAGACTATGTTTATCTCATATATTATGATACCGGGATATCATACACACCACATTATACTATCATATTTTATGAATTAGAGTTAATCATTTGGTATGATTCATTTGGAACTATTTTAATTCATTTAAAGGTAATGAAACTATCTATATATTAGCTATCATTAATATTGCATGGGAGTGTTATAACCGTGAGTCAAATGAGATGTAATTGGATACATTACTCATTTTTTTATGAAATGTATGAGTGATTTTTTGATACAGATGCACAAATCAGAGATTTTCCCCATTACCTATACAAAGGTGGCCAAGCCTTAGGGCTGGTTGTGTGAGATACTCTCATGAACAACTGGATGATACTCTTACCTCCTTAAAGGTCTCCCCTCCATCAATATTTAACCCCAAGATACTTACATATAATGAAGAAATCAAAATATATCTCTAAAAGAGTTGGGAAATTCATAAAAACACTTGGATAAAACTAAAAGGGAAGACACTTTTGGTTTTTCCTTGGGGATCATTAACAAAATATAAAAGAAAGAATTTGAAGAAGGTGAAAATGGTGAAAATTAGGCAGGTTCTCCATTTTTAGTTTTATAACCTTTTCATTTTAAAGAATGGAGTTCTTAGTATTGAACGTTTCTTTGAGATTAAAATATTCATATTAAATGTTAATCTATTATTAGATACATATTAGTTAGAGTTCATAACTCAGTGTTAAAACTATGTGTGTATACCTAGACAACACAACCATGGTAGAAGTATAAGTTTTTAAGGAAATTTAGAATTATATTTGATTCATCTTAAATAAAAATAAAGGTATTAAATTCACCTATGTTGAGGGTGAATAATTAGATGTACATGCACTATTTAATAACATTGGGACCATTTCATATGTGTGTACACATATGGATGTGATTTATTTTAATTAAATTTAATAAATTTCATTTGTTAAATGATTAAATTATAAATCAATTAATTTATTTTCTGAAATAGGTCACTAATAATGATTTTTTAACTAAAATAAATGATATTAATTTGATTATATGATATGATTGATCAAATTTTATTGATTGTTTTGTGTACATGTGAAATAAATTGTGAATTTTTTATTAATGTGTTTTGGACTTATAAGGTTATGTTAGAAAATGATGATTGATTTTTTTTGAAATATAGAACTAAATATACTTTTTGATGAGACTCATGGAGAGGTGGTGGTACAAGTGTGATATAATTAAGGGGAATATGAAAAGAGAGGCTAATAATTCTCTATCCACAGCAGTGATAGAGGCTATAGTTGAATTGAAGATTATGGAATTTTGTCTTAGGTGATTTAGAGTTGGGGGGGGGGGCTTTTTTAAGAGGTAGAGGTGATGAAACGTGTTGTTTTGAATTTTTTATCACAACATACTTCTATCTTTAGGGTAGATTTTTGACCATGGTATGTAGAGGAGTTATTTAAATGTACGAGTATAATTTTCAAGTTGATTGATGAACCTAAAAGGAAGAAATTAAATCTTATTATTTTCATGCTTATGGAGATAACATGATGCTGCTTTGGAATTATTTTTCAATAAATTTATGTTTAATGTCAAATATTATATGCCTTTTAGGTTATATTCTTGAATAAATTGAATCTGTAGATATTGAGGGTGTATAAGTTTAATAATTTATAGTGTCAAAGCATGATGTTATGCATCTTCTCAATTATTAAGTTAGATTCATGGACTAATTTATTATTCTTCAAATCTAGGTACCAATGAGTCTACTAAGGCTCATCATTTTGGTGCTATTGGATTGATAAGTAGTAAAAAGAGGAATATGAATGATTATACTTAAGTTAATGAGACATCATAGGGATAAGGAAAGACTCTTTCTTCTCCTTCTTATAGTGGTGGGGAATTATTGAAGTGTTATCATTATGTATAGAAAGGATATACTTGGGATATGTATCCTAATGAGAAAATAAAATGAAATTATTGTGGTAAGACATGATATGTCATGACCCCCTCCCCACAAAGTGTAACCCTTCTAGGATGGGAATGGGAGGAGAGAGATAGTGACACCTGAGTCCCACCTCCAGCAGGCCCCGGGTTGGTGTATAGCACCAAGGGTATAGTAAACACACAAATGAGAGGCATTATCCTCTAAGAGATAATTTGTGAAAGAGATAGATAAGAAAAACACCAGACAACTCCTGCTCAAACTATAATATAAAAAGAAACCCAAGTACACATATGTAATGTCATTAAAAACTACTACAACTGAGAGAGAAAATTACAATTACCAAAGGAAAGTAAAATTACAACAACCATGAAGCCCAAATAGCTCCTGCAACCCCAGGCTAGTAGTAACCATCCTGATATAAAAACTACTCAATGTTACCTAAAAAATAGTTTATATAACATTTGGTGATTATAACAACACTCTTAGTATTATCCTCCCAGGACCTCTCATAAAAAATTAAAGAAAGCATGATAAAGCACAGTGAACAATAAGTGAAACAAACTCATCACCTAAACAGGTATACTATGTTCCTAACCTCAATATGGATGCTTTCACCAAGAATCTCATACAAGAGTATATAATATAATAAACAATATCTAGGGTACCCTGATACCACTTCCGCACTGGGTTTCCGCTTCTCCCTAATATCGCACGTCCGGAGCATCTCTCTCCAAAAAAGGCTTGCCCATAGACACCTAGGAAAAATACCACAACATGCACCTCATGCAACACAACCACCACATCCATGTAACCAAAGTAACAAGGTAGTTTCAGGGATCCAACATATCCCTCATAACATGTATCATACGTCGGGTATTATACCTAAAGCCATTACAGACCATACACCAAGTAAGGATCCTCAAGTCGTCATAACCTATATATGTTACACCTATAATAGTCCATAGAAAACTATATCTAGAATATATGTGTGTGAATAACCAAAATCCATTACATCCCTCAACACACATATATAGAGAAAACTAACTATCGTGCCTACAAACATAAGTAATTACCATGAGAAGAGAGCGGGGCCCAAGGGGGTATTCACCCATCCATCCTCCTATTGAGATGATGGAGAAGACACACCCCAGGGATCAGAATCCCTGGGGTTTCAGTCGCCCTAACTAAAAGGGTGTATTAGTGTATAGAAACACAAAAATTACTGAATATACTATATCTCACAACCACACTATGAGCATAACCTAGTCTTAGAATCAACTGTAGCTAACGTCCACCAGACCCCTTGATGCTACTGCCAAGACTAGGTATCTAATAAGTGTACATCCATTTGATGTTCTAAATTAGGTTACTTTTTACCTTTTTATCAGTTATAATTTATGTTAATTAATTATTTCATCATTATTTAACTGTTATCATTTCCAAAATACATTTCACTAGCATCACACTAAAGTTCCATTCCCTCCATGCATAACCAAACAAAGTCCATAGTTCCTTTAAAATGAAATCTGATCATTGCATCCCAGCAAGCTCCGACCCCATGGGATAACATCATTTACTCAATAATTTATTAACATCATTATAAACTTTTCATATTTCAAGGTATTCTAGAAAAAACACTGTAATATTCTAAACACAAGGGGCTCAACATGGTGAGTAGATGAACTACCCATCGAGTCATTTCCACCAATAACTGGAGCATAGACCCATACACCCTCAAGAAGCTAAACACATAAAGCACGTGGCATACCCTGCACGACTTCACCACTTTTGGGAAGAGGGTGAGCAAGACCGTATACCTAAAGTAGCTAGGAAAGTAAAGTAGATAAATAAATAACAATATTCAACAATAATACAACATTCACATCTAACCTGTTTCATCATATCTGGTGTCCTCCCTGACACCCACATGCATAAATCGATGCATCTCTCCATTATAGGCATCAAATGATTCCACCATAACCACTGGGCCTCCCTACCCCCTTATACGACAATAGACCTCTAGGTTCAGCCATCTCAGGATCATACTACAACATAATAAATAGGAAACAAACAACATTGAAACTGGGCTCTTGGCCCTAAACAAGGAATTCAGCCTTCACACACAACACGAACTCACAAATCCAATGAATAAGGATCTTGGCCTTTAAAATAATGAGGGTAAATAAAAAACCTTCAAGGTATTATCTTTATAGCACAATAGATCCATTATTCCATATTTAATTAACCAATTCAATGAAACATTCATAACTTCATCCATTTGATTTATCTCCAAGTACAACGACAACAAAAATATTCATTAACATGCCTTTTTATCTCTGGCCAAATAAATTTATAATTAATCGTGGATTTAAGTTATTTAAAAAAATTTCATCAAGAATGACATGGTAAACAAGAAAGGCATTGATATTACACTATCAATAAAAATCAATAAGCGAACCATAATCACAACATAAACAAAAAACATACGATCTATACCAATTATTTAATCTAGTTCTATATTTATTTTTTCAATTTCATTATGGACCCATGGCTATATTATACTAACTGTACAACTACACATACAAATAATATAGAATCCATGAATCCCCAACCTCAAAAGATTTCCGACTTTCTTTTCACAAGAACAAGCTAACACAACGAGATCACAATCACCTCTCCCGCAATGATTGCATCCACCAGAGGATGCCACAACACAACCACATCAACCAACCCCCAATAAAGGTCCATTACAAACATGAAGATCACATGTAGTAACATGGAAAGGATAATGAGAGGAAATAGATCAAGGGACTCAGAATAATGGTGGTATATCATACCTTCTATCAAAGATGGATCAATACTTGTTGCTTGCACCAAAACAGGGGCACAAAGGAAGAGAAAACTCAGATCAAGGATACAAAAAATCACACATTTCCTCTATAAAGAAAGGATCTGGGAACCTTGTACCAAGGGGAATAAGAATAAATGAATTAAGGGAAGGCCCCCTGGATTAGAAGGATTAGATTTGAGACTCAATAAATGTGGAATGGTTGAATTTACATTAAAGACCGATCTCAATAAACTCTATGGTTTGACCAAGTAAAAACCTCATTACCCTAAGAGATTTAATAATAGGAGTTATGGTCATTGAATCGAACATAAATCTCTTAAAACTAGTATTTGAATTAATTTTACGTTAAAGAACATGGGAAAATATAGGAAGCTGGAAACAATGTTCCTGGGTTGATCTGGAGACACTGTAGCACCTATCGACATATAAAGTTGACTCACTAACATTAAATTATGAAGATGACTCACTGATAGATGAAGATGACTCACCGACACTAACATATGAAGAAAACTCATTGAAATATGTAGATGACTCATCGACACCGACAATTGAAGACGAATCTTTAATAGATGGAGATGATTCAACAATAACAATAAATAAAGATGACTCACCGAAAGATGAAGATGAATCACCGACACTAACAGATGAAGATGAATCATTGATAGATGTTGATGACTCACCGAAACAGGCAGATGAAGATGACTCACCAACAGATGAAGATGACTCACCAATGAAATTGTTCATAGAACTGGAAACACTGTTCATATAATTGAAAATTTGGAAAAGTGTTGGGAATAAGTCACCTTGACCTCCCAAAACACCTCAAAAACAAGATTCCATAAAAGGAATGAAATGAAGAGTTCCATTCCCTTACATCAGATACCTCTCAAAACATTCTCAACAAAAAAAATCCAAAACCAACCCAAACAGGAAACAAAAAAAGGGTCGAAACAACCACCCTTCGAGATACCTCTCAATGCTCTCACCAATAAAGGAGCTCAATCGCTTCCAAAAAAGAACACGTGTAACCCCACAAAAACTACAACCAGCTTCTAAACACTCTCCTGGGGGAGATACCTCTAAAAATTGGGCCAACCAAAAAAAGTAACCAGCGAATCCAACTCATAAACATGAAAGTTCTATAATCAAAAGATGAAAATCATTACATGAAAAGAGATAAACATCAAACAGATTAGAGAATTGAGCATGTATATACAACTCACTTTCCCAAGTACTTCCCTCCATGCCACTATACCACCAAAAGGCACGAACCAAGGGGATATCACGCTCTTGTAACACCTTCTCCTTGTGGTCTTGGATCTCAACATGCTACTCCTCGAAGGTCACATAATTGTCAACATCGATCTCACCCCAATCGATGATGTGAGAGTCTTCATGAAGATAACAAAGGATATGCGACATGTGAAAAACATCATGTATCCTTCTCATCTGTGGGGGGAAGTGCTACCCAATATGTGACAACTCCAACATGATCCAACACCTTGAAAGGCCCGAAAAACTAGGGAGAAAGTTTAATCCCATGACCTAACCTTTTCTGCCCATGATGGGGAGTCACCTTAAGAAATATGTGATCCCCAAATTCGAACTCCAATGGTCTCCTCCTATAATCGACATATTATTTCTGATGATCCTTTGCTTTCTTCATCCTCTCATTAATCACATGAACCATCTCGATCTTGTTCTGTACCAGTTCCAACCTGAGAATTGCTGACTCTCTGATCCCAGTCCAATATAACAAAGTAAGGCAAGGATAGTTATACATAGATTCAAATGAAGCCATACTGATTGAGGGGTGGAAAATATTATTGTAGGTGTACTCTACCAAGGGTAAGTGCCTCATGCAAAAACCTCAAAAATACAGGACACAGGAGTGCAACATGTTTTCAAAGAGACTGGATGGTCTTCTATGTTTGACCATCTATTTGTGGATGAAAATTAGTGCAATAGCATAGCTGAGAACCAAAAGCATGATGGATACCTCTCCACACTCTGGAGGAAAATAAGGATCTTAAAAAAAATGATCATCATAGGGACCCCATGGAGTCTCACCACATCCTCTAGATATTACATCGACAAAACCTCAACTGAGCTCGACTACTTGATTTCTATAAAGTGGGATGATTTCATAAAACTATCAAAAACAACCCATATAGTGCCATAAACTCAATAAGATTGAGGTAAACTGGTAGCAATGTCCATAGATAAGTACTCCCACTTCCACTAAGGAACATACTATGGATTGAGTAATCCACTAGGAACATGGTACTAGACCTTCACCTTCTAGAAGACCAAACATTAATACAAAAACTCCACAACTGCGTACTTCAAACCAGGACACCAAAAATGAATCCTCAAATCATGGTACATCTTAGTTATGCTATGATGTACCAATAAGGTAGAACTATGGAACTCTCTGAGAACCATCTCACACAATGCCAAACGAATGAAATTCCATACCTGAAATAACACCTGATATTGTTCATCCTCAGACTAGCCATCAGGGGCCTCGCTACTAACAACTCGATCTCTCTGGACCTCCACATCACGATCCCCAAACTGGGAATCATCCACCAACTTCACCAAATATTATTGCACTGTCATCTGAAAAATAAAACCTCTGCACCCAACTTCTCCCGTATCCCAATGTAATGCTGAGAGTTCTTCTATAACTCTCCAAGAATCACATGATGCACACATTACATCACTACACAACTTCATTCTCAGTGCATCAGCTACAAAATTCCCCTTAATAGGTTTATATGACTTTTCAATGTCATAATACTTTAAGAAATCCATCCATAAATGTTTTTGCAAGTTCATGTCACACTGTGAGAAAACATACCTCATGGCTTTATGATTGGTAAAGACCAAAAAGTGTTATCCAATGAGGGAATGTATCTAAAAAATCATTCTAAACACCACTGCTGCTAATTCAAGATCATTGGTGGTATAATTATTCTCATGAAGACATAACTTCCAGGACCCATAAGAAATGACTGATATCTACTACATCAGAACACATCCTAACCCCATACGTGAAGTATAAAAAAAGTCAAACTGAACTCCTTCAACTGGAAAACAAATAACTGAAGTACTAAACAAATTATCCTTAAGATACTAAAAATCTTCTTTACACTAATATATATATACGAACGCATCATCCTTTACGGTTAACACTATCAGAGGATTCACAACCTGAGATAAATTATCTATGAATCTTCTGTAATCAACTACTAGAAATTAAAGCTTTATCCACGGACTTGTAGCCCCGGTTTTATTGGTTCATGGATATACCTTTCTAATTGAAACATTTTAATTAATCTACCGTGACTATAACACTTCCATCAATTATTTGGTATCGGGCTTGTCCTCCCTGATTCGCTACTCACATCACACCTGCTCTCCCCGATGACTTCTCCTCCCGATGAATTCCTCTCACCGTAGAGACCTCCTCCCCGATGACTTCTCCTCCCACAGAATTCTCCTCCCTAACCTCTCCTCACTGCGAAAACCTCCTCCCCAAAGACTTCTCCTTCCTGAGCTCTCTTACCCGACCTCTCCTACCCGACCTCTTTTCACCACGATGCCCTCCTCTCCGATGAAATCTCTCACCATGGCACCCTCCTCTCTGACGACCTCTCTCACAGCGGAACCCTCCTCCCCGAAGACCTCTCTCATCACGATGTCCTCCTCTTTGACGACCTATCACCACATCGCCCTCCACCCAAAAGCATCCTATCAACACATGTATTTTACACCATCTAATTTCATCAATGTTTTTATTTTAAGGCTGTATTGTGATATGTGGTTTCATGTGTTAGAGGTAATTCAAAGATGGGTAACCATTCTAAACGATGTGAATGGTTGTGTGGGGATATCATTAGAAAATAGTATAGGTCGTCCATTGGCTATGCAGATTTTGGAAGACTGCATTATTTACCTGCATAGTTGGTTTGAATTTGGAAGTAGTAATGCACAACTAGCATTCAGTTATCCATACCACGTATACAAATCCTTCAAATCATTAATGGTTTATAAATTATGGTTTTCCCTTACCACATATTTATTATTTTTTCCCATTTTATCCTCACATCCAAACATTGTTACCCTTCCCTAGGTCCCATGTCCCCCTCTAGGCATAGAAACATATTATTCATCCAAATTCCAAATTGAGTGTCATTGGTTATATTGGATACACCATGGTTATCATGTGATTCTTATTCCTTTCCTTTATCAATTATCATTCCATCTCTTACACTGTCTTCATCCGAGTTAATTCATTCTATTTTCAGTTATTTGGTCTTTTTCAATGATTTCCCTCAAACTGGATAGAATCGAAGCTTGATTTTGGACAATTGAAGAGTCCTTAGTATAAGGTAGGTGGTCCATGTATTTTACCTTACTGTATGTATTTTTTAGAACAATATATTTGTGTTTCAAACTGTAATTTCTATCTGTCACCCTTAAAATGTGAAGTTAATAATGTTGATACTAATGACTTAGATTAAATTAAAATTTACTCTTAATAGAAGTATTGGTTTCTCTTCTAATCCCAAACCACTAAATGGGTGTGTTTCCTTTGTGGTAGTGATCTATGATTCATCTAAAATATTAATAAACCATTTTGGTTGATACTTCAACTAATTATAATTATAATTCCTTTCATAATTTGGAGTATAATTGGAGGTGTGATGATTAATCCCTCATTCAAGGGATGGCTAAATTGAATTAAGAAACATGAGAATGATAACCAACCTAGACCATTTTATAATTAACCACAATAAAGGTATGTTGTATTATTAAATAAAAATGTGTATCTAAATAAAAATATCTAAATGATGAGATTCAAGGAACATCCCATGGGAATATTGTTTTTATTATAAAAGAAACTTCCCTATTTTAATTATTTAATTTATTTATGAAAATATTATAGGCATAAATATTTCGTGTGTAATGAATTGAAATGTAGTAGGGAATGTTTTCCCACATGACACTATTTTTTATTAATACATTAAATTGACTAAAAATAATGATCATAGAGAATCATTTCTCCCTAGATACTTTCATAGAATATGATATACCTATGTATGTATGGTGAAAACTTCCTATAAATAGTTCACCTATACATTGTTTTATTACCTTATGATACTCAAGCATGGAGTCCCATATATATTTTGAAGCATTTTTATAGAATCATTTAGGCTTGATTTACCTTATATAAATTTTGATACATGGGAATGGTGTCCATCAGGCATGATATTATTTATATATTGGACACTCAAGCATGGAATCCCTTATGCATTTTGATACTCAAACATGTAATCCCTCATACATGGTGCCCCGTAAATGTTGTGACATATGCGAATAGTTTCAAATATATGTTGTGATTATTAGGAATGCGGTACTTTATATATTATGACACTTAGGTATGGAATCCCTCAGCAGTAGATTCTATGAAAAATTATGATACCCTAGGCATTTTGTTCCTTATATCGTGATACAAGGGTCTTGTACCTTGTACATAGAACCCCTATATGATATGTGATCATATTTGTGGATTCCATGGAGCTAAACCTAAACCCAACACCAGTTAATCTATATCTAGGAAATATATTATATTCTAAATGCATATATATACATGATGGAAGTTGTGAAGATATATATAATCTTATGCCAATGAAAATATGGCTGATCATGTGTCCTGGAGGAAAATGAGACTAAATTGATTACATTTATTTATTTTTAATAACATTATTGGTATAATTTTTCACTGTAATATTTTATAATAATTGAAAAAATAGATCTAGAAACCATTGGTGTTGGCCTAATAATTATATCCCACACCCTATTTGGGATGACATTCTACTATTGTAACCAAAAAACCACATGGTTACAGGATTAGGTTCTATATTTTTCATTCATGAAATTCTTCTTGAATATGGGAGTTAGGAGAACAACAATGTGATGGAAATTAGGATAGTCATGAAGATATTTTTTTAACTTTTAATATACCTGTACTATATTTTATAGTAACCACTTTATTATGTTTACTGATTTAGATTTTATAGCCTCATATGGACATGAATGCATTGTTGTATAGTTGGAATATTCTATTTTATCAGTTATTGTTATCATATGATTCTATGTCATTCATATATACTTCTTCATATTTTCATGGAATGATCATGTTGTTTCATTCATCATTATAGGAACATAGAGATTCAAATGTCTTGAATATGCCATGATATGAGGGTTTCATACCATGATTTTATGTTATAAGTGATATTTTCCTTAGGTGATTTTATTAATTGATTCATGATTATTTATTATTATCTACCTATATACCTTGATTTTTTGGTTTCTTATTTATAGATCAATATTATTTTCTAACATGTGATATCATTCATTGTGATAATTGTGATATATGATTGGTTATTAATGTGTTAGCATCGACCTAAATTATTTTTTACTATATAGTGTGATAGTGGTACCTTAACTAAGAAATATTGACAAGTATCAATGAAGAATAATATGTTACATATGCTAAAAAATTTATGGTAATGGTTAAATGGGTTTTAAAAGCAATTTAGGATGTTGTCGGGCCTTTATAAATTTGGAACAGTAACCCATATTAACAAACCATTATAAATGGACTTGCTATATTCTATAGTCAAAGATGAAGACCAAGTTCTAGGTACATGAATTCCAATAATGACATAAATACAAGTATCATTGTTATTTAGAAATGTAAATTCATCTTACTGAACCATGGTATATACTAAAAGGTAATTCATATAAAAAATGTTTTCCATTATGAATTATAGTACCTACAGAATTTTTTCATGACAACCCATGTCAATAAATTACTAAATACACATCTATTCCCATGTTGGTCATTTGGGGCAAGATTCTTATGAGATAACCCATTAATGGTGTTTTTAAACATTAATAAATAAATCAACTATTGTTTTGTGGCATTTATATGAACCTTGGATGGATATGATGGGACCCACCTAGGTCAAATTTATTTAGATATTCCATAATACATAACACAATTGGGGTATTATTATTCCATGGACTGATGGGTTTTGAAGTTTTTGTAGCCTCTTATATGAAGTTATGTATAGATTTATGGTGGAATATTAGAAAACATGTTTCTTACAGTTAATAGAATACCTCTTATCTATTTTGATATGTATTATTTTTTGGATTATGTTATTTGAAATGAAAATTGCAACATATCAGGGTCTTTCCTCTAGAACCTAAAATTGAAATCCTATTTAACTAATCCAAATATGAAAATATTTAGGTATATGTAAAATGGAGAATGAAATTTATAAGATAAATTTCATAATATTTTGATTGTATGGTTGATAAATAATTAATTCTTGAAAATAATTTTGAGATATCTTTTCATTATTTCATTAAAGAACTATCTAAATAAAGGAAAATATTTCTTTATTTTCCATGAATGATACTAGATGTTCAATAAAACCAAGCCTTGGAATATTTTAAGAAGTAAAATGAAGAAATGTAATGCCTTAAAAGAAACCTAAATACAATGTTTTTTGTTTTCAACTACATGTACTAGAATTTTTAATGCTCAATTGATAGTTTCCTTAGAGAGGGTATATGAGTGTGTCCCATGGAATTATTTATCTATCAACTAAAAAAAAATGAATTTTTTTTGAGCCTAGTGACCTCTTAAGGAGAACCTATCTTTTCTGTTGATGCTTTATTCTTTTGTAAGGGGAAAACCTAAGGGAGTTAGCTCCCTCAGAATATTAAAAAATTTAAAATGCATCTAAAACATTTATGATGTGTGGTTTCATTTGGGTGAATTTTATCCCATGTAGGAATATTATATTTTAATATGAATCCCTAGTTTGATGGGTGTTTGTGCAATTATTTGATTATTTTTACAGGCATGATCATCATGTAATTCACAATTTAAGTTGGATAGACATTCCTTGAGAATTATTATCAATACGGTAGGTCATATGAACGTCCATTATTTTCTAATGGATGACTCGAAATGTATTAATATTATAGAATTTTTGTGAGGTAATAAAACTCTAGAATTTTTAGTTCCATTTTTCTAGTGAATTAAAGAGGATAAACATGCCAGTTTTTTCTATAGGGGATCTTGGGAAAGTGTTGGTCAATAAAAGAGACACCCATCTTTTTGGATAAAGGTTAAAAAATAACATATGTGGTTATTGATAGTATTCCAATTCTTGATCTTTTATGCATTGATAACTAACCATCTCTGAGTTAGATTGACCTAAGTGATATTGGAAATATGACATATCCCATTGACCGAGTTGATGTTTCCAAGATGATCAAGTGTTTTGATACTATATTAATCCTAGTTTTTGTGTTTTTCCTAATTAAAAAATCACATGTGATCATATATTAGAGGGGGGATGTCCAGGAGGGGGGCAGTGTGCCGGGAGGGGGGGGGGGGGTAGTGTGCAGGGAGGGGGGAAGGGGGGTGGGAGGATTTCCAAGAGGGAGTGGGAGGTGGGGGGGGGTGGCAGTGTGAAAGGAGTAGGGGTTGTGGGGGTGCAGGGGGAGGGGGAAGGGGGTGCAGGGGGATGGGAGCTATCCATGGGGGGTGTTCGGGGGGGGGGGGGGGGCAGTGTGCATGGGGTGTAAAGGGAGGGGGTATAGGGTGCGGGGGTGGGGGGGGGGGGGTCCATGGGGGGTAGTGTTCATAGAGGGGGGAAGGGGTACAGAGTGAGGTGGGATATCTAGGGGGTTGGGGGCAGGGAGTAGGGGGTGCAGGGGGTGAGGGGTCCAGGGGGAGGGGTGTTCAGGAGGGGGGGTGTCCAAGAGGGGGGGGGGGGTGTCCGGGGGGGGGGGGGGCAGTGTGCAGGGAGGGGGGGAGAGGGGTGCAAGGGGAGGGGGGATATCCAAGAGTGTGGGGGGGGGGGGTAACGAGGTATGGGGGAGCAGTGTGCAGGGGGCAGGGAGGGGGGAAAGGGGTGTGGGGGGTGCAGGGGGAGGGGGCTGTCCAGGGGGGTCAGGGGGGCTGCCCCGGGGGGGGGGGGGCGTCCAAGAGGGAGGGGAAGGGGTGTCCAGGAGGGGGGAGGGGGTTCCCATCAGAGAATTCTATAAAAAACATTATAGGTCATTGTTCAAACATCTAGGTTTTAATGTGGGTATTAGAGGTACACCAAAATAATCTTATGCGGTCATAGAAAGGTGTGAATATTCATGATTTTTTATAATTTGAAACATTTATGAATTCTCTTAATCATTATATTTGTTATGATTTTTTATTGACATGTTATTGATGGTTACTTATTATATTATGAAACAATACATATAATGTTAAGTCATTTTCTTGATTATTTATTTAATGTATGTTTATATGCCTCAGAATGGATAGATACTAGATGTACAATGTTGATCGGATCACTAATGAATTTCAGAAGGAGTTATGATATATCTTGGAATTTTCATTCACTAATGATTTTGATAGTTGATTGATTCGATTCCCGTGTTTTGATTGTGTTTGAAGACCATGGTTAACTCACGAGTAAGTGAGTTATCATATCACTAAACAAGCTTTCCAAAAAAATTATCATGTGTGGTATCACAATGGAGAGAAATCACAATTGGTGAATGACGTCGATTTAACAGAAAGGATTGGTATGAGAAATCTGATTTTTGACCGGTTTCCTTTTTGTTTTTGAAGAAAGCTCCTCATGTAGACTAGTGAAAGAGGAAATGAATACCAGAACACAGTTTTCATCTATGAATTAGCCACAAACCATTTTTTTATTGAAAATCTACTTTGAGGGTGAGTGGAAACTACAAGACATCCTCCATAACCAAGTTACTCCCAAACAAAACACACATTACATAGTTCAAAGTTCAAAATATAAAACACAGCCCTTCACCACCCAAGATAGCCTGTTTCAAAATTCAAAAGAACCATCCTCACAACAAATACCACAAATCCTGTGAGCCGACCAACTTCATCACCCACTGCTTCACCCAAGAAACCAACCGTTGAAACATTTCAAATTCAAAATTCAAAAGGCACTTCTCGGACAATGAGCTATCCAGTTTCATTCATGCACCATCAATCACATCCTACCACCATCATCATCATCAAAGCCAGATCTGAACTTCTCCTCGCCCACAACCGATGAATCGCAACACACAGACAACCATCTCCAGAAGAACAACAACACATTGTCGCCAGAGAAAAACCACATCTCCGACTAGGATACCACGAACCAGGGAAACGAAAACAAGAAAAAAATCATGAAAAAAGAAATACTTGTAAATGAAATCCTTTTCGTAACACAAGCTCCACCCAAATCCATCACCACATCACCATAAAACTCCAACTTCGAACCATCAACAAAAGAACAGAACATACCAAATACAAAAAACCCCTAAGCAGAAAACAACCAAAAACCACCGAGTTCGATAAAGAAAGAAGCGATATTGGACCCAAGTATGAACCATGGAAAGTACAATAAAAAAGTTATGTGAGGGCATGAAACCCTAGAAATAGATCGGGGGATGAAACCCTAAAAGAAGAAGAAATGAGACGTCGAGAATACCCTCAATCACCAAACCAGTATCCCAAATTCTCGGTGTGCCCATCGCTCCAAATCCGACCTAGAGAGGAGTGGAGGAACTCGAGTCTAGAGCACAGAAAGGCATCCGGAAAGGTCATCACAGATCCAGGAAAGGAGAAATAGGGAGAGTATATCAGAATCGTGAGAGAGAAATAAGAGAGGGCCTGGAGAGAACGAAGCCTAGCGAACTGAGCAGAGAGAAGAGAGAACCAGGGAAATTAAAGCAGAAGGAGACGACACTGGGGAGAGGAAAACCTAGGAAAGAAGCTGAGATGAGAGCCAGAGAGCACCCCGAGAGTGTGGCACCATATATTCTGGGAATCCGTTGAGAGTGTTAGAAAGATGATGGAAGATGAAAATACCCTAGTATATCAGGCATGCGAAAAAATAAGAAAACATGAGTTTTTAGTGCGATTTTATCCTAGAAAACAAATGTATGGATTTTATAATATTGCGGTTGACTATATCCTTACATTTATTAAGAATTTATTTCCTGATGATGCATGTATTCCAGAAAATGATTACATTGAATAAAAGTTGGTTAAAAAATTTGGATTTTCATCTATTAAGATTCATTCTTTCCCCAAATATTGTTGTATGTTCTGGAAATAAAATGTAGAGTTAAGTCACTAAAAATAGTTTGGCACATCAAGGTGGAAGACTAATAAAGACATAACACAATATCGCATACCAGAGAAAGAGATGGGGCACTTCCCTGTAATTCCCAGGTTTCAAAAAAATTTATGTCAGAACAAATGGAAAATAATATGAGATGGCATAAAGATAAAAGAAATAAAGATAATGATGAAATATTTCATCCTGCGGATGGTTTGGCTTGGAGGAAATTTGATAGGTTACATCTTTATTTTGCAGCTGACACAAAAAATGTTAGATTGGGATTATCGTATGATGGTTTCAACCCATTTCACCAAATGCATACTCCACATAATACTTGGCCTGTTTTCATTCACATTTATAACTTTCATTCAGTGATGTGTATGAAGAATCCATTTACTATTGTGAGTATATTGATATCTAGACCCAGTGATCCTGGAAATGATATTGATATATACTTGCAACCGTTAATAGAGGAGTTAAAGGAGCTTTGAATTGTTGGTGCATAGGCGTACGATGCATTCCGGAATGAGTAATTTATGTTTCATGCGACTTTATTATGGACGATAAATTATTTCCCTACCTATAGAATGATGTCTGGTTGGAGTACTAAAAGGAAATTATCCTACCCTATTTGTAGGAAAAATACACGCTTCCGAAGATTAATGTTTTGATAAAATTTCTTCTTCATAGGGAATCAGATATTTCTACTGATGGATCATCCATACAGGGAAAATCAAAGACAGGTCGATAATTCCATCGAGACATATGATACACCTCAAAGTATGTTAGGGAATGATATTGTTAAATAACTTGATGATTTGAATTATGTTCATGGAAAAATTCAATCAAATATCAGAATACGAAAACTTGTTAATTTGAATTATAATAACAATTGGAGAAAGAAAAGCATATTCTTTGAGTTTCCATATTGGTCATCGAATTAATTTCATTATTGTTTGGATGTAACACATATCGAGAAAAACATTTGTGAGATGTTACTTTCTACTATTTTAAATGTAAAAGGAAAAACAATAGACAATTTGTGGTATCGTCGTGATTTGATGGATTAGGGTATAAGAGGAAAAATTCATCCTCAGATAATTTGGTCAAAATAAGTGGAAATTCTTTATTACCTATTATTCGATGAAAAATGTCGAGAAGAAACAACTTCTTTGAGTCTTGGAATGTTTGAAGGTTCCTGATGGTTATTCAAGTAATACTTCGAAAAGGGTGAATAACAAGATGTGAAACTAAAATATCTTAAAACCCATGATTACCATGTCTTGTTACATGATTTTATTCCTATTGCCATTCGAAATTTACTTTCACATAATGTTAGAGTTGATGTGATTAAGTTATTTCATTTTTATCAAGACCTTTGTACCAAAATACTGAGCAGAAGTGTTGTTCATAAATTGGATAGAGATGCATTGATTATTCTTTGGGACTTGGAGAAAATTTTCCCACCATCATGTTTCACATGTATGTTACATCTGACTGTGCATCTTACCACATAAGTTCTTTTTGGTGGTCCTGTTCTGAGTCGAAGGATGTATCCTATCGAAATAATGATGTTTACATTGAAATCTTATGTGAGAAATAAATATCACCCCAAAGTCTCTATTGTGAATTTTCTTTTATCACAAGAATGTATGGATTTCTATTCATCATACTTGGATAACAACACCACGAGGTCTAATTGACTTATGAGAACTGAAGATGAGCAATATGATCCCATTGAACCTGCATTTCATTCACTACCCCAAATAGGGGGATATCTGGATCATACTCATCGTGTACTTTAAGTAGGGAAGAGTGGGAAATGGCTCATCGTACAATATTATTCAACTATGGTGTTCATGAGGATTATATCAAGTAAGTAAACTAATAAATATTCATTTCTTTAATTATGCGATTTCTTTATATCTTCGGGAATTTTAAAGCTTTCATATTTGTAGAGAACATTTAGAAATTATAAAAAAGATACATCACTCTCTATCTATTAAGAGGAAGGAACTGTTGCACTTTAAAGAATTTGCTTCTTGGTTAAAGTCAAAGGTAATATATATTTTTTCTTATCTTAACAAAACCACATGTCTCAGTTTAATATTCAATGTTGGTATCTTTTAGGTTTTAACTCTACCAATGAATGAAGTATCATATGATGTAAGATCATTATCCTTTGGTCCAAACGATGTGGTACGTGGTTGTAAAGAAATGGTTGTCAATGGATTTAAATTTGTAATAAATAGCTATGAAAAAAAGAAACACAACATGAAGATGTCACAATAAGAACCTCCACAGATTGTTATGTGAGTGCATCAGATAGACAACCTCGGTCAGAAAATATATCATATTATGGTGTTGTTGAAAGAATCATTTTAATAGATTACTATGCACATGGTCATGTCGCAATGATGAAATTTATGTGGTTTGATTCAATGACATTTCAAGGAATTCATATCGATAACTATGGATTTAGATTGATTGATATGAATCTCCAGCTTCACATTGATGAACCTTATATTCTTGTGTCCCAGACTAGAGAAGTGTTTTATGTAACTGACCTGTTACAACAACAATTTGGTGTTATTATTGATGTCAGTCCTAGAAATATTTTTGACGAAGACATGGATGAAAATGATGTTGTGGATGAACCTATCAGTATTTATTTAAATGTTGTATTTGATGACATAGATGACACAATTGAAAGAACAGATTGTGAACCATAAATTGTAACAAAGCATACAGAACGTTGACACATTTTTAAGTATTTACCTGACATTATCATAATATTGTATGTGTTTTTTAAACTTCCATACATGATATCAAATTAACTAGTATATTTTATACCATTTTCGAATATAAAACTATTTATAGTATAACCAATTTTTGTTTAAGCACATCTATAGTAATTCTTAAACATCGAAAATTCTTGATATTTTATAAATATAAATATCACATTGAAAATGAATCTCATATTTTTATGATATTATTGTATTATTTAACATTTTTCATTATTTCTATTTATTTGAGAATATTATTTTAAATTTCTAGGTAAAAATGTCTGAATATGATGACATTAGAAGAAATAGAAGAATAAAAAGAAATGAACAACATATGTCTCATCTGGCTAACATTGTATGTACCATTTCTGTTTGAATATTATGGTCTTTCATATTATTTATCTTGTTATTGTTCATTTTATTTTATCATCAATGTTATTTTAGGCTACTTTATCAAGGAGATAGTTGGATTAAACTAACGAGGCTGATGGTATGGCGAGGGGTATTGATTCTACAGTTCAGCCTACTTTTATGCCTCTTGAGTCATCAGAATGTCATCCTACCATTATGCCACCTCTATATTATCCATACCCACATTTTTCATATCCCTTTCTGCCCACACCCACATCAGATGGTAATTCTTAGACTCCCATCCCTCCTTATTTTCCATTCCCACCATCCACTGTACAAGGAACTGCTCCCCCATATATCCCACCACCATATCCATATCCATATACACCCTCATCTGTATAAGGTTATCCATCTACTGAACAGAGTACTCATACTATAGATATCCCACCTACCACAGAGGCTACTCCCCCTCTAGACGCTGCACTTCAAGGGTTAGTAGATCCCCCATCTACTGGTATGTGTTTAAACATTATTGTTAGTGATTAATGATAAATTCATATATATTATTATGCATTTTAAATTTTTTTCATGATCAACTCTAGTATCCACTAGATGACGAGGCCACACAAAAATGTGAGAGGTTTGGAATCGATACACACAAATCATGGATGAATACAATGAGAGAAGAGCTATAATTAAAAAAAATGGTATGTAATATAAAATCTTTATGGGAACACTTTCTAGACACAACAAGATCATTTCGGTTTGACAAATAAGTTGGAGGGAAGTTGGAGAACAAATTAAGGACAATGCCTGGGTAGATATTTGGGTAAGTAATGTTAATCACATTTTATATATATTAATTTATAATATTTTCTTAAAAAATATTCTATCCATTGTAGCTCCGATATAATTTTCCTGATGGACAAAATGCCAAGGCTGTAAGGTTAATGGATTTAGGTGAAATGTTGTGAGCGTACAAGTATGACTTATATATTTTTTGGAAAAAGAGATTTGGCATGGATCTTGAATAAGTACCAGTGATTCATTATTTCACAATATCATAATACAAAGAGATGATCAAATATTGGAAGATTAAAGAGTTTAAGTTATTTGTTAAATTTATATATATATTCATTTATTTATTTGAAAACGAGTTTTATTTATGTTAATGAAATTATATAATTATTTTTTATAGGAAAAATCAGAGATAAATAAAATAAATAAGAGTGTAATGAAAAATGTTTATACTCATGGACACACTTCACTCCCAGATCTTGAGCAAACAAAGGTAATTTAATATTTAAAATATTTAGATTCGTTTAGTGTAATTTTTTTATCTTCCAATTTTGATTTATTTCTTTGTTTTTTTGTGGAAAAAGAATCGAATATCGAGGGTCGCATTCCTATCTCTACTTTGTTTTGTATAAGCAGTAAAAAGAAAGATGTTACTGTTCCAAATACTGACACCAAGACGATTGTAATTATATTTCAATTTATTTTATTTTGACTAAATTTAATTCCTTATATTATTTTATCATTTTAATTTATGTTATATATCAATCAATAGAATTATTTGGAGACATTGGTAGAAAAAGAACCTGACAATTTGGGCCCGAACGATCATCTACATCAGGTATTAGAAGATGAGCATAAAGGCAGAGTGCATTGTATACCTGGGATGAAGATTGTACCATCTCGATACTAGTCTACTGACAACGTTTATTCGAGTACTGATTTAGGTTTGGTCACAGTGGAACAAATAAATTCTTCAATCAAAGAAGTAACTCAAAAAGCAGGAAATGCAATACTTGAAAACATAAAGAAAGTTATGTCTACCATTTCTTCTACACATTCACCAAACACAGCTGCAACGGTTGATGCATGTTTGATGTCGATGAGTTTTGGTAATGTAGATTCTTCTTCCGGAGTTGGAGTCAGATCTGTAGCTGGAGCCGGTCCCAGTGTCGGTGCGGGTACCAATACTGATGTCGATGAAGATGCTGGTGGTGTGAGAGGTGCTGATGGTGTTTATGTAGGAGGCGTGGATGAGGGTTATCATGAATATTATGATACTGATATTGAGACTAACTATTGATGTGAATTGTATTTTTGGATTGTTAATATGTGTAATTTTATTATGCAATGAGGTTTGATTATTGTAATATTGAATTATATTGCGGTGTTTCTGACTGTTTCTACATATATAGAATTATTATATTTTGAGATATGTTTGTTTATGCAGTAATTAAGTTTTATTATTATTATATTGAATTGTATCCTCCTCTAATGTGACCATCGTACCTCATTGATGACGTTTCTTTGAGGCAGCCCCTCTATCTCCTCCTGTAGAACTTCGATGGTATGTATTCCAATTTCCCATTTTTTGCTTTAGGCGACCACTCAATTAGTTTCACTAATCATATTGTGAGTTTGTTGACTTGAACTGGAATGTAGGATAACGATGCATGATATGCATAGAACCAAAAAGAAAACATAGCCGATATAAATGATTTTCTCCCACGACTTGCAACCAGGATTGATGTGAATATAAAATTCAGGGGGTAATGATTATTTTATACAATTTTTTTGTAAGAAAGTAGTAACCATTTGTTATGTTTTTAATCAAATTTACTTGGCATACACTATTCTTGAAGAATTAATTATTTCATGTTCACTCTTGAGTGTGAAATATTCAATCTTCTGGACATTGGTCTGTATCATGGTTGGATAGTTGATCCCCAGGTATGCACTTTTGAATCATGTACCTTTATATTTTTTTATAACAAATGATACATTATATGCATACCATCATCATATTTATTTAATATTAGGTTTCTATATTCATATTTGGTTCACTGTGTGGTGGTTCTTAGCTCACTTCAAATGTTCGTGATCAATTTTGGCTATCCTATATAGGTAGTTGGAAGACTAATCTCACTGCTATGTTTAATGGGACACGATTCCATTGAAACTTTATTGATGTACTTTATGTTTTTGTTCATATAGGAGGAGGATACTGATGAACAAACACTACTTCCATCCCCTAAATATTATCTCCATGAAACAGCTATGGGAGAAGTGTTTCGTAGCAATTGGGAGACCAATAATAATGAATTCCTAGGTCTATTATCCTAGATGAGGGGGCTATTCCACTTTAGGAAGAACCATTTAAACTTTAGTGCCTTCCGATGAGCATTACCTGGAAGGAAATAGGATTGGAAGCAAACTATATTGTCAAGGGATTCTACCCTATAATCCTCTATTATATGTGGAACTTCACTCCTTTCATTCATTGGATTATTCTGGAAACACATTCTAAATTTTAAAAAATGAGAAGGTTCCTGCAAAGCTCACTTGGAAGAGTATGTATCCAATTATGAAGATGTGGGTGAGTGTTCATTTTATTTAAATGATCCTTCACTATCAGTTATGTCCCATAAAGAAGTGGTGGTGGCTGAGGTGTTAGTTCAATCTTGTTTGTTTCCAACTATAGAGGTCTTTGTGAACATACCACTTGATCTGGAGGGGATGGATGTACTTCTAAGGGATACTGATATATATTTCTACTCTTACAACACGTTAGCCTTGACGTAAGAGAGTTTTAGAGTTGGTAAATAATTTTTCAATACTAGAAACCTTATATATATATATTTCTGATCTCCTAATATTGTAGGTTTAGAGATTGTGAATAATTCCGGGGTACTGGGTGCAGTCTGCTCATATACTACTAGGGAACTCTACATTGTAGTTTTGGTCTGAGTCAAAGTTTATACTGAGGGATACTCATTAAGTACCTTTATATTCTAAAAATATGTTCTGGTTTGGGTATTATGGTTAAAAAAGCAGTTCTCTTCACCTTTTTTGGGGGCATGTCCCCTCCCCTTGCTTTGGTAAGCCAACAAATACTCATGTTGGGCAGTCGGGCTGCTGATATCAAAAGGAATTTGAATATATTTTTGGCTTGTCGAGCAACCGATTTCAGTCAGAATAAGGATAGGGGTTAACAAGTAAATTAAAGAGGAAGGCTATAAGGCCAAACAGGTCTTAGAAAGATAAAATGTGTGGACTTGTGGGCCAGTAAAAAATAACCCACATCCCTATAATAGAATATGAAGTTGATCGATATGTAACTGGACAAAGGCATCCAAGTAGAGAAACCACACCTCCAAAGTGAGGGTGGGTGAATATGGTTAGGCTTGGGAAATATATACACCCTTTTTAGTCTCTTTCTGGGTGGTCCTATATCCTAAAGTTCCTGGAGATGGATCCTCACTCTCAGTAACAGTGTACTCAGGTGCCCACTCATACTATTTATCGATCAATATAAATAGGCCCAACATAAGTAGAAGATGAAAGTAAATGAAATATAATTGGAACAAGGATGATAGTGGGATTGAGGCCTTAAAGATGATGATGATAGTGTAATAAAGTTTCCTCACACTGGTGTATCATCCTTCATCTTACCTATTGGACAGGGAATGGGAAGAGGTGTTATTAACCTTAGGTGGAATCCCCATAACATCAAAGTATATAAATATGTTCTAGGGGAATAATAGATCATTGGGGGATGATTTTCCAAGATATTAGAATAACCTACGGAATATGAAACAAATACAACCAGTTCTATATGATACATTTAATGAAATATAATACAACCAGAACTAGATGTAATATCATAGTAGCAGATGGAATAAAATAAAAGATACTACATAGACATGAAACTGAGTAGGTAATCTCATAATACATTACAACATATACCACTACAAAGAAGAAAAAATTATCTCCCATTTATATTTATAGCATAATATAAGTAGAGGGAATTTGGGGGGGGGGGGGCTTGTGCAGGCTAGGGGGTTGGGGGATGGTGTCGGGGGGGGGGGGGGTTAGGGAGGGGGGAGGGGACTAGTTTTGGGGGGTGTCTATTACTGGGGAAGGGGTGGGGGTGGTGAGGGGAGGGGGGGGGGTTATGGGGGTTGGTATATGGGTGTGGGGGGGGGGGGGGGCTGCTGTAGGCTAGGGGGTTGGGGGCTGGTGCATGCTAGGGGTCTAGGGCGGTGGTGTAGGGGGAGGTAGGGGTGGGGGGGGGGGGGGGTTAGGGAAGTGGGGGGGACTGGGTTTGGGGGGAGGGGACTAGTTTGGGGGGGGGGGACTGGTTTTGGGGGGAGTGGACTGGTTTGGGAGGGAGGGTAGTATAGCGGAAGGGGTGGGGGTGGTGTAGGGGAAGGGGTGGGGGTGTTATAAGGGGGGTTTGGGGGGCTGGTGTAGGGGTTCGGGGGCAGGTTCAGGCTAGGGGAAGGGGTGGGGGTGGTGCAGGGGGTGGGGGGTAGTGGATGGTTGTGGGGGAAGGGACTGGTTTGGGGGGGAGGCTAGTATATGGGGAGGTTGGGGGTGGTTAGAGTATTGAGTAAGAAAAAAAGGAGGAAAATTCTCTACATTATAAAATTGATAAACCTATATAAACTAATAACAAAGTAGAACTCTAGAAGAAGAACGTGCTAAAAAATGAGGTTTTAATCGAGAAAATAAAAAAGTATATAGGCATGAAGAGTTTTAGGTATTTTATACATTCAAGGAATGGAATTTCTGGGTTAAGAACAATGTCTAATCCTTATTTCTCACATTTAAGTGCTGATGGATGTTTACGTTATTCACTTATTTTGGTGTTTTTTGATTTTTGAATAGGCAATTGAAGGTGATGTTTGAAAAATAGAGGTTTATTAATGATCATGTTATTTATTATTGGGATGTACATATAAATCTCAATATTATCTATTCATTGTTGGTTATAGATTCATGTATCATTTATCTTGTACAATTAACACATTGATCACATATATATAAGAAGTCGTTATATCTCATTTTTACCACTATTTTCTTATAGGAAGTTTTTTATGATGATACAGGTTATATACAACACCATTGATGATAGTGAGTTCAACATCAGATTCGGGTTAGGGTTATTCAGTTTTTATTCTTTGGCCCAATTTAAATTAGGGCATTTGTGATTTTTGGATTCCTTATATTTTTTCAGTGCATTTTGGATTTTGTTGAGGAGGGTGAATGTGGGTAGTGGGAATTGGGGGGGGGGGGGGTTGCAGGGCAGTGGGGTGTATGGGGGGGGGGGCAGGTTGGGGGGGGGGGGGGGTCTATAGGGAAGTGGTGAAGGTGCAGGTTGTGTGCAAGGGGGTAGTGGGGGGAGGGTGCAGGGGGGAGGGGGGTCTGTAGGGAAGTGGGGAGGGTGCAAGTGGGGTGTAAGGGGGGTAGTGGGGGAGGGTGTAGGGGGAGGGGGAGGGGGGTGTCTTCAGGGTAGGGGGAGGGGGGGGGGGGTCTGAAGAGTAGTGGGGAGGGTACAGGTGGGGTGCAAGGGGGCCAGTGGGGGGAGGGTGCAGGGGGCATGGGGTGTGGGGGGGGGGGTCAGCAGGGCAGTGGAGAGTTTGAAGGTGGGGTGCAAGGGGGTGGGGCGTCATTAAATAAATATGATTTAATATTTTAACCATCTCCAAACATTATTACTCTCTCATTCTTATTTTGTTCTATTTAGACCATAAGACTCTTGATACTGCTCTATATTCTAAAAATCCTTCTTATTTGTCTTCAATTTTATGTTTACGAATCATCATACACAAGAATATTTCAATGTTTTCATTAACTATATGTTTTCTCATCTTTATGCATTATGTATATCAGTGTATTTTATTAGTAAAATAATGATATTATATGAATAACCATATAAACATTGAATGTTTTCATTAATTAAATATTTTCTCATTTTTATACATTATGTTTATCAGGATTCTTTACTCCTTCCACTGATTTAGGTGCATAATCCAATGAATATTTCAATGATCATGATGGTGGTGGTGGTGGCGGCAGTGGTCTGAGAGGAGATGATAATGATTTTTGTGTTTCTATAGAAGAGGATGAGGGTCATGATGGTTCTGGCGATGTTGATATTGAGGTACATTTCAGATGTAAATTTTATTCTTGGCATATACATTTAATTTTATCAAATAGTTATTTTCATTACGATGATTTCGATATTGAAAATTTATATAGTTTATTTTGGAGAGATTTTGAATTCTTATGATGTATATTGTATTATTCTAGAGTTCAGATTTATTTGTAAGGTGGTGTTTTTTTTCTCGTAGCTAGAGGATGTGAGTACTGCAATAAGGTGCAGTTATTAAGGAAGCATTTGGTGATTAAGTATAGCTGGGTAGGAACCAATTTACATGGTTATTAACTATGGCAGTTGGGTCTATTTTCCTTGTATTTGAAAGTGTTATTAGGGACCAAGATCCATGGTTTAACCATGGGGGGATTCTAGGGGTGGGGGGGGGATGTTAGGGGGACTGGCAGGGGGAGGGGTGGGGGGAATTGCAGGGGGGTGGTAGGGGACTAACAGGGAGAGGGGTAGGGTGAGGGGTTTCCAGGGTCTGTCTTGGGGGGGGGGGGGGGTCTGTCGGGGGACTGTACTAGGGGGGTCTATCTGGGGGTGTCTAGGGTCTGGGGTGGTGTCCAGGGTCTGGGGGGGGGGGGGGTCTGTCTAGGGTCTGTTTGGGGGGGTGTCCAAGGTCTTTGGGGGGGGGGGGAGGGGGTGTCCAGGATCTGTCCTGGGGGGGCTATCCAGGGGAGTGGAGGTCTGGGCTGTCCAGGGTCTTGGGGGGGGGGGGGGGGTTGTCTGGGGGTTTCCAGGGTCTGGGGTGGGGGGGGGGGGGGTCTGTCCAGGGTCTGTCTTGGGGGAGGGGGGGGGGGGGGGGTTGTACAAGGTCTGTCTGGGAGGGGGGTGGGGGGTGTCTAGAGTTTGTCTGGGGGGGTATTTCTATGGTTTTTCTGGTGGGTGGGGGGTGGGGGGGGGGGGTGGTGTCCGGGGTCTATCAAGGGGGTTTCCCAGGTCCTTGTGTTTGTGTGTGTGTGTGTGTGGGGGGGGGGGGTCTGTCTGGGGTGGGGGCTGTCCGGGGTCTGTCTAGGGGGTGTCCAAGGTATATCCAGTAGTGGGTGGGGGTGGGGGGTCCAGGGGTGGTGTCCATGAGGGTGTGTGTGTGCGGGGGGGGGGGGGGGGGGGGGTCTAGGAGGCTGTCCAGAAGGGTGGGGGGATTTTCATGGGGGAAGTGATGCTGCAGGGGGGTGGTCTAAGAGGTGGGCTTTGCAGGGAGGGGAGGGGGTTGTCCAGGGGAATAGGTTTATGTAAGATGTCAAGGAAGGAGGGGGGGGGGGGGTCCAAGAGGGAGTGGTCTGTAAGGGGGGGGGGGGGTCCAGGGTGCTATGTAGGGGGTTTGGGGATATTTTTTTTATTTTTTTAGACCCTATAGCCACCGTTTCTAACCGTGGATATTGGTCTATTGCCACGGTTTTTAATCGTGGCTATAGGTCTCATGCCACAGTTTCTAATTGTGAAAATAAGTTGTGTCCATAATCTAGTATATAAATGATTATAAAAAGTGGCTATAGTGATCTTACTATGGTTTTAACCGTGGATGTATACCTATATCCATGTTTTGAACCGCGACTGTATACCTATAGCCACGATTTGAACCGTGGCTATAGACTTATTGCCACAGTTTGGAACCGTGGCTATAAGTCTAAGCCTATAGCCACACCAAACTTAGCCACGGTTTCCCAAACCATGGATATTACCTATATCCATGGTTTGAGGACCTATATCCACAGTTTTAAACTATGTCTATAGCCCAAATTTCTAGCAGTGATAGCCTAAATACCAAGTAAACTTTTCACCTTTATCACCTTCTTGAGGGATGCCGAAGAAGAAAATGCATCTATCTTTGACAGATCCACTACTAATACCTATTGGGATAATACATTCCCCATGAAATGGAATTTTAGATTCCAGAACTCACACTTAGACAACTTCCCAAATAGATTCTTTCGACGAAGAACTCCCAAAATGGCATGCAGATTCTCTGCATGCTCCTCTTGAGACACGGAGTACACAAGGATGTTATCAATGAAGAAAAATAGGAACATATCGAGTAACTCACAGAACACAACATCCATAAACCCTATGAACATAGATAGAGAATTCATCACATAGAACTACATGAAAATGAATTTATAATACCCCTTAAGACAATGGAGAGAAGTCTTCAGGATATCCACATCCTTCACAAAAATCTGATGATATTCTGACCACAATTCGATCTTCAATAACCAACTTTCACCCTTAAGTTGATCAAATAAATCATAAATACATGGAAGATGATAAAAATTCTTCACTACCACTTTGTTCAAGTGACGATAATCGATACACAACCGTAGACTGCATCCATCCTTCTTCAGCAACAAAACTAGTTCACTCCACAGTGAAACAATCAACCAAACAAAAATACATTGTTATAGACCATCAAACTGTATACATAGCTCCCAAAAATCATAATGTGATATCCTATATGGAGACATTGAGATAGGATATGTTCCTACATTTATTTCGATCCCAAAAACGATCTCTCATTGAGGGGGTAATGTTATAACAACTTCCAGAAAGACATTAGGGTACTCTTCCACGACCCTAGGTTATTCCAACTATGTAACGTCTGAAAAAATTTGCATCTGCTCATCCATCAAGGAAATCAATGATGAAACACACCTTTGACCCATAAGAGGGTCTCACTTGCAAACAAATACTACTGGCTCTTTATCAGTATCGAAGAACAACACCTTTTTTCTGAAGCAATCCATGATATCCTACACCAAATACAACAAATCCATGCCACAGATGTCATAACATGGTTTTATTCATAAACATAGGAAATCTACCCAAGATAGGTGCTTCCCCAACACTATCACATAGTATCTACGTACTTCAACCAATTCATATCAATTTCCAACTAGCATAGTCAATGCCAAGGGTAATGGAAGTATCTCTACCACAATTCCAAAGGAATGGAAAAGGGCAGGTGATATGAAGGAGTGAGTCATTCCAGAATCAAACAAGGTATACACCCAAGTAGAAAACAAACAAAGGGTACCTTGAGTGACATATGGATCTCTTAGAATTGGCAATGCTAAAGCATGAAGCTGACCATGAACTGATCCATATCCTCTCAGACCCTACTAATGACCCCCACCATGGTAGCGCTCTGCTCTCGGAGGATAGGGAGCATCCTGGGGATGTCCTCTGTGTTCCCCTCTGCTCTTTGCTAATCCAAAGATAGTGCAACCTCCTACTGCTACCTTCGATGAAACTGTATCAATAAGGGAACTTGAAGCAGAACACTTGGTACATGCTGTTTACTCAGAGAGGTAAGGCACTTTCTATGCTGATGATCTAGACCTCCAAAATTAAAACAAGAACCCGATCACTTGGAACAAGTCCGAGAGACACTTCCATTTATGAAATGATATATGGAGGAAAAGGACCTAACCCTATCCAAACTGAAAGTATTTTTTCTTGAAAATCGATAACCATAGACCACATCTCTACTTCGTGAGGAATTCTGAAGACTCCCCTCCCATGATGATCGAGTTATGGAAAATGTACTCCCGAGGATCTCTTCCCTGGTCAATATCTCAAGATATGTCTTCATTATAAATGGGGTTTCCTGGCACTAAATCATTAGATTCAAAGCCTCCTCAAAATGCATCTCCCTGGCCTCCCCATCTATAAAATGTTTTGAAGTATATCCTAAAAGGTTCTATAAATGGATTCTAAAATATAGCGCACTAGAGATCCCCTATATAAGTATTTGTAGCTCATGGATATAGACAAACTTTTTGGCCAAAGAAAGAAACTTGACTCTGAACTTGTCTCAGAACTCATTCCATGAGACAACCAACTCCTCACAATCCTTGAGGAATAAGAAACACCACTTACTTGCTGCTCCACACAACATCATCACAACAAATGAAACCCAGTTCTCCTTATAAGAATAGATCTAATAGAAAGCTATCTCAACCTCCTCTAAACAATATTTTGTGACCACATCTGAAAAAAAACCCTCAAACTTCTGAAGACTTTGGCACTAAAACTCTCACAGTATTCTCTTCCATGTGTGGATGTCATCAACCTCTACTCTACAATGATCGACTGGCATATCCTACCGAACATATTATCCATGAACTTGACAAGGGCGTCAACCTAGATCTATACCTACAAAATAAAAAATACTTTGTACTCCTAAACCTAGAATATGGAAGACTTTAATATTAATTAATTATTTTTTATTTTATTCATTATATTTTAATTTACCTTATGGTCAACCCACTCAAACTCATGCGCAAAGAGGAAT
This sequence comes from Viscum album, assembly GCA_963277665.1. Lineage (NCBI taxonomy): Eukaryota > Viridiplantae > Streptophyta > Magnoliopsida > Santalales > Viscaceae > Viscum > Viscum album. Next base: position 192,319,558 of record OY728146.1, on the reverse strand, counting down.
GATGCATGATCTTTTCCAAGGAATCTACCATACAATAAGTATAACCTCATTTAGTAGCCAAAATAAATTTAAAGGTCTATGAAACAAATGGAAATGGGACCTAAATACTCATGTATCGTCTAGTCTCTTGTGTTTATAGTTCTTGATAAACTTAGCTACCACAGATTCCCTACCAACCCATGCAACCTCATCTATACCAAACTCCAAACTCAATCCTATCCCTCAAACACAAATATAATACCACTCTGTCCTGACCCCTCCCCCAAAATTCTACCCCTCTTGGACCGAAAATAATAGGATAGAGATAATGACACCCGATTCCCACCTCTAGTAGGCCCTGGGTTGGCGAATAGAATTGAGGGTATAATAAACACACAAATGGGAGGAATTATCCTATAAGAGAACACATGTGAAAGAGAGAGATAAGACATACACCAAGAAACTCATTCTCAGAATAAAATATATAAATAATCCCAAGTACATTGATGTAATTTCATACAAAAACTACTACAACTGAGAGGGAAAATTAAAAGTAAAAAACAGTAAAATGACAGTGACCATGAAGCCCAAACAACTCCTGCAACCCCAAGCTAGTAGTAACTAGACTAATATTCAACATGCTCCAAGTGACCTGAAAAATATTATATATAATATAGGGTGAGTATAATAGTATATTCAATAGGATCTTCCCCGAATCCTCTTCTGCAAAAGTAAAGAAATCATGCTAAAGCACAGTGAAAAACAAGTGAAACTAACTCATCACCTAAAGAGGTATTCTATATTCCCAACCTCACCATGACTACTCTCACCAAGTATCACATATATGAGTATATAATTTAATAAAAAATATATAGGGTACCCCACTACCACTTTCCCATTGTGTTTCCACTTTCCCCCCAATGTCGCACGCCCAGAGCATCTCTCTCCAAAAAGCCTTTCCCATAGAAACCTGGGCGAAGCACCAGAACACACTTCATGAAACAAAACCACCATTTCCACATAACCAAAGTAGCTATGTAGTTTTTGGTAGCCACCACGGCTCACATAATGTGTATCATATGTCGAGTATTATACCTCAATCCATTATAGCTTATACATCGAGTAAGGATCCTCAAACTATCAAAGATATACATGTTACACCTATAATAGTCTATAAGAAACTGTATCTAGAACATATGTCTTTGAATAACCACAATCCATTTCATCCCTCTACACACATATATGGGGAAAAATAACCATCATGCCTACCATCATATGTAACTACTAAGAGAAGATATCAGGGCCAAAGGGGTTAGTCATCCATCTATCCTCCCATCACGATATTAGGGAAAAGACCCTCTAGGGTTCAGAATCCTGGGGTGTCAGTCACCCCAACCGATAGGGTGGATTAGTGTATAAAAACTGAAAAGTATAGAATATACTATATATCGCAACCAAAAAATGGTAATAACCTAGTCTTAGAATCAACTGAAGATAACTTCTCTCAGACTCATTGCTTCCACAGCTAAGACTAGTAACCCTATAAGTACACAACCATTTAAAGAGCTACATTATATTACTTTATCCATTTTTATTATTTGTACTATATGTTAATTAATTATTTAACCATTATCATTTCCACATTAAATTTCATTATCATCACACCAAAGATCCAGCCCTCTAAGCATAACCAATTCAAGTCTACAGTTCCTTTAAAATATAACCTCAACATTGCATCCCAGGAAGCTCCATCCTCATGGGTTAACATCATTTACTCAATATTTTATTAACAATATTATCAATTTTTCATAATTCTAGGTGTTCTAGAACAAAAAATTATAATCTTACAAACACCAGGGAAAAAATAATGTGAGTAAATAAACTACCCATCGAGTATTTTCCACCTATAGCTAGAGTGTAGGGACATCCACCCTCGAGAAATAAATAACGGAAATCACTTGGAATACCCCATGTTTCTTCATCAATTTTGAAAGAAGGGTAAGAAATAACATATACCTCAATTAGTAGGGAAAGTGATGTAAATATACAAACAACAAGATTCAACAAGCATCTAATATTCAAATCTAATATGTTTCATCATCTACGGTGTACTCCCCAACACCCATATGAAAAAATTGATGCATCTAGCCTCTTTAGGCATCAAATGCAAACACCAAAACCATTGGGCCCCCCCTGGATCCTCATACCACAACAGACCTCCAGGATCATCCATCATAGGCTCACACCATAACAAAATTAGTAAGCAACAAATAAATTTAAATTTGTCTCTTGGCCCTAAATAAGGCATTCAGCCTTCACTCACAACAAGAACTCACAACTCCAAAGAATACTTCTCTTGGACATTAAAATCAAGAGGGTAACTCAGAACCCTTAAAGGTATTATCTTTATCACAAAATCGGTCCTTTATTCTATATTTAATCAACTAAATGAATTAAACATGCATAACTGCATCCATTTTATTAATCACCAAGTAAAACAACAAAAACTAGATTCATTAACATGCCTCTTTATCTTTGGCTGAATAAATTTACCATTAATCTAGGCTTTACGTTATTTTACAATTTCCATAAATAACTACATGCTAAACAAGAAAGGCTTTGATATCACAGTATCTAGAAAAATAAAGAGGAAAACCTTTATCATGGTATAATACAAAAATATATGATCGATACAAATTATTTACTCCAGTTAAATATCTATTCTGCCTATTTTAATGTGGTCTAGTGGATAAATCACAGTAAATATATGACTGCATGTAAAAATAATATATATTTGAAGAATCCCTACCTCAAAATCCTTCCAAAATTTTTTCATGAGAATGGGCCGACACAGCAGATCATGATCACCTCTCCTGCAATGACTGCATCCACTATAGGACGTTGCAACACAACCGTATCAACCAACACCCAAGAAAGGTACATTAGAAATATAAAGATCACATTCCATATCATGGAAAGAATAATAGGAGTAAATAGATCATGGATCCTAGAAGAAAAGAGGTATACCATACCTTTTATCGAAGACGGATCGAATCTTGTTACTTGCACCAAACTAGGGGTGCGTAGGGAGGGAAAAAATCGGTCCAAGGATACATCACAATCACACTTCTCCTCGGGAAAGAAGGTTCTAGGCACCTCATACTAAGAGAAATAAGAATAATTGAATGAAGGGATGGCCCCCTGGCTAAGAAATATCAGATTCGTGACTCACAAAAGGTGGAATGGTTGAATTTTTATTCAAGATAGATCTCAATTACCCAAAAGGTATGACCATGTAAAAACCTCATGACCCTTAGGGACTTAATGAAAGGAGTTATTTGATTTGAATCAGCTTTAAATCCCTTAAAATGAGTCTTTGAGTTCATATTACATTAAAGAATAAGGGATACGGTAGGAAGCTAGAAGCACTATTCACTAGTTGATCTTGAAATAGTGTAGCACCTACCGACAAATGAAGACGACTCACTAACACTAATAGATGAAGATGAATCACTAATATTTAAAGATGAATCAATGACACTGATATATGAAGATGAATAACAGACCAACGAAGATGACTCACCGATACTAACAGATGAAGATGACTCACTGAAAGTTGAGGATGACTCACCAACACTGACATATGAAGATGACTCACTGATAGATAAAGATGATGCATCAAAACCGATAGAAGAAGATGACTCACTAAAAGATGAAGATGATTCACTTACATTGATTGATGCAGATGACTCACTAACAAATGAAGATGACCCAACAACACTAAAATATGAAGATGACTCACTGATAGATGAAGATGAATCACCGATGGAACAATTCACAGAACATGAAACACTGTTCACAGTACTGGAAAATTTAAGTGTTGGGAATTACTCACCATGACCTCCTAGAAGACCTCTAACACTAGATTTCAACAAAGGAATGAACTGGGAAGGTCTAATCCACTACATTATATCTTAAATTTTTTTGTTATATTGGGAATAAAAAGAGTTAACGTAAATATTTTTTATTCCACAAAAGTATTTTTTTCATGGGCTAGTGCACCCGAGATGATTTATAGTCAGATCTAAGGATTTAATTGCATTGAACCTAGCTAAGTATCTTAGTACTCAAACTCAAGATCAATACTTGAATTAAATGATCAATCTCATATTATTTTTTGATCAAGTATAAATTTCATGGACTGATATTGAATTGAGATTATTCAAGCATCTCAGTAATCTAAAATTGGTTTGACTATAATATTTTAATATAAATTTAATTATAATATCTACCTTGAATTTTTTACTTTAGATCAAAATTTTACTTGCTATCAAAATATTTAGTTTGAAAAAAAATTCATATATTTTGAATAAAAAATAAAATAATATTTAACTATTTATTAATCTTGTGAGATACTTGAAGATGTTATTATAGTTCTCAAACTTGGATTATGTTAGTACACTAGTAGAAAAAGATCTATCTAGGATAAAAAAGGATAAATTAAGTATTTATTGAGCTATAATTGAGTAGCTTGTCAGAACCTAGATATATTTTATATCCCTATTCAGATGCTATCTGGAAGGTATAGTCATGAAAGTGGTAAAGTTTCTTAGTTATAAACTCATTGGGGAGATGAGACTTAGGGGAGTAAGAGGAATTAAGGATAGGGTAGTGGGATATGTGTAGAATGATTATTTTCTATAGATAATTCACATGATGATCTTAGTTATGGATCATATACTGTTAGAGGTATAATACTAGTTACTTATAATGTAGGTAGATTACTATTTGATCCTATAATATATTATTTGTTAATCTCTATATTCCTTTTTTTTAATTTTGGTTAGGATACTGAACTACTTATGAGAGTACTAAATGTGGATAATCTACTAAAGAGAAAAGTGAAACCCACTAAATGAAGAAATGGTATTTATTTCCATTGATCTATGATCTATTTGAATAAGTGTGAGAATTCTTATAGTATAATATGAATGATATCTGGTTGTTTTCCATAGATTAAGATCTAAGATGAGGATTTCTCGAATACAAATTTTAGACCCCAATATGGTCATTTTTACTTTTTTTTGGGATATTGTATTGTGTAACGAGTGCTCCATCCTATTTCATGGAATTGATGAATTAATTCTTCCATCATTATATGGAATCATTTATGAATATATTAATTTGTTATATATTTATATATTTATGATATTTTGAGAAACATGGGGAATATTTATCTATTGTCTTAGAGACTATGAGGGATCAATTTTTTTTACTAAAATAAAAAAATTATTTCTACAACCAGGAAGTGAAATTTATTCAGAATGTTTTTTTTCATCTTATAATATCAAAATATCTTTAAAATGTGGAAAATATGATTTATTTTGAAATAGCTAAGAATGTTTTTGAAATTAAGAGTTTCTTTTTTTTCACAGGGTATTACATCCATTTTATTTAGGAATAGTATCATTTATCTAAACCAAAGTAAATATTTACTAGAAAAGAGGTTATGTTCTATAGGAATGATAAATATGAATCTTCATTACAATAATTAATGGAGTGATGAACCAAATCACCCATTATTATTTTATTTGAGAAAGGTAAGTGTTATAAGTTTTATTTTAACATATTTGGCTTAAGTCTGGGTAATTTGCTGATATAATATAATTGAGTCATGTTTTATAGTTCTTTGTATCTTATACCAAAAGATATTAATTATAAAACTTTCTATGTTGATCCAGTATCTATGGTTATGTACTTAATAATTTGGTGGAAATATTTCTTAAATGAGATATTTATCATTTACACCAATCATAACATATAACATTATTTTTTTCTCAATGAAATTTCAATCTTGAGTAGAGAATATGGGTTAAATATCTATATTTATTGGAATTTGAGTTTATATATACTCCTAGGAGATGAAATTTTGTGTGCAACTCTTTTTGTAGATAATCTCAAATTGATGCGATTTTAGAATGAATGGAAACGTGGATACTTATCTATCTTTTCTCAATTTTATAATTATATTTATATAACAAGAAGGGTTGTGAAATATTAGAACCCTTAACTATCAATTTTTCATTGATAACATAAGTGGAAAAGGGTTGGGGTTTATATTTTTGTGTGCCATAACTTTTATGAAAAAATATAGGGTGGTGATTTGTTACCTAGATATACTCTATGTTCTAACTCTCTTCTTCATTTAAGTTGATGGATTTTGGATTTTATGGGTTTATGGGAATAGGTGAAGATTGAATTTATTATTACATATTGGATGGTTCATCATGATTTATCTAAAATGTTCCATAGTGTTCAATGAAACTTTTTATAGGCAAGAATAAAGAAAGATATGAATGGATTTGTGTTCCTATGTAATACCACTTTGTAAGTATATGTAGAGTATTAGGGTATTTAGAGTATTATTTAGTCACTATGTATTCTAAAATTTAAATTAGTTGAGGTTCTAATTGATTTTGTGACCAGTATCCAAGGTCTTTGAAGGGTAGGGATGTAGTTTGGGTAGTTATTAATTTAATGAATAAGGTTTCCCAATTTCTATTGGTCAGTGAGGCTATAAAAGTTGATGATTTGAGAAAATTTTATGTTTATGTTATAGTTATACTTAACAGGGAACCCAATAGTATATTATATAATATTGATATGTGATTACCATATTAGTTTTAGTTAGTATTATATAAGGGTTTGGGTACTTAAGTAAAGTTGAGTATAACTTTCCATCTTTAGACTAATGTGTAATATATAAATATTATTTAGATTCTTAAGGATCTTATCCATGAATAGATTCTTGATTTTAGTAGTTCATTGTAATATGAAATATATTTATTAGGGGTTGTGTATAAAAACTCATATTAATTGATTTAGATAGATCCATTTGAGGTATTATATAGAAGTATTTTTTGGTTACATTTGCATTGAATGGTGGCTGATGGAGAATAATTATTTAAATATTGAATTTTGTAAAGACATATTGATAAATCCTAATCAATAATAAAGAGGTTAGATGTGACCCAATGTAGAAAAAAACTTATAATAATAGAATATACTAATCTCCTGAGTATGATGTTTGTATCATGTTTTCTTTATGATTCACCATGTTTGGGATATCAACATTTGTTTTTACAAGGTAAGTTAGATTCACTCTTTATAGTTACATTTTAGATCCTAGAGTGGATTAAGAAAATTGATGATTACTTAAGGTTTAGTAAAAAATACGGGGCAATTTACAATTTATTTAATGTTTCTTGGTTTATGAAATGTGAAATGGACCCATCTTATGAAATTCACTATTATTAAGTGGTCTTAGAGGTAAAATCTTCTTTTATTGAAAAATAAGTGGATATTAATGATAAAATTTAGAAGGATTTATTGGGAATAATTATTTCACTTGTGCGAGTATTGTTGAAACATGGTCATTTTTAGTAGAATAAATAGGAATAGAAAATAGATATATCATCTTAAAGGCCTGTTTCATTCAGTAGTGAGGAGTTTGAAATTACTCTAGATGTTCAGGTACGATTCACATTCTATTTTTATTTAAATTTATGTGTGAAATTTTATTAGTAATTTTGGTGATATTATTTGAATATTTGATGTTAATTTTAATTTAAAAGTACTCAAATTGGATTCTATGAGTAACATGATTTTGTCTTAGTGAGACCAAAAATTGGTTTTTCTATATAGAGAAAATTTCATGGGAAATAATGTAATTTTTTATGGTTATGATCATAGTTTCTCTAGGATTTTTTTGTTTGGATTGTGAAATCTAATAATGACCTTGAGTATAAAATATGTCATGGTTTTATATAAAATGGTCTAGTTTAGAGAAACATAGTTGTGAAATATTTTGTGTTGGTTTTGGATTTTAGTGGAGTTTTTTTCAACTTTAGAGAGAAAATACTTTATGGTTTGACATGGTTCCTTATGGTTTATGGAAAGTTATTTGATTGAAATGGTTTGGGGTGGTGGTTGATATTTTTTTAGATATTTGAAAACCATTATGTGGTTTTATAGAAACCTCAATGAGGTTCTTCAGGGATAGGTTTTGGATAATACTATTAAAATGGCCAGCTGGTGAAATAATTACTAATATTATAGGAATTGGTTATGAAAATAAGAAATCATATCATGGTTTTACCTAATTTTACATAAACATGGGTATTATAATAATTTTTTGGTAGTAGTTTTAAGATATTTACTAGTTTAAACTAACAGTACACCATGTAAATTTTTTTATAACACTCTCAATTAAATTCCACTTTGTAGTCTTTGATTTTTAAATATATTTTTGATTCCACTCTTTTATTTTACTCATTTAGCTGAGAGAATCAGGATTTTAGATGAGGATTATACGGATTAATGTTTTTTGTTTTCATTATTATACGTTTCTCAAGTTTTAGTTGATTCTATAAGTTTCTTTAATTCAGTTTGTGTTTTTAAAGTTGACTCATGATATAATTATTGATTGTTGTGAGGTAGGTGACATCTCTCATGTATATAGTGTTTAATTGAGTGATTTTTGTGAATTTCTTTATGTGATGTTTATAATACTTGTGTCAAAATTGGCTAATAAGAGATTCAATCTGATGATGAATAAATTAGAAAAATTAATAAGGCATGACATGGGTTATAATTTTGATTATCTACAAGAATTTGTTTCTTATGTTGAAGAAATATTTTTTTAAAACAAAGTTATGACAATTTGTTAAGTAGATCTTATTATTATTTTAGAAGATAATAATACGAGATGTTAAATGAAAATGATGAAATTCTAGTTAAATGGTGTTTTATTGAATTGTTTATTTTTTGTTTACAACTCTCATTAATGATTATGTTAATTATATGGTAAAACATAAGTATAGAAAATGGAAAATTTCATGTTTTGGATTAGTAACATGAGTTTTTGAATTAATTTTCTACTTTAAAATTTAACTTTTTATATATAAAACTAATGAGAAGAAATTTAATTATTTAATTAATGGTTTTTGATAAAAGAAATAATGATTTATAAAGTGAAATTTTATTATAAAAAAGTGGTTAAAATTTCTTTAAAAAAAATTATACGAAGGAAAATGTTTGGGTTTGATTTATTAAAAGTGGATTTGAATGATGAAAATAATGACTAATTGGATGATGTTAAAAATTTGATAATGTGTTGAGATATTGTAACATATAAAATATTGAAATGAAATATCCATGAGCTTGGATAATAGTTTAGGGAAGCCTAGGGTTTGGCTACAATATGACGATAGTCATGGATTTAGCTTGGCCTTGTGTTAGGTAGTAATGCATACCATGCCAATGTTTTGGATGTGAAAATATTTATGAAATGGGTTTGATAAGAAGACTATATATTTTATGTGTTTTACATATATTTTATTGATCCATGAGTTTTTATGATTTTTTGTGACTGAATTTCCAAATATTATCCAATATTGGGAAAGTAGATATACAATGTATCAAGGTGGCCTAGTAAGAACCCATAACTTCATGATTTGGGTATTTATAATTTTTTGAAATCATTCTAATGTATTATGTTACTCATATAAATACATGTCAATTTTTAAAAAATATTTAGGGTCAATTTTTTTTATACTATGATTATTTCCCACATTCAATATGTACACACATTATGTGTGTATATATTTAATACATGGTGATAAAGGGAATATAAATGATTTTTTTAGATAGAATAATTATGGCGAGAGATATCCCGGATATTTTATACTTAATATCTTGTAGTTTTACCATAATGTTATTTTACTTTTACTTTGGGTTACCAAATTATTATTCTTTATGAAAATTTTACTTGGGTTGTAATAATGTTTTGTTTAGATGCTCATTACCATTGGGCATTAAAGATATGAAGAAATAGAGTTTAATGATTTTTATTTCATTTTCATAAATTGTATTTAGATTTTTAGACATAGTATTGATGATTTATTATATAATTATATATTTAAGATTAAGTGACTCGATAAAAAATTCATTTGATCCCTCAACACTTTTTTTAAGCTTATGAAGATCATGGAGTATACTTGAGTTCACCTAAACTTTCGTATTAGTGGCATGGTTATTCATGAGTGGTTCAGTACACTATCCCAACATCATATCTCTATCTTAGGTGGACGATTTATGTTAATTTAGTGGATTAATTTCCTAAAAAACAACATTAACATGTATTAATTTTTACGTATCATATATCTAACTCATGCATAATTCTGAGGTATGAAAAAATGATTACATTACAAATAATATGAAAAAAATAAAGTTTATTTTTTTTAAAATGGATATTAAACATTCGTTAAATTATTTTAAATATGATATAAAATATAATATTATGATGGTTTTCAATAAATAAATAAATAAATATGTGTGTTAAATGATCTAAAACACTTTAAAATTGATATGAAAAATTAAAATTAACAAAAAATTAATATTTTTTATTAACATCCTTGTTTTTTAAAATAAAATTTAATAAAGAAAAAAAGTTATTTATATTACATAATGTCATAAATAAAAATAACTAATATAAAAATTAAGAAGTATATCATGCTTATAATGTATAATTTTAAAAACTATAAGCACGTCTCCCCAATTAAACAATCTTATTAATGAATTATGAATACATTACTCATTGAATCATCACATATATAACACTTGAAGATATGTTATTTTAGTTCCATTTATGAGGTGATCTGATAGAATGTTATGTCTATCATTTAGAAAATGAATGGTGATTTTAGAAAGAATAAATATAGTTTAGAGAGTTTTACTTTATCAATAATAATTTCTTCTTAATGGATGTATTAATTTATTTTTATTTATCATTTAGTATTATTTAATTTGATTTTATATTTATTTAAATTATATTTTATAAAAATATTACTATTAAATAATGACAACAGTTCTTAGGTTAGTAGATGGGATTATGAAGTGTTCCCTATTAACATTGGGTTTGAGCATTGTGGGAGACATAATTCTATCTATATTAGGAGGATCCATGATTCTATTGATCCTTATGGTGGCCATTATATTTATCCACTTTCTATGATTCCAAATTGTATGGGGCCACTTGAGTGTGTTATCACACTACTGGGAAAGAGTTATTTGGGAGCATGGTGAAATTCATTTACCTATCTTTTTTTAGTTTACTCATTAATATTCATAAATAAATATTAATTATAATATTTATCATATTTGATGCTACTTATTAGTTATTTTGATTTATAACAATAATATTTTTTTCAATTTTAATTATGTTATTATTATTATATTATTATTATATTATTTCTAATTAATTGTTTTTTAAAAAAAATTACTTATTTTTAAATGGATACCGAACCTTTTTTTCTTTCAATATACCAATGAATTTAATTTATCTGAAATAACAAATCATACTAAATAAAATTAATATTGTAAAATTAATGAATTTTATAAAATATTTATTCCTTACTAATTAAAATTATTATTTTTATTACATTTAAATTTCTATATATTCTTTATTTTTTCCTGTAAATATATAAAATATAATACATAATTAATACTATAATTATTTTATGTTTCTCATATATATTTAATTGAAATAGTATACACATTACAAATTTTAATTAATATATATATAATATTTATAAATATATGAATACTATTTTATAGATAATATAAATATTGTTTTAGAAACACAATAAATTAAAAAAATGGACAGGAAATGATAATCGTCAATGGGTGGGGGGTATGTTGACTAAGAAATGATCTTCAGAAAAGAAGGATCATTAATAAAAAATAACTAGTGTGATGGGAAGGGCCAAAAACCATGTGTATGTGAATGGGAAACACACCGAGAAAATCAATATGAAATGTGTTATTGGTGATGGATAAACAATCAGATTATCTAGGACACTGTAATGCTGAAAAAATATTAGTTTGAATTATAAACAAAACCAATATTAGATAACCGTATGGTATTTTGGTTATCATTTTAATAACCAAATCTAATAATTTTTTTCCCAATTTCTCATATCAATTTCCCTTAAACATTCAATTATAATTATTTCAATTTTTAGTTAACCATTTGGTTAACAATTATGCAATTTGTTTTCACCCTAAAAACTTTGGACAACAACGCAACATCATAAATAAATTTATGATCTTTGGTTAACTTTAGTGTTACTAATTAAATGAATGTTTAATATATTATGATTAATTATTATGTTTATTTTTTTATATTTTAATTAATTTTAATATATTTGACTGATACCTTTTTCTGGTATTTTATCCTAGGCCTTACTCTCTATCTTATTTATCTTATTAACCTATGCCTTATTTCTTTAATCCACTACTTCTTGAATCCTTTACCATAATTTTTTGGTCCTTATGATCCTATAGTGTTGGTGGTTACCGTATGTGCTTGTACTATATGTTTTCCCTATTAGATTGCATTAATAGAAATCAGTTCCCTCTTGGTCAACTATTCTAGAGTGCCACATGTCCCCCTATTATTTAAAATATAATATTTTTAATAAATAGAGACAATTTTCATCATATATATTTCCTAGGTGATGGACACATCAAAATGTCCATCATCATATCAATAAATTAATTATTTTAAGACACACATACCTTCAGTTTTACCAATACTATTGGGATCTTAGTCAAATTCATTAATTAAGAGAAAATGTCCCTAGTTCATATCTTTTCTTAGTAGAGAGAGAGTAGTAGTGTGGGTGACCTTCTTGATTGTTCGATAAAGAAGAATTGAAGGGGGTGAGTAGTGGCAGATTATTTATCAGGTCGTTGGAGTTAAACCCATGTGGTAGTGTAACAAATATAGTGCATGAAGCTCCCTAATGGATCCTAGAGTCTTGATACACTTTAGTGTGGGGAAAATGGATGCTAGATCTGTTCAAAAAAGGTTTTATATAATTACTTTGAATTGATGACAACCACAAGAAACAGCTAATATGGATGATCAATCACAGGAGAGACTAAGACCTAGTAAGGGTACTTCAGTCAGTTTTTCTAATTCTTGTTTGTGGTTTTTAAATCTTGTACATAGTGTCTAGTAGTTTTTTTTTGTGATTGATTCCATACAAGATCAACCAGATATGTCACATCATAGACTCAAGATGGATTTATGTCTTAGAGTGGAAATACATTTATTCTTTAGATAATATTGTTGGTCATTGTATAATTATATCATCTTGTAATTTATTTTACTTTGTTCTCTTTAAAATTATATTCATATAAATATCTATACCCATGAATGTATCCAATCTATGGAATAATGTAAATCATCATGTTCATCTTTATTTATTTATTTATCACTATATCAACTAGTGATCACTGAATGTTTTTATATTGACGTTAATTGACTGAATTTGTTTTCATTTCAGGTTCATTTTCCAATTTTGACCTAGTTATTATTTATATTATGTTTGATAAACATCTTGTTATATCCATTTATCTTATTATAAAATTCTTATTTTTATTTGTTCAAATAAAAATATTTTGTTATGTTCGTATATATTTTAGCACGTGGGTGAAAATTTCATCAACATTGAGGGTTTATATTTTCAATATATATGAATTCTATCATGGTTATGGTAAAATAAATTTTTAGATATTCTAAGTTAATTCTTAGGTTATGGATTCCTTTTATTCAAATAATTATTCATAGACTTATATTTTTTATGAGAATTCATTTGTAAGTAAGATTATGTGTAAGATTTATTTTGTGACTTGTTCACCTGTTAGATAATTTTATATCACAGTTTTTAAATATGTAATTTAAATATATTCCATCTTATTTGTTTCATTTGTTGTAAAAAATATAATAATTGTATGCCTTGTGTGATTATGTCTATTTTGAATTTTTGAAAAAAAAATAATTCCAAGGGATTTTGGTTATTAAATAGAGGTGTAATTTGAATACTATATACAATAATTGGTTTCAAAATAAATCTAATAATAATCATTTATTATTAAAATTATATGTATAATATTCTTTGAATTAAAATGAGTTTTTATGTTGTGTTATCTTCCAACATGTAATGATTATTTTTTTCATCCAAGACATTAACTCTATAAGCCTGTAATTTTATATCTGTTATTTATTTTTGTTCATTTTTGTATCTTCTAATTTGATACTCTTGTGGAGAACATAGGTTTTCAGTTTCTATTTCATGATTATTTCTTAGGAGATATAGTATAATGGGTTAATTAAGAGGTTTTACTAGTATAAGGATCTTGTTAATAGTGGCGTGTGTTGGGAGGGCCTATTTAGGTGCGTTTCATCTGTCTAGGTTATGCATTTTTTTCCTTAGGAGTTGTGATCGAATTTCACATTTATATATTTATATTTTTTGTTTCATTTTATGGGACACAATCTTTAGGTTATGACCTATTATGAGCTAGTGATTGTGAATAGTATTTATGTTTGTTTAGTGTTATGGGTTGATTCTAAAAATGTTTTCAAAGTTTATGAAATCACGATTAGAAACATTTAGTGACATGCTATTTGTTACTTGGGATTAATGTGAATTTATGCTATTAGGATTATAGGAAGTGATTTTTTTACCTTGGACCCCCTATATTTTTAGTGTCTCTTATGTTTTAAAGACATTTATCAGGACCAATAAGGGATGTGTTTATTTCCACGGGTACCCTATTAATGAGGAACCCTTCTGCTAGAATAGTTTTAGTCAATAATCCCCTAAATTAGATATTATGTATTTGACCATTATGAATTAAATATGATCCTTGAATTTATAGTCTTACATTATGATTTTTTCAGGCTGTATGCCTCAGCTTAGAACTGATAAAGAATATCATTTCATTTCATCAATTTTTTTGGTAATGTGGTGACTATTTTTAAATTTTATAAGAATTATACATTTTTGTTTTGTGGTTGATTTCAGGGTTCCACTATAAATCATGGGTTATTATTTGTGAATTTTTCTGATTTTTTTATTCTACCCTGGTTTTATAGAATGGGTATTACTTTTATTTTCTACTACTATGCAGAACTTTTGGGTAGTTTAGAACTTTGTCGATGCAACTATCTAAGTGGGAGGATCATGTAAGTGTAGTTACATGTTGGATTTATGTTTATATATTTTTTTTAATTAAAATAATGTTAGTAGAATATTATAATATCATTCAATTTGAGTATCATGTTAGACTATGATACATGTAAGTGGACACCCTATTAATTTATATTGTAGTTGGTACCTATTTGAGTTATGATTCCAAAAATGATTGACCTAATTGGTATAAAATCATAATGAGGTTTAGGGATTTCATTTTCATGGTGAATATGTATGATAATTGTTTTAGGTATTAAACATGACCATTATTTTAATTTCCAAGGTGGAGAATTATGAATCTTGAATCATATTAGTGTTTTTATTTAATTTCATGTTTAATATGAAATGATTAGTTATTATTTTTTAATTTTTTCTTTATAATTACTCTTTATATGCAATATTAAAACCTGTGTATGGTAATTTTCTCTTGAGACTTACCCTTTGTTCTACTTGTCTTCATGGACCATACTTTATTTACTTAATCCATGACAGTATGAATCCTTTACCTTATGTCTTTGATCCCTATGATACAAAAATACTTGTGGTTCCATTCTATGATTTCGTAATGTGTTTTATCTGTGAAGTAACTTCCATGGATCTTGATTCCCTCTTTATAATCTAGTAAAAAGTTCCATGTTTCCTATTAGGTTGTTATGAAATATGATTTGTGATCTATATAACTGATTTAAATCATCTGGGTATCATGAGTGATGCACACCCCATATCCTATACATGAAGTGGCTCCTCAATAAATTTAATTCATGCATCCCCTAGGTTTTCACATTATGTCCGGGTTCTTGATCGGATCTATTGATATTGGGAAAACTATTAGATTGTTTTCCTCCAGTACTAGGTTTTCTTGTCCAAACACAAAATCCCTTCTGGGGTTCCATAATAAAACCCATAAGTGATGGATGGAATGAAGCATCCAAGATTATATGTTGGCCACCATCCTTTGCTATGTAATGATGCAAGACTTTTATTTTCAACCAAAAATCCTCCCATCAAACCAAATACCACATAATTAGGCCTACACTTCAATGATTATCCACAAGATCCATCTATATTTCACCACTATTTTCTCATCACCAGGACTCTCCACCTGACCACTGCTATAAGGAGGAATTTTGAAAAAAAGAACTATGGACACATTTGCTTAAAATGAGACAGTATTATCATTTTTCAAACTAGTTTAGGAATAATCCACCATACATCACACATGGGACATACCATGACTCTAGTACAATTTTTAGATCAATTTATTCCATCTCTAGGTCTTCAAGGCCCAACACATAATCCCTTTTGGGGTTCCATCCCAAAACCCATGGGCGATTTAAGGAATTTCCCTTCAAATTTTATATATGTGCCTATATCTTTGGCAGAATCAGAGGTGGGACTTGGATTGATACCCAACATTGATAGATTTTTCTGAATTTTTAAACAATATTTATAACCAAGGGGTTCAGGATGTTTAATACATATGTAAACATAACATTATCTATGAAAGAATCCCAAAATCTTATAAAAACATAATTTATTTTAATGATAACATAAATTTATAAACAAAAGTATTTTGTTTTTGGATGATTATAATCAATATTACAATATTAAATTAATGAAAATTATAAAATTATATATTTGGTTATCTTTTACAAATTTATTTACTAAATTAATAATAAAAACCAACCGAATTGTTTTTCTAATTAACAAAAAATGTTTTTATATAACCAAAATCCATTTTATTATAGGAGTTCAATTTTTTGTATTGAATTTTCAATTAGGAATTCCACTAAACATCCATTTTCATACCCCTATGCCAACAAGAAGACCCTATGGGACACATGGTATTATTAATCATTTATAATATGATATTATATAAATATTATATAATTAAATATATTTTATTATAAAAAATCTACAAACAAATAAATTACTGATAAAAAATTTAGTATGAATTCCAATCTTTCCTATTTATCAGGAGATCCAATGAGGTATAAGATGTTTTTTAATATTGATACTTCCTAGCTTGAAGTCACATAACATGTTATTTTTGAATATAAAAATTTATATTTATCTAATTTAAAAACTACCACATTAAAAAAATCAATGAAACCAAAAATAAAAAATTAAGACCAAATAATCACATAACACAGAAATAAAGAACCAAAAATAAAAATAATAATATAATATGTTCTATGGTCCCCATTGAAATTTTAAACCTTAAAAAACCTAAAGTTAATTTAAATTATTTAAAATAATATATTAACCCAAAAATAATAAACAATATTATAATTATTATATCATAAAAAAATATTAAAATAAAAACACATAGTACATGAAATAAATGTCATTGAATAAGTTTTTTTCCTATGCCTAAAACATTTAAATAAATACTGAATAAATAATAAAAATAAAAAATAATATTATTGAGAAATGAAATATTTATATATTAACACATGATATTTATATAATCTAAAAACATTTATATATTCTTTATAATGTTTATATGAAGTGTGAAAAAAATATTTATTATGAATATTTATATATTTAGAATATGTTTTCAGTTGTAACTCACACTAAACAATTTGTGTGTTAACATGTATTATGATATTTATTTTTACATATCTATTGATTTTTTTTGTTTTTATTAATTAATTAATTTTGTAATACATGTAATAATTATTTTCATACTTTATTTTTAATTTTATAGTAAGCATATAAATTAATATTTGGTCATGAAAATTTTATGCCAAAATAGATCACGTTATATAAATAACACAAAACATGTTTTGTGTATCACTTTTTATTTGGGATAAAACTTCTAAAGATCCATTTATTTATTAATTTAAATTAAATATGGTATTAAAGGTATTTTCTAATCTCTGTTTTTATTGTTGTTTAAATTTGAACATTTTTTATTTAAATGTTTTATACATATAAGAATGAAAACACATAAAAAATAAAGAACAATAAATAAATAAAATAACATGGAATATTTTGTGTTGATTAGTGAAATTTTTTACATTTTAAAACAAAAGTTAAAAATTATTTAAAATAAACTCACTAAATATATACATATAGATATAATAAAAAATATTATAAACCAATCAAATTTAAAAAAAAATATTAAAATAATAAAACATATAACATGAAACAAAATCATTAATCATAATATAAATTTAGTTATAAAAAATTTAAATAAATAATAAATAATTCATAAAAACAAAAAAAATAATAAATAAATAAAATATTTATATATTAGCACAAAACATTTATATAATCCATAGCTTTTTGTATATATTTTTATCATTTTTTCTTTAATTTTTTTGTATATAATTATATAAAATACATGGAACATATTCTTTATGTGGATCTAAAACATGAAAACATATAGAAAGTGTATTATGTGGTAGTAAAAAATCTCATCTGGTACAAATTTTTTTATGTGTTGAACTTATCTATTAAATGTTTTCTACACTTAATTTAGATAATAACCGACTATGTTTTTTTATCCTTTTCTTGTTTTGTTCATTTATTTTGAAAAAATTAATATTTATATTTTCTTCATTTTCTTTTTAATTTATATTATAATATATAATGGGTTTTTATTTTATATTATATATCATCATTTTAAATTTAATATTTTATATTTTTTGATCTCAAATTTTCTATTTATGACATTAAACATTATCTGTCTACTTTCATTTTTTGTTCTTTATGAATGTTTTGTATAAAGGCAAGGGTTTTGTGTTTCAGGACTCCTTTTATCCTCTTATTTTGTATTTTACTAAATATAAGTTTTTTATTTTGAATTTTTTAATGATAATTATTAATAGAATTCATGGTTTATTCCATTATAATGTTTTGTGATTTGAAAAGAACAATTTCAGTGCTTGTTTATATATTTTTTATGAGAAAAACATTTTTTCCCCTAGTTTATGTGAATTATCACATTATATATATATTATCACTTCATGTTTTTTTAATTTTATTTATTTTTAATGTTTATATCAATTTTTCTATTATATTTTTAATTTTATTTTAATTATATTTATTAGGTTTTAAAATGTAATGTTATGGGTTATCCCAAAACATGTTATATATAATTTCTTAAACAATTTTTGAGGATTAGTGACTGATATTTTATAAAATTTTTATTTTACAATGCATGTTATCCCATGATCTTAGATGTGATGGTAAATTGTTTTTTTTTCAATTTATCACCTAATATCACTTAATTATATTACCTATGTCACTTTTATTACATAAATATATTTAAATCTTATTAATAATATATATATATATCTATATTATTTTGAAAATATAACTATTTAATGTTTTTAAAAATTATATTATATTTCATTTTTATATGTAAAATTATTATATCTTGAAAAAAAGGTGGAAAATCAACATTTTCACCTCATTGTAAAAAACTAATGGCACATTTCAGATTTTTTAAACACTTTTATTATTTTCTCCATGAAATTTCATATCCATTATAAAATTATTTTTTGTGTTTATATTTTTTATGCCATAGTTTGTCTTACGATAGTTATAAATTTTAATGTTCTGGTTTGGGAAACATTAATTGTAACCAAACCAGGTGCACTGTCTAACCTCATACATGCCTCCCAATATAATAGATAAAACAAATTAGCAGTGACGGTCTGAAAGAACTATGGGGTTACTATTATATCAAATATATTATACAAGAGTAATATTTTCATTTACTTAAAATTTATGATGACATATATATGTAATAGACATTCCCAAATCTTATAGAAACAGAATAATGATCCAAGAGACTGTCATATAGTTCAGAATATAAAAATAAATATATTACATGATAAATAATTATAAAATAAAGAAAAAATGATATAACTCACATGCATTAAAATAAATACATAATATTTTTTACACCTAGACTAATACACATAGAGTACAATAATTGAAATAAAAGAGCAATTACGTCAACCCCAACTCACTATAAATACCCTACTAAATCATCAGGTCATTATACTTTAATCAAATAAAATATGTGTCCAAATCAAATGAAATACCCATTGTTAAAATAAAACATGAATTTATACCCATTAAATTAGAAAATCATATCATATACACATATAGTGGGTGAGTATAATGACCGAGTATGATTTTCACACTCACCTCGACACAAAAAATGCTAGCGATTAAGTGAACACACGTGTAAGCATGGTTAGGGAAACTAAACCCACCTATAAACATAAATAATGGATTCAAATAAATTATATATCTATATGGAATTGTTCTATGAAGATAGATACAACCTGAATACATACCCTAGTACTACGCAACTCATGCCAAGTACCACTTGTCTGTAATTGATTACATGTAAACCCTTATGTTTTTATGGGGGTATATTTAAAAATATATCTCATATAATTAAATATAATCCCAAATAGGTCTTCATATATCCAAGAATATTCTATTATTATAGTCACAACTTGTAACACCCCATGATTTTAAAAGGAAACAATATGTTCAATAGCGTACATGATATACCACATCAAGATTGAACGAACAACTAATTATTATTATTTAATATTTCAGTTACCATGTATTAGTTAGAATGGTGGTCATGAAAATGATTAACTAAATTATGTAAATATGGTTTATAATTGTATATATAATAAATTATTTGGTCTCCAATAAATTATAAATGAAAATAAAACCATTTTTAAAATGAAAGATTTTTTTTTGAAAAAACCTATTTAAAAGTGAACAATTGTGTTTAAAAAATAATCAAATCACCATTTTTGGATTATATTAATGAAATATTTATTCAATATAATATTTAACATTCATCCAATGTGTTTTTTAGAAATTTTATAATAATAAATCATGTTTTACACTTAAAAACTATATTTTTCAAAAAAATCATTTTACCTCTTTTTGATGGAGCACTTGTTTTAAATCTAGTACTGAAACTTTTATAAGTTACATTTCACAAAATAAAATTATTCTTTTAAATAATAATATCAAAATTTAATTACATTTATTTTTTGGTCTTTTTATGATAAGTTTCATGTTTTGATGAATAAAATAAAATATTTAATATTAATTGAAAACATCTTTTTCATATAAATAATTTATAGTGTAAAATTATATTTTATATTAATTTTAAAGTATAAATATATCAAATTTATATCATTTAATATAATTCATGTGATTGGAATTAATTTATTATTTAATTGGTATTTTAAAACATTTCAATATTTTTTAACAATTTCACTTTAATAACCCATTTTCACCCCGTCAATGAGATTATTTATAAATTAATTTCTAAAACTTTTCTGAATTGAGTTTTGAAAAATGGATTCCATATTTGGATTCATAAGGTAAAAATTTATTAATTAAGTCCCTTTTTATTTTTGGACACTATGAATATTAACTTTAATAATTTTTATTACCACAATTAAGGGTAATTTGAGTAACTAAGGGTAACAAATAATATTATAAACATTATAAAATTGCCATAAATTTTTATAATTTCAATGTATGAGTTATTTTAAACCAAAATCATCTTTGGGATGATTTTATGACCTCTAGGATCAACTTGGAGCAACTTGGATGACTTTAAGCACCATATAGTAATTTATTTTAAAGAAAAGTCAAAGAACTCATATTTATGTTATAATAACTATACCATTTTTAACATATATTTATTTAGAATATATATTCAGATATAAATAGTAATTTTAAATATAAAATATTTATCTACATTATTTATTTTTGTTATAATTTTCATGTTGTAAAATAATTACCTTAAATGCTGACATAATGATGATGTAGTAGCTGTTTAATTAATTAAAATATCAAATACATGATATTAAAAATATTACAATAAATATAATCTAAGATAATTAATTTCATTCATTAATTTTATAAATAAAATTGATATGTTATAGAAGTTTTATAAGAATTTATTAGAATTTATCTTATTGTTTTGATATTTTTAAAAAGTTAAGTAATGAATAGTGTCATAATTTACATTAATGATATTTTAAAATAAATAATATTTTATTAAATGATATAAAATTAATAAAAAATAATATTTTTCCAAATTATTGGTTTATGATTTAAAATTTCATCAATGATTCATTTACGGTTATTTTGGAATTTTATGGTAACTATATTAACCTTTAAAGAGTAAAACACATTTTTTTCACATTAAAAATTAAAGAGGCAAAACAATGGTTAAAACTGAAACGTAAGGATTAAAAAATTGTAATTTTTTTCCAATTTTCCTTGTATGTATGTAAATGACCCAAAATAATCATATATTCAAAATAAATTATTTTTTAGCCATTTGGAATTAAAAATTAATTTATATTAAATTAATGTTTTGAGAAATTTCAAGAGTTCCCCTCCCCTCTCTTATAAAAGGGATCCAATTATTATCTTCTATTCACACATAAAAACCTATTTGGTTTAGATAATATCTTCCAAAATACCAACCTATAATATCTACCATGAATACTAGAGGCTTCAGTTTAGGTATACCACCAACATGTTATCTTAAGTTGTTAAGAAAAAGTAGTTGTCCGACGAAGATGTATCATTTTAGATAAAGTATTTGTATTATATTTCTTCTTCCACTTATATAAATTTTATTCATCCTTGATGAAATAATAAATATAGTATAATAAATATAATAATATATTGTTATGTTAATATCATCACTTAAATCCATATCTACATCCATCGAATTGGAAAATAATTAATCATTTTTGTGTACGGTGGACTACCACCTCACAAATCGATATAATTATTTTTCCAGCATCATATCTCAAGAATGGTTATAATAATAGAATTAATGTTAATATATGATATTAATTAAATATTTATCATTATTAAATATTATTATATCCTTTATGTTCTTATATTACTATGCACATAAAAATGATAACATCATTCATGTGTAAGTGTGAACTATCAAATCCACAAAGCGATGTGATTAATTTTTCATCACTTCCTAACATTGAAGATATATATAAGTATATATAAATAATTAATATTATAATAATTATATTATGATAATTTTTTATTGGTAAAAAAACACTTACCCTCTTTCTATAATGATCATTGAAAAATTTAAACGTTACTCATGCGTACATATAACTTAAAATCTCCATGATTATAACATTGTTAATTTTTATATCCTTATTAAATTTATGGATTTAGAATTATAATTTATGTAAAGAAATTATTATTATTTAATTAATATTACATTTGAGGTGATGGAATAGTTACCAATTTGACTAAAGACACCATACTAAAGTAATTTGGGACTCAAGTACCGAATATTGTCAAAACATCCAA
This sequence comes from Viscum album, assembly GCA_963277665.1. Lineage (NCBI taxonomy): Eukaryota > Viridiplantae > Streptophyta > Magnoliopsida > Santalales > Viscaceae > Viscum > Viscum album. The sequence continues at coordinate 192,296,114 of OY728146.1, read as the reverse complement.
CGTAAACTTAAATAATTAGATAATTTTAATAACATGGTAATAAGTGGTATAAAAAAATAATAAATTTTAAATAGATTCTAAAGTATGTAGTCAATTAACATATTTTTATTATATCATGGAAATATTATGTATGAAACGAATATTGATTATATTATTTTTTATTTTCACTTGATTTATGTAAATTTATAGTGCATACACATAATAAATTCATTTTATTAATTCTTACTTCAATGATAGGATATTTGCAAGAGAATTGGTTTAAAAAAAAAAAATCAAATTTTGATGTTTCTTTTTACAGAAGTCAAAAATAATGTTTTTAACTTATAAATAATGAGTAGATTTTTCCACCTTCATTATGATTTAATTCAATGATGTTTCATTTATATGTTTTCATGGTTATTTTAAAATAAAATTATTTCTTTATAATGTTTATAGTGATTCGATTTTGAATTTTTTTTAAAAAAGTAAAGGGTATTTTAATTTTATTATGATTTCAAACTTGTTTCTAAAATAAATTATGATAACAAAAGTTTAATTATAAAAATGATTTATTTATCATATGATACTTGATCATAAAATATGAGGTGGATCAGATAACACCATTAAAGCCCGATATAGATTAACATGTGGTGGCCAGGATAGCGCCAGGTAAGCCCATTATAACTTAACATCGGGTGGCCCATATAGTTCTTGGAAAACCCATTATAACTTAAAACAAGGTGGACTATATAAGGATGAGTTCTCCCAATATAGCTTAACATAGGGAGGCCCAGAAATCACTGGGTAAGCCTGCAATAGCTTAATTGGGTAATGAAAATTTTGGAAGTTGTACATATGGTTATCCTATTTAAATGGGGTCTAAAAGAGTTTTATAAAAATGATTCTCTAATTCACCAAAAGAGATTTTAATTTCTTTATATTTTCATTGAAAAAAATGTATTTGTATGTTTTAAGTGTATGTTTTTAATTTTGTATGCTCAAAGTGATTTATAGATAATGGTAAAAATTATATAAATTTTCATGTTTTCATTAGACTAACATTCTCATTTCTATTATACCCATTATTGAGATTTTTGTTCTCATCCAATTTTTTAAAATGTTTTTATAGGATATTTAATGGAAATTATGAAGTCATATTGAGATTCATGAAAGAATTTTTTTTTAAAGTTTTTTATATGGTGTAATAAATGGATACTGTGTATAATTGTCCACTTATATTTTATGGGTTTAATTTCTAATAATTTTTCCCAATTCTATAAAAATCTAAACCAAAAAATATCATCAAATATGAATTCTAGTTCAAAAACACTATAATATGTAATGTTAAAGGATGAGTCCTTATAGTTAGTATCAAAAGATGGGTTAGACAACTTTGGAGATTATGATTTATTATTAAGAGTTATCAATATCATCATGGGTTTATAATTTTCAGGTTGGTAATAAGTTCATTGTCTTGAAAACCCCTTTGAGGAATTTGTTTATGAAATTCTAAGGTGAGTAATGGTATTTTTGGTGACATTTGTTTAGGTAATTATGATTTATTACATCATGGGATAAAAAATTAAAGGTATGTGGTAACATTGGATGTTAAAAACTATTAATGTTGTTTATTAATATTTTTCTTAAATTTCTATAATTTTATAAGAATTATATTAACATAGTTTTAGAAAAATTAATATTCGCAGGATGGAAGAAAACCCGTCACATCTGAAAAGGCCATGGGAATTGAACCCACAACCAAAGGGAGATATGGGTGAATCACATACCACTATCTTGTATGATGTACAAGTTAGTATAAAATTGTTTTTATTTATTTAAACCATGAAATAGATAATGTTTACATCCATGGGATTGGAAAATGATTTGGTGATTGTTTGATTAATGTAATTTTGGAATGCATTTACTATTTTGGGAACTCTTTATGGTTGGTGTAAATAGAATACTATGGGATTTTATTTGATGAATAAAGTTTTAATTAAATTTTGATAGAATATATTATTTTATTTTGAAATTATGGTGATTCAGTTTTTTTATAGAAATAGATATAATATCTTGAAGATAATGTGATGTAGTTAATTAAATTTTTGGTATGAGGCTTTAAGAGTCACTGATGTCATTTGGCAATAAATGTTAAAATTTATATTGGAAGACTATGTGATCAAATACTTCTAAATTTTGGGTTTTAATCTTAGTGTGTATAGTTTTGAGGAAATTTAAGAAAATTTGAATGATCTATTTTGAACTTTTGGTTTTAGTGTTGAATTGTGGAGATTAAATTAACCTTCCTTTATATAATTTTTTTTTATTTTTAAGCAATTATCTTATTGTAATTAATAGTTTTTTACCTATATTATTTTTGGATATTGTATAAACTATATTCGAAACAATATTTTGAGATGGGATGTGATTATGAGGCCCAATGTGTAAGGAATAAATGTTTTTAATATATTAAACATGTTAAATATCAATAACTATAATTTTTTTTTGAAAAAGTGGAATAAATTCTAAATGGGGGACTGAACCAAAACTACCAGGGAACCATTGAGTTTAACATTTCGGTTTTACCATAGGAGTAATTTAACCTTGGTCAACAAGGGGAATTTGTAGAAATGACATCGCATGTGAAGAAACCAATAAAATAATTTAATAAATAAATTTAATTATTTTCATTGATGTAGTGAATGATGTGTATTCAGCTAGAATGTTATGGAAAAATCCCTGGATTTTCTTCATAAACTTGGATCCATTGGAGAGCCATTAGGGAGAGATTTAAAGGATATCTCTTTGAAGAATGATAACCAAATCATGTATCAATGATTGTCACAGTACAACATTGAAGGACCTCACCAAAGACTATGACGTTCATCATTCTTCGTCCACAATCGATCCATTAAAGGTTGGATGGTTGTTTTAATTTTTATTCCTTCCCTCTTCTTAAATTCTATGATGAATGAAAATTGATCGATGAACAGATTGATTTAAAGATCTGTTGATTGTAGGGTCAGTTAGTTTAATAAAGGTTTAAGAGAGTTCTATTTGTAATTAAATTATTGAATCTTAATTTTTTGCTTTAAGGGTAAAAAACATTGATCGACATGAACATAGATCGATGTTAGTTCCTATGTATTATTATTGTGATTTTTCCTTGAATCTTCATTCACCATAAGAATTATTCATTTGGTCCGGGGCTGATAAATTGATCATTACACACCCATTTATTGGTGCAATGATTCAAAATCTTAGATATGGGATTGACATGACATGATGATTGTGAGATGAAGGAGATGGTAGTGGATCAAAAAACATAGATACCCAATTTCCATGTTCCTTGGAACACAATGAAGAAAAACATTCAAATACATTTTCTGAATGTTTGAAAGGGTCATAAGTTTTTATTTATCATTGGTGAGAATCGTATGATTCTTCCCCTGATTTATTCAGGTCAGGAGTTTCTAGATCAGTGGTTATAGAACCAGATAAGACAAATTGACCAGATATGGGCATCTATAATATTATATATTACACGACATGTAAGTCGGATCAACACATCGTGTGGCTCCCTGTGTGAGGGATAGGGTTTTCGGGGATACTTAAGTATCACATGGAATCAGACCCTATCACACGACATGTGGTATCCCCCTAGAAAATTGGTGTATACCTCAGAGGGTACACAAACACAGGTTGAGGGTACGTGGGTTGGAGCACATCGTGAACTCCCCTACACGGACCTGTCCTGGACAAGTACATGGGCTAATCCATGTACTAGAACATAGGCAGAGTACATTGGTAGCCAACATACAATGTACTCATACATGGACACAAACATGACTTGAGACATGATCCATTTACCTGATCAGGAACTGAGGTTAAGGGGCATGGTGTGTAACCCTTATACATGTCTTGTACGTTGTAAAACATGGCATGGTTCCCTTTTCCTCTATATCTTGGAAAATTTTCATTAGAGTTAGTTCCCTATATCCACTATTTTAAGGTTAGTATGGAACCATATCCCACACATAGGAAAACAATCCCTTTAGTATGACCTCTAATATAGAGTCATTGGAATCCCTCCATGAAGCCTAGTGTGAGATCCTCTATTTATTTTTTTGACCTAGGTGGAGTTCATGGTATCCTCATGACCAACATTACATGGGAACCAATTCCTTACATAGTGGGTTAAAATGGATTGAGTTTTTGGTATCACCTTATGGCCATGAGTGTGATCCTCAACTACATATCATATATCTTCGGACTTCCAGTGTGTGTTTCTAATAGAATGACCTGATGAGAATTATCTCTCTGATGAACGTCATTTGTACTATCATCCATAGGAGTGTATTCTCTTGGATGAGTGATTTTTGGAATCCCCAAGCTAGAATCCAAGGCTTGTATATTATGGTTGTGGCTTACCATTATACTGTTCATTTGTTTTGAGTATATCTAGAAATTCTTGTTATATGATATGTAGACTAATACCTACATAGACCAAACTATATTTTCATTATTATATGATTTGTGTCTTATGGGTTCCCTATTGGGTATTATTATAGTCACCCCTACATTTTATTTTCTTACACATTTCATGTGTCATGAAAATAATTGAACATTTGATAGATTTCTTGAAGGACCAAGATAAGACGGTGTTTATTAAGAATGGATAGAATCAAGGATGATATTTCAATATTATGAAAATAGTCCCAATTTTTCTTTTAGGTGATAATTATTTTCAAAATATTTGTGGTGGGATTTTATTTGACAATGTTTAATTTCTTTTACTCTTATTCATACTATGGTCATTAGATTTAGAGATATTTATGCATGGTTGTTTAGATGTTTTTAAATTTTTATATTGTATAGGTTTGAATATGTGTGTGTTTGTATATGTACTTAGGCTAAAGCCTCCCATGTTAGTGATATGACTATTCGATGCTAGTCACCAGCCCTTGGCCTATTGGAGGTGGGATTTGAGAGTAAAATAATATCTCTTAGTGGGATGGGTCATGACAGAGTGGTATCTTAGTAGTCAGTTATACCTTAGGACTGAAGTCTGTGAGTTTTGTTTGGGGAAACAATGTTCAGGGACTCAAGTTTGGCTTTCAGGCCAGGGACTCCAGTGCTGGTGTAGCGACCGAAAAATCTATACACTAAGACTATGATCTCCATATTTTATACTCAGTACATGAGAAAATTGGTTGCAGGGAAAAAATGGTACATGAATTATATAAGAATGTGTTGTCGTTTCCATGTCCTTTTTGAGTCAACTCTCTAGACATACTCATTAATTGTGGTACATCTTTTTATTTCAAAATTCCCCTATGATGTATGCCAACTAGGATTCATCAATTGGATCATGAGGGTGATCCCATCCTTGATAAGGCATCGATACTAGTATGCGTTTCTGAGGTGTTACCTCCAAGTGGTGCACCATCTATAACACCCGTAGAGAAGCGCATCGTACGCACAATACCATCATATTAGGTGCAATGGATGAGCACACTTCATTAATTTTAGTAATAGATACACATCACTTTTTAATGTTAGGATGACAAAGATTAGTATGAGGATTTTCTTAATGTGGTGACCCAAGTTTTCCATCTATTCAAGACACCATCAGACAAGATGGTGGTTCTGGTAGTGAGCATTCCTCATGGATCAGAAAGACGATGGTGGGAGTTAGTGACCTAGCATTATGATGAGGAGAATCTAGAATGGTCCGAGTTTTAGTGAATTTTAAGAGAGTAGTTATCACCATCTACATTGAGGGATCTATGTATCTAGGATATTTCTTAGATCTAGTATGAAAAAATGACAATATATGAGTATTCACTGAGGTTTTCCAAACTCTCCAAGCACTTGATGGATACGGTTCATGACAAGTTATTTAGGGCTCAGACCCTTGATCGAATTCTATGTAGAGACATCCAGGATAGTTTAATCCCTATATGAATTACTACCTATGATGGGGGTGAAATAGAGATATATGGTGGTTGAGAGTTACATGGTTGAGCAGATAAAGCCATTGGTAGCTAGTAGATGTCATACAAGAGAAGATACTTTTAAAAAAGGTAGTCGATGTCGGTCTTAGGGACCTGGACATGTGATATGTTTCATGAGGAGCTCCTTGGACAGAGGATATATGGTTGATGGATAATATGGTGGGTTTAGCCATCCCAGAGAGAGGTGGTTCTACTCATGTGATATTTGGGGACATCCTGCAAGACATCATTTTACCCGCCATACAGCTAACATAGAGATTGTAGATGGACCATTGAGGTTGAGGAAATAATAGGATAAGAAAGGATTGTATGTATATAGATGTGGAAGAGGTTTTGGGAGAGAAGTAGGAGGTGGTAGACTCTTTCACTTGTTACCACCACCACCCTCCAATGGTCCATACCAGGCTGAGGGAGATAGAAGAAAAGGGTAGGGATAACTATAGGTGGTCAAAGCTTATGACTGAGAGGCTCTAGAATTGATTTGAGGTAAGATCCGTGTCTTTTATACCTTATCTTTAGTACTAATAAAAATAAGTTCTAGTAGTTTCATTCTCAACACAAACCTTGAACGATACTTATAGATTATAGTTGAGACCTTGGCTTATCTGACTCTTTGAGGAGAGAGTTTCTATTGAGATATATTTGTAGTAGCTATGAGGCCTTATGATATTAAATGAGGTATGACCTATTTACCCACATTTCATACCCATATCGATTGTTTTAGGAAAAGGATGTGGTGTTTCTGCACTAATAGTACTAGGTTTTCCTTTATATATGAAAAAGAAACCCACACAGTGTAAGTTAAACCTAGAAATAAATGGGTACAACCTATTACTTACTAGTTTCCTAGCCTAACCCTTGGTGTAATGGATTTTGTGAGTTTGTAGTTTCCTTTACTAGTGAAAGTGTATGAGGACATATTTCCCAAGGATTCTCCAAGTTTTCATCCCCAATGAGAGATAGAATTATTCACTGATCAACACCTTCATACCACACCAATATATTCTATAACATTTCACATGGATCCTGTATAGATTTAATAGTTTATGGTGTAGTCGGAGGACTTGAAGAGGTAGGTCTTTGTTAGACCTAGTGTTTCACCCTGGGTAGCCCTATTTTTGTTCGCCCAAAAGGCATATGAGAGTTGGTAGTTATATATGGACTATCAAATCTTGAACTAGTTAACCTTGAAGAATAAGTATCCACTAATAAGGATAAATGACCTCTTTGATCAGTTGATATAGGGACAATGGTTCTTAATGGTTGACATCATGTCATGATATTATCAGCTGTAAGTACAAGATGAGGATATACCAAAAAAACATTCAAATGTCTCTATGGTCACTATGAGTACTTGGTGATTCCCTTTGGCATGATGAGCTGCCCAATAGTGTTCATGGGACTCATGAATCAGGTATTTCAGCATTTCTTAGACCGTTTTGTCATAGTCTTCATCAAATATATCCTCTTGTACTTTACATATAAGGAGGAGTATGTGAGACCCTTGAGAATAGTTCTAGATGTATTATGAGAGAACTGCATTTATTAAATTCTCTTGAAGTGACAGTTACAGATTTTTTCAGTCAACTTTTTAGGACACTTTATCTCAGTGGATGGAGGGGCAGTAGGCTCGACCAAGGTCAAGGCAGCGTGTTCTTGGGATCCAACTAAGAGCGTGATTGAGGTGCATAGATTCCTTAGGTTGGTAGGCTATTACCAGATATTTATACCTGATTTGTCTTAGATATCAACACCTATATAAGATTTGTCCCAAAAGGGAATCCGTTATTGTTTACAAATATGTTCTAGCTATATTTTTAGCTGTTGAGATAGAGTTTGATGAGCGCTGCCATATTGGGATTTCAAGAGGACAGTGGCGATTACATAGTTTTAAATGATGCATTAGGAACTGGGCTTCGTTTTGTCATGATATAGAGGCAATAAATGTTTTACTATGGTTTATGTTAGTTGAGAACACATGAACAAGTCTATGAGACCCACAATATTGAGTTAACAACGATAGTGTTTTCACTAAGGATGTGGTGACACTACCTGTTGGTCAAGCAGTTTATCATATATTCAGAGTCCCAAGAGTCTCAAGTATATATTCTCTCTAAATAATCTTAACATGATAAAAAGAAGGTGGCTAGAGTTACTCTAAGATTATGATTTTGAAATATTCTATACACCTAGGAAGAAGAATGTCATATCACATTCTCTTAGAAGGAGATATTTTTCAAAATTGTCAAATGATCTATCAGAGCAGTTGGCCTCATTACAGTTATCCTTTGTGGATAGTGATGAAGCCGCTTACCTCCAATCGATGGTTGTCACCCCTCTACTCATATAGTGAGTTAGGGAGGAAATACTTGGGGATACTGACAGCGAGAACCTACATAATCATATATTCACTAGACACAATCCAAAGGGATTTTATAAATATGGGGATCATATCATAATTTTTAGAGGAAACATGATGGTACATGTGACATTATGGAAGGATGTTCCAAGATAGTTTCATATGTATTTTTTGGTAGTATATCCAGGAATGGAAAAGAAGTACCATGACCTATGATGTCAGTTTTGGGGGCTAGGAAGGAATAAGAGAGTTGTAGTGATTTTATCTTGATCCCTTGTTAGTAATTAAAGGATAAGCATCAAGTTCTATTAGGTTTAGCTCAACCCCTTGAGGTGCTAGAGTGGAAGTCAAATGTGATATCTATAGACTTTGTGATAGAATTACCATGTATGTCTAAGGGAAATGATTCCATCTAAGTGATCGTAGAATAACTCACCAAGTCATCCCATTTGTCAGCAATTCAGATGTTGAGTTTAGTATAGGGTTTGAGATACCTCTATGTTCAGGAGATAGTTTGACTCCATGGAGTTGCATCGATGACCATTGAAACTGACAACCAGATAGATCAAACTATTTATGTTCTAGATGACATTATATGAGATTTCATGTTGGACTTTGGCTATAGTTGAGAGGATCAACTACCATTGGAGGAGTTTTCATACAACAATATATACATTTCTCTATTGGTGTGGCACTATTAGAGGATTTATATGGGAGACCGTACAGGTCACCACTTTGTTGGACAAACCCAGGAGATTCAACACTCATCATCCCATATTTAGCATGAGAAACTACCGAGATGGTGCTGATCATCCAATAGAAGATGAATACTTCATAAAGCCATCAAAATTCATATGTGGATAGACTATGGAGGTATTTTGAGTTCGAAGAAGGCGACCATGTGTTTCTATGAGATTCACCTCGACATGGTCTATGGATATTTGGATGGTTCAAAAATCTATCTACAAGGTTTATTGTCTCTTTCTATATACTGTGTAGAGTTGGAGAGAGAGCGCACATTTTATCTCTACATTTACAATTAGATCGGGCACATGATGTCTTCCACGTGTCACAACTAAAGAGGTACATGCATGACCCATCACACATTATCGACTAGGGTGAGTTGAAAATCAAGGATAGAGAGAGTTTTGGTGAGTAACTAATATAGATCAATGATTAGTAGGAGAGGATCCTTAGTGGGTGATCTATTCCTTTAGTGAGTTTCTAATTGTAGCATGGGAATCTAGAGTAGAGAACATGGGAGTGAGAGGCTCATATTTGTTCTTAGTACCTACATCTATTTGAGAAGACCCCAATTTCTATTTTTTAGGACGTAAAGACCCATGATTGGGTGAATGTAATGGATTAGATTTTCCATGGATTATTTTTTATTATTGTATAGTTTATTTTTGAGACAAGTCACTAAGATGATTTGTGATTTCTAGGCCTGATGTGCCTAGAATAAAAGATTGAAATATATTAAATATATTATATTGAATGGGAACAATGTATTCCAAAAAAAGTTTAATAAATTATATATGGGGGATTCGATTAGAAATCTGAGGGCATAGTTGAGTTCAGAACATAAGTTTTATCTTATGAATGACATAACCATGGTTAGCGCAAGGCATTTTGGAAAAGTCATCACAGGTGTAGAAATGAATAAAATAATAAAATATTTTTTATTCCTTTAATTGAAATAGAAATTGACCTCTCTTTAAATATAATATTATGATAAAATCATAGATTTAGCTATGTATCCATGAATCCATTAAAGAGCTTTTGGAGAGAGCATTGGAGGATATCTCCCAGACAATCCAAGACCAGATCATGGATCGACGAACGATGCAGAAAACAATTGACGAATCTTTCCATTTACTATAACTCCACATAATTTTTCATCAGTGATAAATCAAATTTAGGTATAATAGTTTTTTTAATTTGAAATATTTCCCCATTAATAATTTATAAAATGAAAAAAAATCAATCGACGAATGAATTGATTTGTGGATTAGTTGATTATTGGATGGGTTAGTTTAATTGGGATTCAGGATAATTTTCATCATGAATAAATTGTTGATTATTAACTTTTGAATCTAAAAAAAATGAACTAAGATTGACATGAACATTGATCAAGGTTCATTCATATTTATTGTGTTTTTTTATTTTCTCTCCTGATTCTTTGTTCAACACAGGCATTCATCGTTTGGCCTGGGGATTGAAATATCACGATGAATTGATATTTCACACTCATTTATTAGAAAAATGATTTGATATCATAGATCTGAGATCATAATGACATGATGATAGTGCAATTATGGAGATGATAGCAGACCAGATGATGTAGATACCCAGTTTTCATGTTCATCAGCACACGATGAAGAAAACCATTTAAATTTGTTTTCTAAATGGATCTATGGTATTGATGTTTATTGTTATTGATGAGGATATTATTAGGATTTCCCTTTATTTTTCTAGGTGAGGTGTGGTCAAATCAATGGCCAAATCACCCAATAATATGCACAGATCTAGATATGAGAATCCGTAAAATTCTGTGTTAAATATCATGTAAGTCGAATCTATATGCCATGTGGGTCCCTTGTGTGATGTCTAGGGTATTGGGAGAAACTTAAGTATCACATGGAATGTGACCCTATAATTCAACATGTGGTATCTCCCTAGATACTTAGCATGTACATCAGAGTGCAGAAAAACATAGGTTGAGGGTACATGGGTTGGATCACACCATGTACTCCCCTAAATAGACATGGCCTAGACAAGTACATAGGTAATCCATGTACTAGAACACAGGTACAGTACACGGGAAACCTAAATTCCGTGTACTTCTACACAGACATAGACACAGATTGATACATTAAAAATTTACATTGGAAGGAATTGGGGTCAAAGGACACAGTGTGTAACCCTTTTAAACACCATGTACATCGTAAATCATGTATTGGAGCCCTTGTCCTATATATCATGGACAAGTTTTGTTAGGGTGCATTCCCAAAATCCATTCCATGAGTGTTATTAAATAATCATATCACAAACATAGGAAAATGATTCCTTTAGATGTACTTCTTGGATAGATTCATTGTAATCCCTCCGTGAGGCCCGAAGTGAGATCCTATATTCAGCTTTATTCCCTAGGTGGATTTCTTAATATAATCATGAGCAACACTATTTGGATGTAGATCCTTTACATACCAGGTTAATATGGATTTAGATGTTGGTTTCACCCCATGTACTTGGGTGTGATCCTCATATGTGTATGGTATCTCCTCATACTTCTAGAGTGTTCTTTTAATGGTGAGACCAGGTGATTATTACCTCTTGGACTGATGTCATTAGTGCTATTAGAGTCAGGAGTGTGTTCTCCCAGATGAGTTTTTTGTGGAATCTTTGACTAGAATCTTGGATGTAATATTATGGTTGTGAATTAAGTTTGGACTATATGAATTTTTTTATTATATCTGAATGTTCTTGTTATATGTGATGTAGACATATACCTGTGTAGATCCCTCTATATTTCCGTCATTTTATGCCTTTTGGATTTAGGTTTCTATACTTTGTATTGTTATATTCTCCCATGGATGGGATTTTCCTGCACGTTTCATGTCGTGTGTAGATGATAAACTTTTTACAAATGCCTTAATGATCTTGGACTAGATGGATCTTAGTGAGACGAGATAGACCGAGGTACATTCTTGCAAAATTCGGGCAATAGTCCCAATTTTACTTTTAGGTCAGACTTGTTTTCATCTTCTTTGTGGTGGGCTTTTATTTTGACTTGTTTACATTCAATTACTTTCTTTTATACTTTGGTTGTGAGATTTATACATAATAATTCATGGTTGTTTATTTTTTTCTAAATTTTATCATTTTATATGCTTGGATATGTGTGCATGTGTAAATTCTCATAGGATAAGGATACACATTTTAGTGATATTTCTACTCAGTGCTAGTCGCCAACACTTAGCCTATTGGAGGATGTCTCGGGGAGTCATCGAATAAGACCCATTGGGATGGGTCCTTAAACTAATCTTATACTCAAAATATTAGTTTTGGTTAATGTTCCAAGATAGTAGAAATATATATTTAATCTTATATAGATTACGTGAGCCTCTAGAATTTGATTCAATTTCTTTGCATATAAAAAAAATCATAAATACCCATTGTTTGGAGGAAAATATGTGTTTGTGATGGAAATTGATTAAAGGATGAAACTATACTTGTCAAGTAATAATATTTTATCTTCTTCTTAGTCTAGGTAGTAATTTAATTCCTCAACTCTATGAAAAAGATCTTAATGAAAAACATTATCCATTTAATTTTCTTAGTAAGAAATAAATGAAAATTTTACTCATCATAGATTCACAGTTTTGTGACAGTTAAAATTTTAATGAAAACTTTATATATCAATATCCATAATAACATGATAATTATTTTTTTATTCCAGGTCCATGTTTTCCTATATGGAATCCTAGTATGTGTTATCTCTGATGACCTTCGTACTTACATTAATATAATTTAATGTGGATGTTTTACTAACTCTTCTTCTGATATGGGATTTCAATAAAGGTAATTTGAAAGGATAAACCCTAGATACCAAGCATGAGTTAAAATTCACTAAAATGGGAGAATGTAACAACTTGAGTTTTTAAAAGAAAACACTGTGTTTTATAGTATACATGATACGCCACATTAAGCTTAAAGAACAACTAAATATTATTATTTAATATGTATGTTATTTCATATAAATTATAATGGAGAGTTTGAAATAGAATAACTAAGTTATAAAAACATGGTTTACACATGTATATATAATTAATTGTTTGTTAACCAATTAATTAAAAATAAAAATAAAACCCTTTTTTAAAATAAAAAGAAATATTTTTTTGAAAACAACTTAATTGTGAATAACTGTGCTTATAAAATAATAAAATTACTATTTTTGAATTATATTAATGAAATATATATTAGTTATAATGTTTTACATTCACCATATGTTTTTTCTAGACATGATATAACAATAAATATATTTTCACACATAAAAACTATAATTTTCCAAAAAAGTTGATTTACCGCCTTTTGATGGCGCACTTGTTTTAAATTTTGTTTTGAATATTTTATAAATTATATTTTAATAAAATAAAATTATTTATTAAAATAGGTATATAAAAATTTATTTGGATATTTTTTTGTTTTTTTTTCTGATAAGTTTCATGATTGAATGAATAGTGAAAATGCAAAATTTATATTGAAAATAATTTTTTCATATAAATGATTTATATTGATAAATTACATTTTTAATTGTTTTTAATGTATAATTATATCATATTTATATCATTTAATACCTTTTAGGTCATTTTAATTAATTTTACATTGAATATGGATATAAAAATATTTCAATTTTTGAACGTTTTCACTTTAATAACCCATTTCTCACCCCGTCAATGAGATTATTTTTAAATTAATTTATATTTTTTGAATTGAATTTAAAAAATGGATTCAATATTTGGAATTATAGGGTTAAAATTTATTAAATGGGTCCCTTTTATTTTTAGAAAATATGAATAGTAACTTCTGTAATGCTTATTACCTCATTTAAGGTTAAATCGAGTAATTGAGAGTAAAAAATAATGTCATAAAAATTAGAAACATACCCTAACACCTATTATAATTTTATTTTATGAGTTGTGTTTAACCAAAATCATCATTTTCATGATTTTATGACCTATTGGAGCCACTTGGAAGACTTTAATACCTTTATAGTATTTTATTTTAATAAAAAGTCAAATATATCACACTTATGTTTTAATAACAATAAAAATTTTAATATAGGGTTAATTAGAAGATACATTCGACTATAATTATTTATTTGAAGTCTAAAATAATTATATACATCATAGTAATTTATTTATCATTTTTAAGTGATAAAATAATTACCTTAAATGAAGACATAATGACGATGCTGTAATTGTTTAATTAATAGAAATATCAAATAAATAATATTAAAAATATTAAAATAAATATAATTTAAGATAATTAATTTCCTAAAAAAATTCACTGATTAAATAAATTTGTTTGTGATGTGTTAGAAGAACGGTTTAGAATTTATCTTACTGTTATAATATTTTTAAGAAGTCATATAATGAATAGTGTCATAATTGTCATTAATGATATTTTAAAATAAATAAAATTTTATTAAATGATATAAAATTCATAAAAATATAAAATTAGTCCAACTAACTAGGGTATAATTTAAAATGTCATTATTGAGTAATTTATGGTTATTTTGGAATTATATAGAAACTACATTAACCTTCAAAGGGTAGAAACACATGTTATCACAGTAAGAATAAAAGTTGTCAAATAAGGGTTAAAACAAAAAGATAAGGATTAAAAATGTGAAAATTTATATAATTTTAATTGGAGGAATGGATTTCGATTTAAAGATATATTATTTTTTAAAAAAATTTGTTTGGATCCATTAATAATATATAATTAATTTATATTTATTTAATATTTTGATAAATTCCAAGAGTTCCCTCCCCTCTCTTATAAAAGGGAACCTCTTCTTCTCTTATCATCACACTTACGCAGAGATATCGTTTTCAATGAAGTATTTATATTTTATTTCTTCTTCCACTTAACTAAATATTATTCAACCATGAGGAAATAATAAATCCAATATCCTAAATATAATGAGATGTTATTTTGTTAATATCTTCACCTAAATCAATCTCCACTTCCATAAAATGGAAAACTAATTAACCGTCCATGTGTACTTCGGAATACCACATGGTGAACTGATATAATTATTTTTCCATAAAAATCATTCAATAATGGTTATAATGATGGGAATAATGTTTATATATTATATTCATTACATATTTATTATTATAAAATATATCATATCATTTATGTTCTTACATTACCATACACATAAAAATGATAACGTTGTTCGTACGTATATATGAACTATCACCTCCACGCAGCGATGTGATTCTTTTTCATCACAAAATCACATGGATGTTATATATAAGTATATATAAATTATTAATATGATAATAATGGTATTATTATAATTATTTAATGATAAAATAATATTTACACTCTTTCTGTATGAATATTTAAAAATGGAAACATTACTCTTGTTTACATACAACTTACCGTCTCCATGATTATAACATAGTTCATTTTTCATATCCATATTTTATGGATATATTTATAAGTATAATTGATATATAAAATTTATAATTATGTCATTAATATTATTTTTAGATGATGGAATAATGACTACTTTGAATACATACACCTTACCAAAGTAATTTTGGATTCAGGTACCGAATATCATCAAATCATCCAATGTAAACTTAAATAATTAATTAATTATTATAACATGGTAATAATTGGTATAAATTAATAAATAATTTTTAATAGGTTATTAATATAGTAAATAATCCACATAACATTATTATTCAGAAATATAGAGGACATACAAGACGAAATATAATCAAGGTAAGGGAATTATTTACTCAATTTCCATTCTTTGAGTTAATCTTCTACTACATTGGTTATATCATGCTAATATTATGTGTGAAATGAATTTTAATTATATAATGTTTTATTTAAAATTGTATTATTTTAATTTATAGTGAATAAAAATAATCGATTCATTTGATTAACACCCACTTCAATGATATGATATTTGTGAGTGAATTTCTTTGGAAAAAAATATTATTTTATAGTTTCTTTTTATATAATTAAAAAGGAATGATTTTAACTTATACTGAATGAGAGTATTTTTACACCATTATTATAATTTAATTATATGAATCCTTTTTTATATGTTTTCATGGTTATTTTGAAATAAAATGGTTTCTTTATAATCAATACAATGATACAATTTTAAAAGTAGATTTTAAAAAAAGGAACAGGTATTTTGATTCTATTATGAGTTTAAAATAGTTTTTAAAATAAATTATTATAAAAAAATTTCAATCATAATTTTTTTAATTAATTATAAGATACTTTATAATTAAACTTGGTGTGGACCTGATAGAACTGGGAAATCCTAACACAACTTAACACGAGGTGGCCAGAATTGCACGAGGTAAGCGCATTACAACTTAACATGGGGCAGACCATATAGTATGATGAAATAACTTTATAGATTAACATAGGGTATCTGAGATATCACTAGGTATGCCTTTTATATCTTAACGTGGGGTGGCCTAGATAGCGCCAGGTAAGCCCATAATAGCTTAATTGGGTAATAAAAATTTGGTAACTTTTCCAAATGGTTATTTTAATTAAATGGATTTTATAAAAATTATTTTCTAAGTTAAAAAAAGAGGTTTTAATTTCTTGATATATTTTTTAATATATTATTTTGATAAAAATTTATTTTTGTGATTCAAGTGGGAATGTTTTATTTTATATTCTCATTTAACCATGAAGATAAAGGTAAAAGTTCTAAGAGTTTTCATGTTTTCACAAGACTAACCGTTTCTTTTCTTTTATATCTCTTAGTGAGATTTTTGTACTCATACCATGTTTTAAAATGTTTTTCATAGTATGAGTAAGGGAAATTATGGACTCATATTGAGATTCATGGAGAGTTTTCATGAATGGAAAATGTTTTATTTTAAAGAGTTTTTTATGGTTGAAAAAATGGATACTGAGTATAAGTGTCTACTTGTAATATATGGGTTTAATTTGTAACCATTTCTCTTCATATTATAAAAATCTATACCTAGAAATATATTTGAATGTGAATACTAGTAAAAAAGTACTATAATATGTAATGTTGAAGGATGTGTCCTTACACACCGAACCCATCAATCATCTAATTTCTCATTAAGTATCCAAGTCTCCAGAATATCAAAGCAAATTACAATAATATCAAGAATAAATACCAAGATCATCCCCCATATTAAAAAGTTCTCACCCAATATATTATATCTTCTAGGTCTCTATATTAAAATAAATTATTAATAGGATAAGGATCCCATAAAAGCTTAAAAGTTAGCCAACACTAATTGTAGAAACCAATGTGAGATTGAGTTTTCTCCCAATAACCCCCATTAAACCAATTACTAGACATCCATCCCCCCATTAATGATAATACACAAAATCCATGTTTTTCATGAATCAATAGGGACCAGGGGGAGTTGATGTTTTTAAAAACATAAAAATTATCCCTCTTAAATAAGGTAATGTATGGAGGATATAAGTTTTGAACTATTCTTAGTACAAAGTAAATACAACATGAAATAAATATTTAGAAGATATAACATAATAAAAAAAAGTAAAGTAAATTAATAGAGTAAATTAAAAAATCATAGATGATATATGTTTTTTGATCATGTATTTTATTGTTTTTTAATATAGTAATTTATGTAATTTAATTGATATTATTTACAATTATAGACAGTTTTAATTGTTTTGTGATCTTTGGTTGGATATGGAAAAAATAGAGGTTAGTCTGATACTTTAACATTTTGAATCAATTTCATAACATGAAAGTCCTGGGATTGATCTAGAAATGAGAATATTCAATACATCTTTTCCACGAGGGCTAGTTTGATGACCTGAGCAGACATTAAATTTGACGGGGACCTGTAAATAATTACGGGGGTTCAATTATGATGAATTAAATGAAATAATATTCAATTAGGATTACATAAATTGGAATCTAAGATATACCTACCAAGGAGATCCGAATACAAAAGTCTAGAGAGGGAAGCTGCCCTGCTATATCCCCCCACTACTTTCTCTTCGATTTTATTTCATGAGTTTTTTCTTTCATCCTACCCATTTACTCCCTCATCACTGAGACTATGGGATAAAACCACATTGTTCTAGTGTTATTTATCCAAAAGAGGAAGGTTATATTGGATTTATTCAATTCTCTTTATTCATGTATTTGGTTTTTGAGGATTCATTTATAAATTCCAATCTCTTTCTTCATCATTACTTGACCATTTAATTGGACCTGAAAGTAACCCTTTTAATGGTATAAATGGTTAACATGAATTGTTATATGACCATTTACAAATTGAGGGAAACTGGGTTGAAATATTGTATTAATAAAAACATGATTTAGTAAAGACCTAAATTACTGAACAAAGGGAAATTAGGGATCACCACATCTAAGATGAGATACCATGACCATTGAATCCAAATGATCTCAGATTCAAAACCAAAATTGGATTAATCAATTTATTTAAAAAAACCAATTTCAATTGAACTATAAAAGAACAAAACATTAGCATTCCTTTCAAATTTTATTTCAAACCAAACAACATGAGGTGCTTCATATTTCTCTTTAGTCAAATTAATCAAACCAATATTTTCTTAACTTATTTCATAAATAAAAATTAATATTTTTTTTGAAAACCTAATTAAAAAAATTCAAATTCTTTGTGGGTTCAACCTAGAACATTACTAATACTATATTTTAATTAATTATGTTGAAAAACTGTAATTTCTAAATTTTTGGTATTTTTATTAGACCCATAGGGAAATAATGATACCATTTGGGGTACCAATAAAAAATGATATGGTATAAGACAACAATAGATAATCCAATAAAAAATTAATTAAGTGATATTAATGTTCTTATCACAAATACTACTTCAATTTTGATTTGATATAGTATGTGGACTAGTACTTAGATCCAAAGGTACCATGATTTGAAATGAAAGTTATTTAGCCAAAAATATTAAAAGTAAAAAGTATTATCTCTATAATTATTTGATGGAGATGACCAAACAAGACCTATCCATAGAATTATTCAATCATATGATTGACCACAAAAGTTACCATCCCCAAAACTTCTTCAAGAAACATGGATTAAAAGGTAAATCTATTATCCATAGAGCTTAATTAAATAAAGTTTATAACAATTCCTATCCCCATACGTGTTCGATGAATGATTAGATGCACTATTTCATAATATGGGAACTTTTTTATCACACATGATCAAAATAAAAAAATTATAATCGGAAAATAAGTGATTTTACAATGAATACTCTCATAAAAGGAATAAATTTTTTCACACTAAAAACTAAAACTATTATAAGCACTCAGTCATTGAGGTAGTGAAAAAATATAAAATTTCTTTAATTGACATGAAATTAGCCTGAGAAAAATGATGATCATCGAGTATCAAATATATTATTTATAGGTGATGATAATAAAAAACCTTTAATATATTCTCTGGGTAAATTTGGGTATGGTTTTAAATAATATAATAATTAAAATCATCAATAAGATCTCCCATTTGTATAAAGGTTTACGAGAATCAACTAGATGTTCTATATTGTAAACAATCTAGGATCAACTCATTTTGAACATGATGAATCTAAATATAAATTCAATAGACTCATATAATAGACTTAATATAGACATATGGAATATATAGTGTATATTTTTGATTTATTGGAAATAAAGGATACAGAAGGTATGTTATTTATGAAAATGAATAAAAAATATTATTCTTTTTGATATTGAAAAAACATGTTAAAAGGTAAATATAAAATAAATTAAGAGTAAAGAAAACATCATGTTCTCCTAAAAAACTCATCATTATTATCTTATAGGATATGTAAGGTATTATTGAAACATCTTCCCCCATAATTAAATGTCATAACATGAAAGTTTATTACCATAATACTATATATTTTTCCACTTTTTAAATAACTAAAGTTGTACCCCTTTGAACTATATCATTTTTTTGTTTCACCCCTTTGACGTTATAAAAAAGATGAAAAAGTGAGTGAAGGAAAAATAATATTCTAGGTAAATCAAACCATAATAATTTATCTGATCCATGTAAGAGTAGAATATTCATTACATGATAATTAGAATGATTCTATATAAGAATAAATTTGAATACAACGTCAGCATAATACTGAACTATGGAAGAATAAAATTGGAATTCTATAGAGAAATTATTAATAAATTAAATATATATAAGATAGAATTAGTGAGTTCCTATACTATTTCACTGTAATATTAAATCAATATAAGATAAAATAATTCACAATTAATCAACTTAAACATTTGTTTAATATAAGAAAAACTCTTCATTTGGGAAAGTGCAACAACCTGAGTTTTTGTAAAAAATTTTTTTGAATAAATTAATTTTATATGATGTGGGAAATTTTATGCAAAACTAAGTCAAACATTAATTTTATTCTACACCATGATAATCTTACACTAAATATATCACCAAAATGGACATCAATACACAAAACACATAGTTTCTAGGAAACATCATTTTATTGATATAATTATTTAAATGAGACAGTTATAAGCTAGACATTAAGCTTACTGATATGAATAAAAATAAAAAAAATTAAATATTATTTATCAAGTTTCTATTTAAATAAGTCACGTTGATAATAAAATATACAATATTGGTAAATTCTTTATATGTTTGAAAACAGTACTTTCTTAAATGTAACGCTTTTATGAACTTATGTGGAAAATAATGAAATTAACTTTAGGAAATTTTAGGATTAAGATTTGTTAAAATAAATTTCATTTTTTATTTCAAAATTCCTAACTGTGATTAGGTTGAATTTTCGGTATTTTTCTGAGAAACTACATTTTTTGATGAATAATGAAAAATATTGAATTTTAATTCAAAACTACAATTTTTTCTAATTTATTTATATAGATAAATTTTATTTTATGTTGGGTTTAAAGTAAAAATAGATATATTTTGCAACTATTAATCCAATTTAGGTCATTGGAATCATTTTTATATTGAATTTAGATATAAAATATTATTGAAAATTTAAATATTCTCACTTTTAAAACCCACTTTCTAACCATGTTTGTGGGATTTGCATTAAAGTTAATTTTTCCTCTTATGTGAAATGAATTTTTAAAAAAAAATACATGGAGAATATTAGTATAATATTTATAGTATAATTATGTTAACTTAATTTCTTTACCTAAAATGATTAATAAAATTGATTAAAATTAATTAGAATGATTACAGTAAAATTATGATTAATAAGAGACTAAACCATAGAAATAAGGGAAAAAATTACCTATACTCTTGTAAAACACCTTTTGGATGTAAACATTCAGCCATAAAACTTACATTATTGATTTTGGTTATTTTTTTTGGATTTTTTAGGTAAAAACATGGGTACACCTTACTTGTTTTAAAAAATGCCAAGTTTGGAGCCCCCTCCCTTATAAAAGGCCACCGCCTCTCCCACTTCTTAAAACCTCTAAAACCAATTAATTTAAAACAATATCCACCCAATTAACTTCCCAAAATCCAGAAATTACTCATTGAGTCCACACTTTGGGAATAAATCCAACAAAGGAATCCCTTTAGTGCAAACCAAATGAATTTACCCAAAGAAGAGGTAAAATTATTCCTCAAGCTCCTTTCCTTTATTTTATTTATCAAAAACCTCAGTTGTTTTTATTAAATGATCATATAAAAACCCCGTTTTGCTAAATATATTTATATTTTGTTATTATATGTTTACTAAAATCATAAACACACACTTCTATCTAATGAGTAAGGAACTTTCCGTTATTGTGTACGACGAACTACCACCCCACAAAACAGTGTCGTTAATTTTAAATTTACCACCTATAATGGTTGGGAATTATGATGTAAAATCTATTATTTTATTATATATATTATATATATTATTTATTTATACTTGTTTAGTAATTATATGTAGCCTGCCTTCATGATTTCAATTTTTTTAAATAGGATAACTTTGTTTGTGGAAGTGTGGAGTACTGCCTCCTCAAAGAGATGTGATTTGTTCACACTTTACATGGAATTTAATGAAGACGAATTTAGAAAAATTATATTATATATATGGAATAATTATTCAAATGTAATGATATTATATATTTATATACATATATGTAATTTACATTCTTTCTTTCAATATGATAATAAAATGGAAGCAGCGTTTATGCGCAGATACAACCTATCGTCTCCATGAACAATGTATTTCATTTATTATTTTTATATTTTATATGATACTATATAAATTTATACATTGAATAAAAATTATATATAATAAATATGTTATATTATTTATATAAGTAAATCATTATCTATTTATTAGGATCAAGAATAAAAAGTCAAAACATGTACGATATACATAGCTGTTATTACCCAAAACATTACTTTAACATAGAATTGTTAATAGACAGGTAATATAAAGTCATAAATGAATCATATATAGTATTAGATATAAGAATATGTTTCTATGGAATATTTATAATAAAATTATATTTATTATACAGGATGTTTGAATGTGTACAAAGAAAGTCAAGACTTCTGGTAAGAGAATATCATATCACTTTTATTTCTGTGAGATACATACCATATTCACCAATTGATTATCTTGTGTTTTTTATATACTTAACATGAATGTATTATATTATTATTATTATTAAATTTATCATTATTTACATATCAAATTGATTATATCTATTTCATGTGGTTTTATTGTTCAAAAGTTACCGTATCCACAAGATAGTTTTTTCTCAATTTGTATTCTTTGAGAAACATATTTTGTTATACACCATATTATTTTAAGAGGGGTATTTAATTCCATTTGAAATTTTATATCATTAACTTACATATTATCAGGAAATCTTAAGCTTCATGTAATTTCTTTTTCTTACATGGGGATTATGATTCAAAGTTACCATGTTTTAAGAGTTTACTGAAACAATCTCAACAATTATTGATATTGTTTATGATTATGCTTTCATTGCTAAAATATTATGATCCATGTATCAATAATTCTCATGAATTTTATTTTAATCTGTTTATTCATCCAATCTTCATGCATTGACACCATTTTACCACGCTTTGGTATATAGGATGATCAATAATGTATTTTTAAAAAATTCCAGATTTTCCTCTATCTTTGGTCGAAAATCTATACTAATTCAAAACTATGTTTTATGAAAAAATTTTCCAATAATATTATAGTATTATCCCATTATATTTATATTTTTTTATCCCTGAAATACCTTTTGATAAAAGGGTTTTAAAAATTAATCTTCTTTTCATTATCTGATTGCGGAAATTTTCTAAACTTTTTACGGTGAAAAAGGAATGTTTGGCATGTATTATTTTTTATGACATCATGGAAAAAATTACATTAAATATTATATTACATGATTAAAAGGTTATTTTTTAAATTAAAATGTTTTCATATTATTCTAGATATTAATTTTTTTAAAGTGGTTTTCAATGAAAAAGGTTTTTAAAAAGTTTTATTGTTTAAAAAGTGTTTGCAAATGATTTTCAAAAGATTACTTTTTATGTTTTCAAATGGTTATTTTCAAAGAATATGTTTTCAATGATTTCAAAAAATATTTGAAAAATTTTCAATGTATTTTCAAAGCAAAATATTTTCAAAATGATTTCAATATTATTTTGTAAGTTTTCAAGGGAATAATTTTTCAAAATCATTTCAAGCATTCTTTCTAGGTATTGAAAGTATTTAAAAAAAGGTTTTCTAAATGCATTGAAGATTATTTTATATGTTCTCAGGGGGAAAGGTTTCCAAAAAGATTTCAATCATTCTTTATAAGTTTTAAAATTATTTTCAAAAGGAAATGGTTTTCAAAAGGTATTATGTTTTAAAATTCATTTTTGAATGAATAAAGGATATTTTCTTCAATAAATGTTTTAAAAAAAATATATTTCTATATTATTTTCCATCTAAGAAGACATCCATTGGTTTTAATCATTACTTTAAATGGAAATTATCCAAATGTTTCAATTCATATTATTTCTCTAAATGGTTTTGTTTATTAAAGCCATTATTTTTATGCAACCTGTGTCTCTTTCACATATTATATTTTTATGAAACCAGCTTCTTTTAACATGTTACGCTTTGATGAAATGAAGATGAAACTAGTATATTTTCCCTAAGTAATGACATGATTACATGTTTATGGTAACCATTTAATTTCATGGGATAGGATATGATTACTTATAATCTTGTGGAAGATGTATGTATGATTTCATTATGAGATGGATGAGACCTATGTATCCCTACAATTAAATTGATAAATATTTATATCTGATGAGATTATGGTAGGAATCAAGTTAATGGGATTCCTCATCTATGGGATGATAGGTAAACATAAAAACTTATATGGAAATTACTAAGGTTAGGGATGATGGTGTGTCATACCTAGTAAGTTTAGTTCCCATGAAGATGAGAAGATGGGGAAACTCGATCTACTATGGGAAGATAGGGAAACCCAATCCACTATGGGAAGATGAGGAAAACTGACCCATTATGGGGAATGGTTTGTGACTATGGATGGTGGTGTGTTTTTCGTAGTAGGTTTTGTCTTGATGAAGTCATATGATAAGATCTAGCAATGTTTCATGGACTTATTGGTAATGATATTACATGTTTATGTGTATTCCACAATTTCATGTCTTACTCACATGGTATGTTTTCATGGATTATGAACTTTATTTCCTTATGATTTATACATTATGGACTGCTAACCTTTATACCATGATTCATGTTTAGGATGTTTGATATTTAGGTTATGATATTATAATGTTATGATCACATTATCATGCCTTTATTCTCATATTTATGCTTAAATATCTCCCTTGTTTACCCTTTTTGAGCATCTAATTTCAACCCTTATTATTTTTACTTCCCCATGTTATAAAGATAAATTTTATGTGCGATATTTCTAATATTTTTTCTATTCTTGTAGAAAGAAGTGAGAGATAATGTAGCTCACTAATGTAGTAATGTTTATGTTTCCATAATTCAAAAGGAAATAACTATTAAAAACTTCAAGTGTATGTTTATTCATTATTTTATGTATTCCGAAAAAATGATGCAATTTAAATGTATGTTAAGAATGGGTTGTTATAGTTGGTTTCAGAGAAGAGGTTTAGTATAACATTGGAAACTAGGATTAGAAAACCTTAGTGAGAACTCTAAGGATATGTCTAAGGAAAAGTCTATAGATAAGGAAAAGAATCAAAAAATGTCATGGAATTTTGGTAAAGAATAGAGTGATTGGTTTCCTAGAAATACATAACTATCTAGATACTACAACTGGACGTGGTTTTGTAAAAACTCTGTCTAGGAGGAAAAAAAATCCAAAAAGGTGGATCAGGCTTAACTGGAGTATAACCTAGTACATGACAACGAGTCTTAATGCACACTTTGTTTGACACTCCCAAGGGATATGCTTTTGGAAATCATAAACTCATTATGAACTGCCATGAATGATTTAAAAAAATGTAGGGTATGAATAAATTAGGATAAACTTAAGGTCTCATGGATTAAAGAAGGTGTCATAATTTCGACATCTTATAAGTGTGTTTTCATGATTATGTAGTTCCTCTCAACTACAATTGTTCCTTACTCAATGTTTTCTTATTTTAGTCAATGTAATGAACAGAAAGTATTGAGTCAATAAGATTTTACTTATGAATTTTCCATTCCTTTATTCAATGGGGGGATTGTTGAGTCATTAAGGTTTCCTTATAACTTTAATTTTCTCTTTTGTTTTGAAAATCACAAACACCTAATTTCAAGGCAAAACTCATTTTACCCCTTGTTTTACTTCCTTACGGAAAATTTTCTTCCCTTAGGAAATTTACCATTACCTATATTTCATTGTTCATTTCATAAATTTTCTATGTGTAAAACTCGGATTAAGAACAAAACCTCGGAATCCTATAATTACCTAGATATGAAGCATTCTATTTTAGGATTTGAATTATTAGAATTCTGGTTACGAACTATTCTGAGTTCTGACTCTAAATTCTGAATATGAATTATGGATATGAAATCCTCTCAGTTCTGACTTCGAATTCTGAATTATAATTTTGGTTACAAACTATTCTTAGTTCTGAATCTAAATTATGAATCAGAATTATGGTTTTGAACTCTTCGAAGTTCTGACTCTGAATTCCGAATACGAATTCTGGATATGAACTTATCTGAGTTCTAACTCCGAGATCTCTGAATTTAGATTCCAAACTCCTATGAGTTCTGACTCTGAATTATAATCAACTCTGACTTCGAACTTTGTAAGTTCAGGTTCCAATTTATGGTGAATCCAGATTCCGAATTTCCTTGAAATTTAGACTCTGTAATTCTATAGAGTCCAGGTTCTGAATTCATAGAAAATAGAATCCGAGTATCCTTGAATTATAGACTTCAAATTCAATTTTTGGTTAGACTCCAAACATTCATTTACTTAAATTAGGAATATCAGTTTTTGGTTATGATTACACTTGTTTAGTAATAAAACAACGTAATGCTTTCAGTTACTCACTAAACGTTGTTTGAGTGACACGTGTATAGGTCCCTCTAAAATTCAAGGAAGAATATGAACGTAGGTGGAGGGAGCCGACCGTTGGAGTTGTGCCTATAAATAAGAGCTCATTTGAACACACTTGACAACATCGTTGTCAACTGTGCTTACATGCTGTTGAAGTGATTTCTAGAGAGAGAGGCTCTTATAAACTCTCAAGCTTCGTGCAAAACGTTTGAATAGAATGTTCAAAATTTTCATCATGCAGGCTTGCTTCATGCGACTCTGATTGTTGGTGTATTCAATCATGGGCTTTTGGGGATAGGTAGACATAGGTGCCGACTACCTGATAGTTTAGGGCTTGCAGGGATAGCAAGTTAGAATCCGATCTTCATATCTAGGTCTTACCCTGGTGTGGGTAAGACAAACTTTCTGGAATGTATAAATCAAGGTACCTTTATTCAAGTTTGTTGGATACCCTTCACTTTTGGTTAAAAGATTTATAACTTGTTACTTGTTTTTGTTTCAAGTTTTCCGCTGCATTTGTATTGTTGAGGAATATATAACTTTCATATACATCCTCACACTAGTACTCCAATTTAGTTAGATTCTATACGCTTTAAGGTGGAATCTTAGTTGTTGTAAAATTTTGTTAAGTTTCATTTCCGGAATCACTTTTCCAGAGTCAAGCAAGTTATTAGAACTTAGAGGTCTTGTGAATTATCTTGTTTAACCTTGTTAAACATAACCATATTTGAAAGTTCCAAATGAATTTTTAAATGTTCAATTCAACCCCTATTGTATTTAAGAATATCATGTTTACATATTCGATCCTACATTTGGTATTATAGAGTATATCATACTCACATACCATCTCACAGTTGGTATCAGAGCATTTGGATCAATCTGAATTAATCTCATGATTAGATTTAGAAGAGATTTCTAGGAATTGAACTTCCAGATTCATATTGTTTCAGAATCTATTTTTCAGAATCACATAGTTCAGAATCATTTTTGTTTTGTTCAAGAATTTCCTTGCTTAGGATATTTTCTCTTGTTTACAAACTCATACTACTAACAGGTTTTTGTACCAAATATTATCTTAAGGATGGAAGGTTTAAATGTCGGTTCTATTGATAATCTAAATCCTACCAGACCTCCTGTATTTGATGTAAATTATTATGTGTACTGGAGAGATAGGATAAATAATTTTGTTATCAATACTGTAATTAACAACTATTAAATTCTGACTGGAGATTATAAGATTCCAGATAAGGAATTGAGAACCTTTACGAATCAGGAGAAATCAGAATATCAATGAAAATTCAGAGTCAGAAATAATTTGTTATATTCCATGACTAGGAACATCTATAGTCAAATAACATCATGTGAAGCTGCAAACAGTATCTAGAATAAACTTGAAGATACACATTTTGGTACATCTAAAGTCATAGAGACAAGATAAGCTATGTTGAGAGTTAAATACCATAGTTTTAACTTTCCTTATGGAGAACCTATAAGCAAAGTACAATAATGGTTTATGACTATCGTAAATATCTTACAATATATGGGAGAAAAATGTTTGGATGATGAGGCTCTCGTAGACAAGATCATAGATATCGTGCCAAATGAATGGGATTCCAAGAGGACATCTATTGATGACAATAGGAAAGTCACTCAGATTTCCTTAGATGGGTTGTTTGGAACTCTTCTTCAGCATGAAACCAGAATGATGAGAGATGCTGAAAATGTTAAGAAGAATAATGGGAATGGAGGATTTGATTTTACAACTACTTATAAACATATTAAAGCCAAGACCCCAGAAAGAGTAACTAGATAAAATACAAAGAAAGTCATTATTTAGTCAGAATCTAGTGACATAGAAATGTCTGAGAATGAATTTGCTAATCTTGCTCAGAGAATGAACAAGATTATAGCTCATCAAAATAGGTATAAGAATAAAGACTTCAGAGATAAGAAAGATAAAGAAGTTACGTGTTATGAATGTAAAATAATAGGTCATATCAGACCAGATTTTCCATTTTTGAAAAAGAAGGAAAAGAAGGAAAGGAATTAATAAAGGAACTAGAAGAAATTCTATCAATTAAAGCACAAGAAAAGCCTTAAAGATAATGATACTTAGAGTGATAGCTATGGAGATTCTTCAGAAAGTGAATCTTCGGAATATGATTCATTAGCACAGATGAATATGGGATTCATTGTTACTACTTCTTTCCCTAATACATGTCTTATGGAAAAGGTATGCTCTGCCGAGGCATTAAAAAATTTATCTCTTGATAAGAATTACTATTCTGAAAATAGTACTTCTAATGAAGATAGATTATCCTCAGAAAATGAAGAAATACATTCATATGAAGAATTTTCTATATTTTCAATGTTACTTGAAGCAATAAATTTTAAAATTTCTAAGAAATTAGATAAGGCAAATACCAGGGAAGAAATTTTTACAAAAGAGATTTCAGATCTTTCTACAGATCTTAGAGATAAAGAAGGGATTTTATAAAAACCTTCTAAAGACCTTGAGAAATCAAATTTTGTTAAGGAAGAACTTTCTAAAGATCTTAAGAATGCTATTTTTGAGATAAAAGTTTTTGAGGAAAAATCTAACTCTAAGGAAATTATTACTGAAGATAGGAATTTAGTCATCAGACTAAAATCCGAAATATTTTCTCTCAAGAAGATTCTTGAAAAATTTACCCCCAGGAAGGAAAATTTTGACAAGATGTATTCTCAAATTAAACCTCAAGGAAACACTATTGGAGTAGGTTATACTCACCAAAACTTGGTTTTCAAAAACAACTATTTTGTTCCTTCTAGAGCCCCTTTTTACACCAAATGTCAAAGTGGTTGGCATTGGAAGAAAAATTGGTCCTTGAATAAAATTCAATATCTTGGGTTTCATACAGATTATTTTTATAAACATATCTGGATACGCAAATTTTTTTTATCTAATAATTCCAGATCCAAAAAAATTTTGATTCCAAAAGCTTAACTTTTTCTCATTTTCAGGAAAATAGGGAAGTTACCAACAATAATACGTGGTACATGGATAATGGATGCTCCAGGCATATGACTGGTTAAAAAAATATTTTGAAAAGATTATCAAAATGAAAGGAGGAAAAGTAACTTTCGGAGATAATGCTCAGTGATAAATTATTGGTATAGGTAACATCATTATTCTTGGAAAAACATTAATTTCAAATGTCTTATTTTTTAAGGGTCTTAAGCACAACCTCATTAGCATAAGATAATTATGTGATGAAGGCTACCTTATGAATTTTAGGATTGAAAAGTGCTTAGTACAAAATTCTAAGGAATATTTAATTATTTCTGCCCATAGGAAAAGGAATGTTTACACACTAAACTTAGAAGACCTTAGGAGCCAAGATATACCTTGCCTTAGTGCAATGTAAGATCATTCTTGGTTGTGGCATAGAAGGTTAGGACACTGTAACTTTAGGAACTTATGAAAACTTTATAAGAAAGGACTAGTTAAGGATATTCCAGAGCTTAGATTTGATTCTTAAAAAGTTAATGATCCTTTTCAATATGGAAAGAAACATAAATCAAGTTTTAAATCAGTAGGTGAATTCTCAATTACTGATGCATTACATCTAGTGCAGATGGATCTTTTTGGTCCAACAAAAACTGCAAGTATTGGAGGAAAGTACTACGTATTTGTCTTGGTTGATGATTACACTAGATTTACGTGGGTCTATTTTCTAACAAAGAAATATGAAGCCTTATCTTATTTCAAAAGTTTTAGAGCCCAAGTTAAAAAATGAGAAAATCCTTCCATTGAAAACTATTCATAGTGATCATGGAGAAGAATTTGAAAATTATGATTTTGAAACATTTTTGTAGTAGAAAAGGTATTAATCACAACTTCTCAGCACCCAGAATACCTCAATAGAATGGTGTTGTTGAAAGAAGAAACAAAATTCTTCAAGAGATAACTAGAACCATGTTGAATGAGTATTCTGTATCAAAACATTTTTGGGCTGAAGCTACAAGTACTGCTTGTTATACTATAAATCATGTTTTGATTAGACATTTTCTTAATAAAAATCCTTATGAGTTATGGAATGGTAGAAAACCTAGACTTTTTTACTTTAAGGTTTTTTGTTTCAAGGTATTTATTTTGAATACTAATGATAATATATATATATTCGCACCAAAATATGATGAAGTAATTATCTTAGGCTACTCCACAACTTCTAAGCCATAAAGAGTTTTCAATAAAAACACTTGTATTGTTGAAGAGACAGTACATGTTAAATTTTATGAAACTGATCCTTTTTGTTTTTAAACAACACCAACCTACATCCTCGGATGTGTTTTCAAAAACTGATTATCAACCTTTGATAGAAAATCCTTATGATAAGTAAAATGTTCAAGAAGATACTACTGTAACATTTACCCCCGAATATTTACTACCCTATGTTGATGAACAGGTTTTACAAAACCCAAACCAGTTGTTTCAAAGTAATCATCCCAGTTATAGTATCATTGGTGATGTTAATCAACCTGTAAGGACTAGAAGTTCCTTAATAAATGAAGTAGAACATCTAGCATTCATTTCCCAATTAGAACCAAAAATCACTGATGAAGCTTTAGGTGATGATGATTGGATTAAAGCCAAGAAAGAAGAACTAAATGAATTCAAAAGGAATAATGTCTGGACCTTGGTTGAAAGACCTAAGTAAACTTCTGTTGTTGGAGTAAAATGGGTCTTCAGAAACAAGTGTGATGAAAATGGAATCATTGTTAGAAATAAAGCTAGATTAGTTGCTAAATGATATAATCAATAAGATGGAGTAGACTATTAAGAAACCTATGCTCTAGTATCTAGACTTGAATCTATTCATATTTTAATTGCCTTTGCAACATTCTTCAATTTCAAACTTTTTCAAATGGATGTGAAATGTTCTTTTCTTTAATGGTTATGTTTAAGAAGAAGTTTTTGTTGAACTACCTCCTGGCTTTGAAGATACAAAACGTCCTGATCATGTTTTTAGACTTACCAAAGCTCTGTATGGACTTAAACAATCCCCTCGAGCTTAGTATAATAGACTTAACTTATTTTTGCTTAAAAATAACTATGTTAAGGAAAATGTAGATCCAACCCTTTTTATAGAGAAAGATAAGAAAAATGTTTTGATTATTCAAATTTATGTTGATGACATTATATTTGGTTCAACTCAGCAATCTTTAACTGATTCCTTTGCAGATCTAATGAAATATGAGTTTGAAATGAGTATGATGGGTGAGTTAACATTTTTCCTTATTTTCAAATCTCTCAAAAAACAGAAAGAATCTATATATCCCAACATAAGTATATTAAAGATCTTATTAAAATTTTGGATATGACAACAATAAAAGTATAAGTACTCTTATTGGTACCTCAAACACACTCGATCTTGATAAAGCCGGGAAACCAGTAGATCAAACAACTTTTGGAGGTATGATAGGAAGTCTACATTACTTGACAACTAGTCATACAGTCTTAATGTTTTTAATATGCTTATGTGCAAAATATTAATCAAATCCTAAGGAATCTTATTTAAAGGCAGTGAAGAGAATTTTTCACAACTTAAAAAGAACCATGGATTTAGGACTCTTTTATACTTTTAGAAATGATTTTGTTTTAATTTCTTTTTTCAGATTCCGACTTTAGTGGATGTAGAATGGATAGAAATAATGCATCCGGAACTTATCATTTATTAGGATATTCATTAGTTTCTTGGTCTTTCAAGAAGCAACACTCTGTAGCACTTTCCACTGCTGAATCTGAATATGTAGTAGTTGGAAGTTGTTGTGCTAAAGTGTTGTGGATGCAACACACACTCACAGACTATGGCTTGAGTTTTAATAAGACTCAAATTTTACGTGATAATACAAGTGCCATTTCCCTTAGTAAAAACCCTTCACATCACTCTTGTGCAAAGCACACAGATATTAGGCATCACTTTCTTAGGGATCACACACTAAAAAGATATATCATTCTTCAATTTATAAGAATTTAAGATCAACTTGCTAATATTTTCACAAAATCTTTACCCTCCAATAGATTTGAATACATTAAACAGAAGTTAGGAATGATAACCGTAAGGTAATCCTCCCCAATTAACTCTTTGTTGAACCAATCTCTTTATAGTAATAAACTCCTTTTCATAGGGGGAGTACATATGTAATTGAAGCTTTTCAAAAAATTTCATAATGAAAATTTTTGTAGTTGGTTTTTCAAAATTTTTTGTACTGAAAATTTTAGTAGTTGGTTTTTAAAATCTTTTCGTAATGAAAAATTTCATAGTTGATTTTTCA
Source organism: Viscum album (assembly GCA_963277665.1). Taxonomy (NCBI): domain Eukaryota; kingdom Viridiplantae; phylum Streptophyta; class Magnoliopsida; order Santalales; family Viscaceae; genus Viscum; species Viscum album. The sequence continues at coordinate 192,263,084 of OY728146.1, read as the reverse complement.
AAATTTTTTGTAATGAAAATTTTCGTAGTTGTTTTTTCAACATTTTTCGTAATGAAAATTTTCATAGTTGTTTTTTCAAAAAAATTTGTAATGAAAATTTTCGTTTTATAGTTTTTCAAATTAATTTCATAATGAAAATTCTCAGACCAGAAGTTTTCGTAATGAAAATATTCGAATCTAAAGTTTTCGTAATGAAAATCTTCAGACCTAATGTTTTTGTAATGAAAATCTTCAGACCTGAAATTCTCGTAATGAAAATCTTCGGACCTGAAATTTTCATAATGGAAATCATCGGGTCTAAAATTTTCATAATGTAAATTTTCAGATTTGAAATTTTCATAGTGAAGTTTCTTTTTCGTATTAATGTTTATTTTGGAATCCAAAGTTCTTCAAGAAGAATATTTCTCAATACGAATAATCTTCCAAGAAATCCGAAAGGTATGATTCTTTCCTGAGTTTTTCGTAATTACTTTTTACTTGCTGTTAGTTTCTTTTGTTTTTAAAATTTCTCGGATTCTATTTTCCTTAAATCGGAATGTTTTCTTTTTAAAACCTTAGAAGTTTGGATTCAACCAAATTTTTCCTTACAACCATCATTTCAACCGTTAGATCAGATCTCAATAATTCTCAGCCATTGGATTCAAATGGGAAGTTCAACTGTCACTTCAACGCCTATATAAAGGGGACCCCTGATGGTTGTCCTACATTGGTTATCAAGTTTGTGGGTGTCGAAGCTCTGCCTCTCTACAAAATCATGTTCTTAATTCATCATAAGTGCTCAAGTCCGAATGTCTGCAGAAGTTCCTTCTCAAGATATGTCTACTGTCCAACCAATTTAGGAGTGGCAAATATACAGGGAGAGGTTGGTACTTCCAAACTTCTTAAATAAGTATGACTCTTTATTTCCAAGAACATCAAGATCAATGGATGAGAAAGTGTAGATATTTCTAAGACAGGAGCTCAAGATGTTGTCTATATGTATCTTCTCATAGAATTTTATGAATCAGCTTGCTTCTTTAAGGAAGAAGGTAGAGAAAAATTCTCCTTCAAGAGTTATGGTAGGACAAATAAACTCTCTTACACCAAGGCTGTGATCTTGGTGGGACTATCATATGAAGGAGAAGACGAATTTTTATCGAACAAGCTGACATATGTTCAAGGAAGTTTCATCAAGGTAAATTCTATGGAATGCCTTGGGCTTAAAGATGTCAAGACAACAAAGATTGCCCATATGTCTACCAACAACCAGATTCTACAGCTATGGGTTCAGGGACTTATCATATCGAGAAAGGGTGATAAGGACACCCTAAAGTATAGTGACATGTACATATTGGATTTTTTTGGTAAACCCAATAAAGGTGAACCTCATGAATCACATCCTCACTACGATAGATGACATCAAGAATGGGAATCTAAGAGCTCAAATTATTATGTATCCTACCATTCTTTCCAAGATCATTGTTTGGTGTCTTGAATCTTTCAAGATCCCCTAAAGTTCCAAGATGAGGAATTGCAAGGTAATGCTTATCAGTGATGATACCCTCAAGGGAAATGAAGGTTGGTTTTTCTAAAGAGTCAGGTGAGTTTTATGATCTACCTGAGGATGAGGTAGAAGTCATTCCAAAAAATGTTGAAAAAGATGAACCATTTAAGAAGGTTGGGAAGAAAAGAATGTTGAAGGAAGTAGTAGATGAAGATGAAACCCCTATGGCCAATGAAGTCCAATCCACACCTCCTAAACCAAAGAAGCAGAAGGCCTACCCAGATGAATTCGTAGAAAAATTGAGGGAGGATAAGAAGAATAGAAAAGAAGGGGAGCCACAGTTCGGTTTGGATCCTACTGAGGCTAAGGACCTGAAAGAGAAAGCTGATGAAGAGTTAGAAAACCATGTCAAAGAGAAGAATCTTAAGAAGAAAATTTTTGAGGCCAAGATTGTCCAATATCTTTTAAAGTCTACTGAAGTAGCATCCGAAAAAATTCTCGTACCAAAAGCCTTTTTAGTTGAACCATTAACTGAGACTCTGGTTAAGAATTTTATGACTCTGGAAAAACCACAAGAGAAGATTATGGAAGAGAATAAAGCTACAGAATAAGTACAAGAAGCCGAGAGAAGTGGTGGCTCTGATGATGTGATTAAGCCAGTTGAAGAGTATCATGAAAAAGAACGTGTTTCAGAAAATTTTTCACTCCGGACTTCTGAAGGCAGATCTTTAAAACTTGCTACACCTGGAGATGATGAGAAGGGTGAAGTGGAAGTAAACAAATTATCTGAGGAAGAGATTCACAATCATCACTTTCTTCATGCATAAGACATTGAGGATGGAGATGAAAAAGAGAAAATTGATGAAGATAAGATTGTACAGTTATCCGGAAGTGAGCATGATTCTCCTGATGAAGAGGCTATTACCAAAATCAACAAAGGAAAAAAAGTGGTTGTAGATACTCAAACCAAAGATATTCTAAGGAAGAAATAAGCTGGAGGATCCTCTAAGAGGAATCTAGAAGAGCTAGAGGAAGAACCATCTCCAAGTAAAATGTCATATTCAGAGTCATCAGCCTTAGGACATGATTTTGTTGTTCAGTCTATGAAGAATCTAGTGGATACCATTCCAATATTTACAGAAATTGATTCTAGATGCAAGATGCTTCAGCATAGCATGAATCATAAATTAGAATCCGTATCCATGGTGATGGATAGGTGTGTAAATATTGAGGCCGAACACAGAAATTTTCTTATCAATTATGAATCCCATAGAAAATAATGCAAGAAAATGACCATTTGGTTGAAGAAAATTGTAGTTTATTTGAGAGATCTTGATCAATTTAAAGAAGACGTCAAGGAAGAAATTGATACTAAAGACTCCAAAATCAAGGATCTTACATATATATTTGAGAAAAAGTTAACTCTTGATCATAATGTTCAGATTCAGGATGTCAAATATTTGAATGGAAAGTTGAGTTATGTTGTCCAATGTTTGAAAATAGAGAGGGATCTACGGACCGAGATGGAAGAAAATCTTGTGAAGTAAGATGACTTGTAGAAGGATTAGGTTAAGGCCCTGAAGGCTCAAGAGGATAGGATCACAGCATTAGAAAATAAAGCTGAGGAGGATCACAAAGAGCTAGAAAAGATGAAGACAATCATGAAGAAGCTGATGCCCAAGGAAAAAGAAAGAAAATAGACCCAATCTGATCTTTTGTTGTATCTATTTTTCCTTATAGTAATTCATCTAATCGTAATGAAATTGTGGTTGTTCTTTTTGTTTGGTTATCCATACTAATATTTTAGTTACCATATTTTTTCCATTCCCTCAAAATCTTTTTGAAAATCACAAAGGGGGATAAGGAAAAAGAATTCTAAAGGGGAGAAGGAAAAAGACTTATAACTATAGAAGATATATCCCTAAGTAAGCGGGAGTTTATCTAAGGGGGAGTTTCTCATTATGAATATTTATATACCCAAGATAATGAAAATACCATTCTAGAAATCTAGAATATGATCCTTAGTGTTCCAAACCCTAAAGGGGAGTTAGTCGTATTCATCTTTTCCAAAGTGAACATGGAGATATGTTTTATTTTCAAAGATAAGAAAAGTTTTTCTAAGACCTTTTATTATTTTTCGTAAGGTTGTTTGTGATTTCAAAAAAGGGGGAGATTGTTGAGTCTATAAGGTTTTCCTTATAACTTTTCCATTCCTTCTCTCAAGGGGGAGATTGTTGAGTCATTAAGGTTTCCTTATGACTTTAATTTTCTATTTTGCTTTGAAAATCACAAAAACGTTATTTCAAGGGAAAACTCATTTTACACCTTGTTTTACTTCCGTAAGGAAAATTTTATTCCCCTAGGAAATTTACCCTTACCTAGATTTCATTGTCCATATCATAAATTTTCTAAGTGTAAAACTTGGATTGAGACTAAAACCTTAGAATCCTATAATTAACTAGATATGAATCATTCTGTGTTACGATCTGAATTCTCAGAAGTTTGGTTACGAACTCTTCTGAGTTCTGACTCCGAATTCAGAACCAAAATTCTGGTTACGAACTCTTCTATGTTCTGACTCCGAATTCTAAATACGAATTTTGGATACAAAGCCTTCTAAGTTCTGACTCCGAATTCTGAATCAGAATTCTAGTTACGAACTCTTCTGAGTTCTGACTCCAAATTATGAATCAGAATTTTGGTTACAAACTCTTCTAAGTTCTGACTCTGAATTCTGAATACAAATTCTAGATACAAACTTCTCTGAATTCTGACTCCGAGTTCTCTGAATTCAGACTCCAAAATCCTATGAGTTCTGACTTGGACCATTGTATGTTCTTGTTCCGAATTCTGGTGAATCCAAATTCCAAATTTCCATGAAATTCAGACACCACAATTCTATAGAATTCAGGTTCTAAATTCCCAGAAAACAGAATCCGAATATCCTTAAATTATAGACCCTGAATTCAATTTTTGGTTAGACTTTGAACTTTCATTTACTTACATTCCAAATATCAATTTTTAGTTATGCTTACAATTTTTTAGTAATAAAACAATGTCATGCTTTCAGATACTCACTAACCATTGTTTGAGTGAAACGTGTACAGGTTCCTCCAAAATTCAAGGAAAAATATGTCCATTGGAGGAGGGAGCCGACCATTGGAGCTGTGCCTATAAATAGGATCTCATTTGAACACACTTGACAACATCTTTGAAAACTATGCTTACATGCTATTGAAGTGATTTCTATAGAGAGAGGCTCTTATAAACTCTCAAGCTTCATGCAGAAATTTTGAACGACTTGTTCAAACTTTGCTTCATGCAGACTTGTTTCGTGAGACTCTGATTGTTTCTATGTACAATCAAGGGCTTCTGGGGATAGGAAGATATATGTGCCTACTACCTGATAGTTGAGGGATTGCACGGATAACAAGACAGATTCCGATCCTCGTATTGAGGGCTTACCCTAGTGTGGCTAAGACAGAATTTATTGAAAGTATAAATCAAGGGATATTTATCCAAGGTTGTTGGATACCCTTCTATTTGTGTTAAAATATTTACTACTTGTTACATATTTTTATTTCAAGTTTTCGGCTGCATTTGTGTTGTTGAGGAAAGTATAACTTTCTTATACTTCCTCACACATGTACTCTGATTTAGTTAGATTCTATATGCTTTAAGGTAGAATCTTAGTTGTTGTAAACATTTTTTATGTTTCATTTACGGAATCACTTTTCTGGAATGAAGAAAGTTATTAGAACGTAGAGGTTTTGTGAATTATCTTGTTTAACCTTGTTAAACATAACCATCTTTAAAAGTTCCAAAGTAATTTTTAAAAGTACAATTCACCCCATCTTGTATTTAAGAATCTCATGTTTACATATTCAATCCTAAATTTGGTATTATTGAGTATATCATACTCACATACCATCTCACACAAAGGAATTGGGTTAATGTTTATTGTGATGGAATGTTTTTTGATGAGTAGTCAAATGGTATGGTTACTGGAGATAAGGATGTTGTGATCAAGCCTAGTTAGTTTTTATAGAACATGATTAAAAAAATGTACCTTAACCAACTATTAGACCATCCAAGGAAGAAAATTAATAAGTTCGCAAACATTTTGGGTAACACAGACCATAGAAGAAAGCATATTTAGTTCCCTTAGTGTAAATAATGTAGAAATAATTACCCAAGTTAATTTATTAGAGTAATAATGAGATGTTTTGACTATGGGAAAGAATGAAAAAAAGTAACTACAAATAAGAATAACATATCTGATTAATGAAATGAATATGAATAAAGGAATCCCTAATATATCATTAATGGTTAAATGGTTTACGTGCAGAATCATTGGTCATCTTGAAAATCGATTTCCTATGTGGAATACTCCCCAAGAGAATCAGCAAGGTGGTATGAGTAATGGTTATATTGGTAGTGATGATGAAACTATAGATGAAATGTGAAAGGAAAGAGGTATTATGTAATAAGATATGGTATCCATATTATGGGTTATGGATGAAGTGGAATAATCAATGTTTTTACAAAATTTGGATCCAAGAATTATGTTATATAAATGGGGAAATATTCAAGGATTGTTTAGTTTATGTTTTTTTCTAAGGATTTACAAGAATATGTTTAATGGTTCTAATGGACTAGAAAAGTGATTAAATGGAAATATGATAATCATGGGAAATATAAAATTAAGTGAAAGATAAACCTTAATGTATTATTAATGAAAAAAGAATTATTTTTGGATAGAAAACATGATGTATATCAATAAGTGAATTAGACAGTACATATTACCTTTGAACTGATAAAGGGTTTGTTGAAAAAGTGGTTTATGTTATCATGGATGAAGTTTACAACTTCCTGGATTAATGTAATATCTTAAGTACTCTTTGGAATAAAGAACAATGCCTATTTTAAAAAAGGATTCATTTTTTAGTTAGTTTATTACCATGATCCAAGAGAATACATGATAAGGGTATTCACATGTTTGGTTTTCAAAAACTAAGAGCTGCTATATGATATACAAGGGTTCAATGTAGCGATGATTTCAAAACATTTAGTAGCCTTATTTGTAAATTTTTGGATTTTCATCTTATTGAAGGGTTATATGTTTATCCATTTATTGAAATTTTAAGTTAAATTCGAATGGAGTTTGTGAGATTGAAGTATTATCTAACCACATGAGGATTTATGCAAATTTGATAACCTGTTCGAACAACTTTGTGTTGATGATAACTGAAGAAAGATGGGATTGATTATCCTGGATCACAAGATATGTTAGTTCTTCAAAAATGTAAAATTTACCTTCCTTTTTGGATAAATAGGTGAAGTGTAAATTTTCCAAGGAATAATAAAGTGTGATGTTGTCCTGAAATTATAAAAGTATATCCTTTCACAAAAATTCTTCAACTTTTAGAAAATGATCTAGAAATAAAATGTTATCATAATTCCTTAATTTTTGCTGAAAGGATGGAATTTTAATAATCACATATTTATTCCTTTTAGTCTCTAAAATTTACATTTATTATTAATTTGTTTGTTATTGATGACCTTAATCAATCCCTATAAATATTTCTGCTTTTCCTCTAAGTCCAAATTTTAACATTACACAAATATTCTCCCTTGTGGAAACCTAGTTATGATTTACATTGGGTGACGATAATGTTTCCAAAATTCCGTTTTTATAGTAATTTTTAGTATTAATTTTTACTATGTGGGTTCTTATGAGAGAAACTTTCAAGTGTTAATCCTTTAATAACCATGATGGATTTTTAGGGAGACATTCATTTTAAGGGGGATAAAATGTAACACCCCTAGTTTTTGTGAACCTTCTATTTGAATAAATTAATTTTGTTTGATAGAGGATGTTACATAATAAACTAAGTCAAAATTTAATTATACAGTCACCAAGATAAGCGTTCATTACACGAAATGCCGACTTGGCTTGTGTTACACGCAACAACGCGTTTCAACAAAACATCATTGTATTATTATAATTATTTAAATGAGATAGTTATAACTTATCCATTAAACATTGTGATATGAATTTGGATAAATAATTTTTAAATATTATTTATTATGGTTTTATATAAATAAAACAAATTAATTATAAAACATGTAATAATGGTGAAGTCTTTATATGTTTGAAAATAATATTTTCTGAAACTAACTCTTTTTATGTCCCTATGTGAAAAATAATAAAATTAATTAAGAATTTTTTTTTGTAATTTTACTTGATAAAATAGACCTGATTTATGAATTCATAAATCCTAAATTATCTTAGGGTTAATTTTTGGGATTTTTCCAAGAAATGTCATTTTTAGATGAATAGTTAAACATAATGAATTTTAATTCAAAACTGCATTTTCATCTAATAAATTTATTTAGTTAAATTATATGTTACGTTTTTCTTAAAATCTAAATAGATTAATTATACATATATTAATCCAATTTAGGTGTTCATAATATTTTTTACACTGAATTTAGATATAAAATCTTAATGAACTTTTGAACATCCTCACTTTAAAAACCAAGTTTCTAGCCACATCTGTGGGATTAGCATTAAATTTAATTTCACTAATTCTATGATTTGAATTTTGAAAGAGAGACATAAAAATATTAAATCAGTATAATATTTATATTCTAATAATATCAACTTAATTTGTTGAAAAAAAAATATTAGTGAATGAGATTAAAATTAATTAGAGTGACTAAGTGAAAATTAAGATTAATAATGAACTAAACCTAAAACTTAATGGACAAAATGAAAAATAGACTTCTCCAACACCATTTTTATGGACATATGTCATCCATAAAATTTCAATTATTGAGTTTTGATTGTTTTTTATGACCATTTATAGGTAGAAACATGGGTACACCTAACTTGTTTTCAAACATTCCAAGTGTATCTCCTTGATCCCTTATAAAACACCACCACCTCCCCATTCCTCACAGCTTTGAAACTACATAATTTTGGAAAATATATTCCATAAATATATCCCTTCTACCTTGAATACTACTTTTGGTCATAAATCCATCCAATGAATATCATTGGTGAAAACTAAAAGGATTAACCCAAAGAGAAGGTAACATCCTTCCTCAAATTTATTTCCTTTATTTTTTTATCCACCAACTAAATTATTATTCTTATATTTTTATATAATAACAGAAATATCCTAATAATATTGAGATTTTTTTTCTAAGGTTTTTACCTTCAGTTACACACACATCCATCGAATGGGTAATGAGCTTACTGTTATTGTGTGTAGAGAACAACCGCTTCATGAAACAATGTTGTTCGTGTTACCAATACCACCTCTAATGGTTGGGTATTATGATGGAATATATATTTTTATACGATATATAGTATTTATTTATACTTATTTAGTTACTATATAACTCATACCTTCATGATTTCCATTTTGTGTAAATACGAAAATTTCGTTTGTCGAAGTGTGCACTTCCTCCTCCTCAAAGTAATGTGATTCATTAAAAATTTACACGAAATGTATTTAAGCTGGGTTTAGTAAAATTATAAGATATATATTAGAATATTATGATAATATAATGATATTATATATTTATATACATATTTTTTATTTACTTTCTTTCTTTCAATACTACAATAAAACAAAAGCAGTGTTCAGGCGTACGTACGACCTACCTTCTCCATAAATGGTGTATTTCATTTAATATTTCTATATTTTATGGATTATTAAAAATACTTATATAATGAATATATGTTATTTATAAATCATGTTTAAAATTATTTAAATAGTTAAATTATTATCTAAGTAAGAGGATCAATAATAAAAAATGAAAACATATATGATAAGAAAAGCAATTATTACCGGAAACATTACATTAACAGGGAATTGTTAATAAAAATTGTAATATAAAGTAAAAAGTGAATAATATATAGTATTATATATAATAATATGTTTATATGGTATATTTTTAATAAAAAATAGTTATTAAAATATAGGTTTGAACATGTACAAAGAAAGACAAGACTTATGCTATGGAAATTTCAACTCACTTTTTATTTCAGTGAGATACTTTCCATATTAAGCATTCAATTATTTTATGTGTTGTATAAAAATACCATCAAAGTATTACATTGTTATTATACTTAAACATATGGATATTTACATATCCAATTTATTATATATCTTTGATGGTGTTTTACTATTTGAAAGTTATCATAACAAAAAGATAGTATTGTCTCAATTTTCCTTCTTTGAGACACATGTTTTGTTATACACCATATACTTTTTAATTGGGTATATAATTATATTTTACATGTTATCTCTTGAATATAATTATTTTCATTATATCTTAAGCTTCACATAATTTCTTTTTATTACGTGGGGATTGTGATTCAATGTTACCATGTGGTAGGTGTTTTTTAAATAATCTCATTATTTACCGAGAGTATTTATGATTATGTTTCCATTGATGAAATATTTTGATACACATCTCAATAAAACTAGTTAATTTATTATCCTATGGTTATTCATTATATCTTAATATATTTATACCATTTTACCACTCTTTTTTACATTATAAAATCATGAAATATTTTTTAAAAAAGTCTTACTTTACCTCTCTCTTCGGTAAAAAATTTGTGTTCCTTCAAAACAATATTTTCTAATTTTTTTTTGAAAAATCAATATAATATTATCATATGATCTTTAAAATCAATATTTTCTCATTTTTTATCTTTTAAACAATAGGGTTTTTAAAAATTAACCTTCTTATAATTTTATGACTATGGCACATTTCTAATTTTTTTACGATGCTAAAAAAATGTTCAGCATGTACAGATTTACCCACTATCATGAACCTAATTGTCACGACCCGTCCTCGGGGCCCATGCCGTGACTAACTCAAGCCCGCCTTCCGTAGGCCAGGGGCTGGTGACTAGCACCAAGGCGTAAATCCCAACAAAAAGGGAAGGCATTGCCTTTGAAAAGTAAACAAGAACCACAGAGTAAGAAAGCGGAAGAGTAAACACTAAGTAAAAACTGTACAAGCTGTGCTGAAAGTAAAATGGGCCGGAAATACAAGCCCAACTGTAAAGTACAACTGAAAGGAAAAACAACAACTGAAAGGAAAAACTGCAGCGTCGAGCCGTCCTCTAGAAGTCCCACCTGAAGGGTGGGTACAGATAGCCTCCACTGCTCCTCGGGTCCACCTAACCGCTCCGAGTACGTCCCGCCCAGTGGTCCACCTCCAGGTACTGTCCTGCTCTGCACGCCTCCTCCGCGATCAGCGCTGTCCGTCGTCTGCAACCAACACCACGAAGTGCGGGCATAGCCCGTGCATGGGTGAGTATAAGCTACTCAGTAGGGACCCCGAGACCCCCGAAGGTCTCCCGAAATCCACAAAGGATAAGTCACAAAGGAGAGATACAATCACGAAGTAACATCTAACACGGCTTAGGTATATGCCCATACATATACCTAAGTCATCAATTCCCCGATCGGCTCCAACATCCGAGCCCTAGCACAACCCAGTCCACACAGGAAAGCAAAACTCATACCCACGCAGGATAGAACAACACAATCCACAAAGGAGAGTAAACAGTAAATCCACACAGGATAGCTCAACACAATCCACAAAGGGGAGAAACACAAGATTCAGCTCACACAGGTATACTTCTTCAGATGACGATAAAGATGATCACTGAACCATCTAAGTCGTCGGACCCACGAAGGATCGATAGGTACTAACCTTGCAGTGACCCACACAGGATCGGACCCACACAGGATCGGGATCATGCAGGACCTGTAGGAGTTGGCTCACACATAACCGCTGAGTGTAGACCCACACAGGATCGGACCCACACAGGATCGGGCCCACACAAGACCGGTAGCACTGATCCACGTAGGATCGCTGAGTGCAGTAGTCGTCGCAGTCCGCTGAGGATCTCTGCACAGTCGTCGCCGCAGTCCACTGAGGGTCTCTGCACGGTCGTTGTCGGAGTCCACGGAGGATCTCTGCACAGTCGTCGCCGCATCCCACTGAGGATCTCTGCACGGTCGTCGTTGGAGTCCACGGAGGATCTCTGCACGGTCGTCGCCGTCGAGGGAGCAGTCGCAGCCAGCACTAGGGTTCCCGCACACAGCGAGCTCGTTCGGGAGGGTCCGCTCCACGAGCCGAGAGGCTGATACATCAACTGTCACGAAGTCCAAAGTTGATGTATCCAAATGTTCTGTATCGTCAACAGGAACTCAACGTCGCAGACGGCGCGTCAAACAGACGCCCGGTCTGAGAGTTATTGGCATTTTCGTCCCAGGGGCACGATTGGTTTTTAAAGCAAAACCAACCCGCCGCACTCCACCTGCGTCCAAACCTCGGGCGGAGTATGCCAAAAGATCCGTCTCACTTAGAGAAATTCAACAAAGCTGACGGCATGTCAATCGGACATCCGTAGCTCAAGATATGTGCGTTTCCGCTCCGAGGGCCCGGTTGGTCTCGTGTACGATTCAACCCGGCCGAACTCAAGGTATTCCGAAACCTTGAGTGCGATATACCGAAACGACCGTCTCGATCCAAGGATCGCGTTGCCGCTGACGGCGAGTCGTTTGGAGGCACAAAGCTTAAGTTACGGGCGTTTGAATGAAAACGTCCGAAGAAGGGGGGTACGGGCCCGGGCCAACCCGGCCCGACCCCCCCGGGTCGACCCGACCCGGGTCCGACCCGGTTGGCCCCGCCCGGCCCGGCCGGCTCGGCCGGCTCGGCTCGGCCGAGCGGTGCGGGTGGAAGCCGCGGGCGCAGCCCCCGCGGTCGAGAGAGAACCGCGGCCCGCGTGCGGGCCACGCTGGTGAACCGCGGACGCGGCTCTGCCGCGTCCCGCCTGGGCGAACCGGGACCGCGCGGCCGCGGGTCCGTTGGCCACCGCCTCCGGCCGCCGGCGCCTCCCCGTCGGCGACCCGCGCCGCCGGCAGCTTCCGCGGGCCGCCGGCATCGCTCCGGTGGCCCGTTTTCCTTCTCGTATGCGCCGTTGCTCCTCCTGGGATCCGTTCTTTACTGCGGGATCGTCAAACAACCACTGCGGCACGTTCCGTCGTCGTCCGTCAAATCCGCACAAAACGAAGAACAGCGGAGGGTCGTCGGGCCGTGTTCGTTTGGCTCGTGCCCTCCGCGTTAGAGATAAACAACCGGGAGAAAATTATTCCACATAGGAAACAACAATTTTTAATAAGATTAAAAATTGTTCACAAAACGGTTCTTTAATTTCTTCAAGAAACATTGACGGGAATAATTTAAAAAGGGGGTAATTTTCCAAAATAAATCCCTACCTCGTCGATCGTCGCGCGCGAGCGTTCATCGCGGAAAAGATCGTCGCAGAAGAGAGGAATCGTCGCGTCGTCGCGGGGAGGCGTCGCGTCGTCGCGGAATCTGATGTTGAGTCGGCGAACTCAACGCAACATGAAACAGCAGATTAAATTTAATTAATTAAATCTGTGTTTTTGGTTAAAAACCACGAAGGAGATTAAGGAAGGTCTGAGACTCTTACCTCAAGAAGCCGATCGAAGATCCGTCACGGAGGAAGAGACGTCGCAGAAGAATTTTGTCGGCGATGCGGATCAAGGTGTCGCGTCGTCGACTTCCGGGTTCGGCGTTCTTCGCGTTCTTCGCGTTCTTCGCGAGGGAGAAGAAGAAACAAGGATCCTCTCAAATCTTCTCAAAAGATTTTGGGTTGGTCTTATTTTATTAATATGCCAACACACGAAAACCGGTTAAGAAACGATTGAATTAATTCGTTGAATTAATTCAACGAATGAAACAGGACATTTAATTCACGAAAGAAACAGCCCATTTAAATGGTCTGTTAAGAATTTAGAAAACGCGTCGGTTGAATTTCAATAAGACGGGTTTTCACGGGTGCGTTTCTTAGCGGAAGAAACGGCGAGGCTCGTGCGGGCCCCACCTCACAAATATCCTACCAAGGGGGTAGGATATTTCTTGATAGCATCCTATCTAGTTCAACTCAGTTCAAGCCGCCTTTAAGTGGCTTCAAGTGGCTTCCATGTGGCTTAAGTGAAATAAAATAAATTTTTCGCAAAATTATTTTATTTCTTAACTTTAAGCCTGAAAATTTAAAAACCACACCCGAGCAAACGCAACTCCGGAAGAGGCATTTCTAAGCGAATACCAGCGCTGCGATTTCATCGGTTCCCTCAGAATTCGATTCTGGGCACCGGTTCAAAAGTTAGAAAAACCCGCTCGTCCGTTCACTGAACGTACCCAAGCCAAACTTCGGAAAATGATTCCGGGCACACCGGGCCTCGGAATCAGGTGCCGTCAGAAACTGCGCTTTTGTAAAATTCCAAAGAAAATTAAGAAAAAAATTTCATTGAAATTTATGGGTCTTTACATTACTCCCACCACAGGACTTTACATCCTCGTAAAGATACATCAAAAACTAGGGAAACAAATGTGGGTACTGAGCACGCATATGAGCCTCCCTCTCCCAAGTGCTCTCCTGGAGGTTCCTGTGCTGCCATCTGATGCGCACAAGAGGAATCGATCGCCCACGTAGGACCCGCTCCTGTCGATCCTCTATCTCCACTGGGACCTCCGCAAAAGTCGCTCCATCATCCACGTCTAGCTCCCCATAGTCAATGATGTGTGTCGGGTCGTGCACGTATCTCCTCAGCTGGGATACGTGGAAGACGTCGTGAACCCGGTGCAACTGAGGTGGCAGAGCCAGACGATAAGCCACCTCGCCAACCCTGCTGAGGACCTGGAAGGGTCCGATGAAGCGTGGAGACAACTTGCCGCCTCGGCCAAATCTCCTCAAACCACGTCGAGGTGAGACCCGCAAGAAGACGTGGTCGCCATCCTCGAACTCTAGTGGCCTCTGCCTCCTGTCAGCATATGACTTCTTCCGGCTCTGGGCTGTCCTCATCCGCTCCTGGATGACCTGGACCTTCTCTGTCGTGGCCCGGACCATCTCTGGTCCCACAAGTGCTGACTCTCCAGGGTCTGTCCAGCACAAAGGAGATCTTCAAGGCCTGCCGTACAACGCCTCGTAGGGTGCCATCCCGATGGTGGAGTGGTAGCTGTTGTTGTACGCGAACTCCACCAAGGGTAGGTGGTCCTCCCAGCTGCGACCAAAGTCGAGGACACATGCGCGGAGCATGTCCTCAAGAGTCTGAATGGTCCTCTCCGTCTGACCATCCGTCTGATGGTGAAAGGCGGTGCTCAGACGTAGCCGCGTCCCGAATGCCTCCTGCAACCCCTTCCAAAGCCGGGAAGTAAAACGAGCGTCCCGATCGGAGACGATAGTCGATGGCACACCGTGAAGTCGTACAATCTCCTGAACGTAGAGACGCCCCAAGCTCTCTACTGAGCCCTGCTCTCGGATGGGCAAGAAGTGTGCCGACTTGGTGAGTCGGTCAACAATCACCCAAATGGAATCGTGACCTCTGGAAGTGCGAGGAAGTCCAGTCACGAAGTCCATAGATATCTCGTCCCACTTCCACTCCGGGACCTCCAAGGGCTGTACCAAACCTGCTGGTACCTGATGCTCTGCCTTCACCT
The DNA here is from genome assembly GCA_963277665.1 of Viscum album. Lineage (NCBI taxonomy): Eukaryota > Viridiplantae > Streptophyta > Magnoliopsida > Santalales > Viscaceae > Viscum > Viscum album. The sequence continues at coordinate 192,248,035 of OY728146.1, read as the reverse complement.
GCTGGCAGGTGAGGCACCGTGAAACGAACTCTGCCACAGCCTTCTTCATGCCCGACCACCAGTGCTATCGTCTGAGATCCTGGTACATCTTCGCCACTCCAGGATGTACCGCCCAAGGAGAAGTGTGATACACTCTCAGCACCTCCTCTCGTAAAGCGACTGGTACCAAGGTACGTCCCCTGAAAAGGACATCGTGCTCTGCTCCAAGGGAGAAACCATCAGGTTCCTGTCCCGAGGATATCTGTGCACGCCGTGTCTCACAGTCAACGTCCCCATGCTGTGCCTCTCTGACCCGCTGAAGAAGTGGAGGAGAGACTGTGAGAGACTGAAGGAAGGCTGCTCCGTCTCTATCCACGAAGGATATCTGCAAAGCGGCTAGCTGCTCTGTCACCTCCTCAAGTAGCTGGATGCCCGTCCTCCTGCTGAGGGCATCATCCACCACGTTCCCCTTCCCAGGAGTATAGAATATCTCAAAGTCATAGTCCTGGAGGAACTCGAGCCATCGCCGCTGTCTCAGGTTCAGGTCCTTCTGAGAGAAGATGTACCTGAGACTCTGGTGGTCAGAAAAGACTGTGAAGCGCTCGCCCATCAGGTAGTGTCGCCATGTCTTCAGGGCAAAGACCACTGCTGCCAACTCCAAGTCATGGGTAGCGTAGTTCTGCTCATGCGGCCTCAACTAACGTGATCCGTAGGCAATCACGGCCCGCTCCTGCATCAGGACACATCCGCGTCCGGTCCCTGATGCGTCACAGTAGACTACGTATCCAACTCCCTCCTCAGGCAACCTCAAGATAGGTGCGCTGGTCAACCTCTGCCTCAGCTCCTGGAAGCTCTGCTGACATCTGTCTGACCACACGAAGGGTTTCCCTTCTTCGTCAACGCTAAGAGTGGGGCCGCAACTCTGGAGAAATCCGACAAAAATCTCCGATAGTATCCGGCTAGGCCCAAGAAACTCCGCACCTCTGTCACGCTCTTGGGTGGCTCCCAAGCTAGCACTGCCTCGATCTTCGCGGGATCCACTGCAACTACCACCTCAGAAATGACGTTCCCCAAGAAGTGGACCTCACATAACCAGAACTGACACTTTGAGAGCTTTCCATAAAGCTGGTGCTCCCGGAGTGTGTCTAGTACAACACGCAGGTGGTAGGCGTGCTCCTCCTCCGTCGTCGAGTACACCAAATTGTCGTCGATGAAGACCATGACAAATCGATCGAGGTATGGCTGGAAGATCCTGTTCATGAGGCTCATGAACACTACTGGAGCGTTGGTCACGCCGAAAGGCATAACCAAGAACTCATAGTGGCCATACCGACACCTGAAGGCCGTCTTCTGCACATCCTCGTCTCGAACTCTAAGCTGATGATAGCCTGACCTGAGGTCTATCTTCGAGAACCACCATGCTCCCTTGAGCTGGTCGAAGAGGTCATCAATCCTGGGTAGCGGATAATTGTTCCTCACTGTCACCTGATTCCGGTGACGATAATCGACACACAGTCGCAAGCTCCCGTCCGCCTTCTTGGCAAACAAAATCGGGGAAGCCCAGGGCGAAACACTGGGTCGGATGAACCCCTTGCCCTGCAAGTCCTCCAACTGTACCCGCAGCTCTCGAAGCTCAGCGGGGGCCATCCAATATGCTGGAGTGGATATCGGGGCTGTCCCGGGGTACAGGTCAATATAAAAGTCTACCTCTCTGCGAGGAGGTAGTCCTGGAACGTCGTCGGGAAAGACGTCTGCGTACTGATCCACCACTGCAGGAAAACTGGGACTCCGCACGTCAACTGCTCCCAGGATGAGGCTAGCCAACTGATGAGTGATGGGCTGACCTCTCCTCTGCGTGAGTCCATCCTGTGCTGCTAAGGCTCCCTTCTCGCCGGTGAAGGTGAACCTGCTTCCGTCGGTGCGCACACATCGCACCTTGCGCCTAATGCAGTCAATCTGAGCATGGACCGTAGATAACCAATCCATACCCAAGATGACGTCGTAAGGCCTCGACGCTGCTACAAGAAGATCCCAGCCGAAGCTCTCGCCTCCTAGAGTAAGCTCACACTGCCGGCACCAGTGCGTAATCGTCGAGTCTGCTCCCGTAGGAGTCTCTAGCCGTAAGGATCGAGCCAACGGCTCCGTCGGAATCTCCGAGCTCCGAACAAGGGCAGTGGCTATGAAAGAGTGACTCACTCCTGTGTCTATCAGAACTACAGAAAGGGTGGAATAGACACAGATAATACCTCGAATCATCTCTGGCGCACCGTGGTCGTAGGCCTCCGCTGCCTGGAGCTGAGCCTGTCTCTGCCCGCCAGCTCCCTGTGGTCGGGGCGGGCCTCCTGGTGGTGGTGGTGGCAGAGCCTCAAAGCGTCGCCCACCACCTGCTGCTCGGCCAGCTCCTCTACCTCGTCCTCCTCCTCCCTGCGGACCGCCACGGTCGACCCTCTGCCTCTTCCTGGGTGGTCCCTCCACCGTCGGCTGCCCCTCGGTACAACGGGTCGGGCAGTCACGAGCCATGTGGCCCCGCCCGCCGCACTCGTAGCACTGCCTGCCTCTCGGAAGACTGGCTCCGGGCTGGGCGCCCTGCACTGCTGAGCCAGTGTCCCGAGGTCGCCTGCCGGAAGGCCTGGTCTGCCTGGAACCCTGAGTCATCCGTCAGCTACCTGCTGCCGAAGACTCCGCTATCTGCCGCCCTGCGGTAGGTCTCGCTGTAGACTCAGCCAGGAAGCTCTCGATCAGGATGGCTCGCTCCAGTACTCCTTCCTGGGTCGGGATGCTGAGGGAGATCAGCGATGCCCTGATCTCGTGTCTCAATCCATGCTCGAAGGTCCGGGCCCGGAAGAAGGGGTCCCGTACCATGTCTGTCGAGTAGCGAGATAGGTCGGTGAACCTCGCCGCGTACTGAGCGACCGTCAAGCTGCCCTTCCGCAGCTGAAGAAGCTCCTGGATGCGCACCGCACGGAGGGTGGCCGGGACGAACTCTGAGCGGAAGAGGCTCTCGAAGTCCGTCTAGATGAGGGTGGCCTCATTGTGTACCTGGAGCATCAGGCTCCACCAGCGTCCGGCTGCTGCGTGCAGTAGGCTCGCCGCGAGGATCACCATGAGGTCTGCTGGTGTCCTCACTAGCCTGAAAACTCGGACGACCGCCTCCAGCCAGTCCTCGGCTGCCTGGGGGTCCGACTCCCCACGGAACCTGGGTGGTCGCTGGAACTGGAGCTCGTGCAGAGCTCCGAGGCATCGTGCGTCGTCAGCTTCCAGTGCTGGTAGCATCGGGGGCTCGGCGGGTAAAGGTACCGCCGGTGCCTCTGCTGTCAACGGGCCCTGTACCGAGGCCTCGTCGCTCGGCGGGCTGTCGTCGCGCCCTACTCTAGGAACCCTAGCTGGCTGCTGTCGTCATGCCATCCTGAAAAGGAAACAAGTATGCCACGGTCAGAACAGTATACCTGGTGAGCTGACACAAGTAATCACAAAGAAAACTTGAAACACACATGCAATCAATGTTTTCGTGCATTAAGTCGGGAATCAGAAGTCAGGGTCCTGGTGTATGGATACGTCGGCCGCCGCACCAACACTGGACTCCCTGGACTGATAACCACACTCAATACACTAAACACTATTGCTTCACATAGAAGAAAGATCAGAGTCTGCGGTAGAACCGACAACCTCTCTGATACCAATTTGTCACGACCCGTCCTCGGGGCCCGTGCCGTGACTAACCCAAGCCCGCCTTCCATAGGCCAGGGGCTGGCGACTAGCACCAAGGCGTAAATTCCAATAAAAAGGGAAGGCATTGCCTTTGAAAAGTAAACAAGCACCACAGAGTAAGCAAGCGGAAGAGTAAACACTAAGTAAAAACTGTACAAGCTGTGCTGAAAGTAAAAGTGGCCGGAAATACAAGCCCAACTGTAAAGTACAACTGAAAGGAAAAATAGCAACTGAAAGGAAAAACTGCAGCGTCGAGCCGTCCTCTGGAAGTCCCACCTGAAGGGTGGGTACAGATAGCCTCCACTGCTCCTCGGGTCCACCTAACCGCTCCGAGTACGTCCCGCCCAGTGGTCCACCTCCAGGTACTGTCCTGCTCCGCACGCCTCCTCCGCGATCAGCGCTGTCCGTCGTCTGCAACCAACACCACGAAGTGCGGGCATAGCCCGTGCAGGGGTGAGTATAAGCTACTCAGTAGGGACCCCGAGACCCCCGAAGGTCTCCCGAAATCCACAAAGGATAAGTCACGAAGGAGAGATACAATCACGAAGTAACATCTGACACGGCTTAGGTATATGACCATACATATACCTAAGTCATCAATTCCCCGATCGGCTCCAACGTCCGAGCCCTAGCACAACCCAGCCCACACAGGAAAGCAAAACGCATTCCCACGCAGGATAGAACAACACAATCCACAAAGGAGAGTAAACAGTAAATCCACACAGGATAGCTCAACACAATCCACAAAGGAGAGAAACACAAGATTCAACTCACACAGGTATACTTCTTCGGATGACGATAAAGATGATCACTGAACCATCCAAGTCATCGGACCCACGAAGGATCGATAGATACTAACCTTGCAGTGACCCACACAGGATCGGACCCACACAGGATCGGGCCCACGCAGGACCTGTAGGAGTTGGCTCACACAGAACCGCTGAGTGTAGACACACACAGGATCGGACCCACACAGGATCGGGCCCACACAGGACCGGTAGCACTGATCCACGTAGGATCGCTGAGTGCAGTAGTCGTCGCAGTCCGCTGAGGATCTCTGCACAGTCATCGCCGCAGTCCACTGAGGGTCTCTGCACGGTCGTCGTCGGAGTCCACAGAGGATCTCTGCACAGTCGTCGCCGCAGCCCACTGAGGATCTCTGCACGGTCGTCGTCGGAGTCCACAGAGGATCTCTGCACGGTCGTCGCCGTCGAGGGAGCAGTCGCAGCCAGCACTAGGGTTCCCGCACACAGCGAGCTCATTCGGGAGGGTCCGCTCCACGAGCCGAGAGGCTGATACATCAACTGTCACGAAATCCGAAGTTGATGTATCCAAAAGATCCGTATCGTCAACAGGAACTCAACGTCGCAGACGGCGCGTCAAACGGACGCCCGGTCTGAGAGTTATTGACATTTTCGTCCCAGGGGCCCGGTTGGTTTTTAAGGCAAAACCAACCCGACCGCACTCCACTTGCGTCCAAATCTCGGGCGGAGTATTCCAAAAGATCCGTCTCACTTAGAGGAATTCAACAAAGCTGACGGCACGTCAATCGGACGTCCGTAGCTCAAGATATGAGCGTTTCCGCTCCGAGGGCCCGGTTGGTCTCGTGTACGAACCAACCCGGCCGAACTCAAGGTATTCCGAAACCTTGAGTGCGATATACCGAAACGACCGTCTCGATCCAAGGATCGCGTTTCCGCTGACGGTGAGTCTTTTGGAGGCACGAACCTCAAGTTACGGGCGTTTGAATGAAAACGTCCGAAGAAGGGGGGTACGGGCCCGGGCCCAACCGGCCCGACCCCCCCTGGGTCGGCCCGAACCGGGTCGAACCGAACCGGGTCGACCCGACAAGGGTCCGACCCGGTTGGCCCGGCCCGGCCCGGCCAGGGCCGGTCCGGCTCGGCCGAGCGGCGCGGGTGGAAGCCGCGGGCGCAGCCCCCGCGGTCGAGAGAGAACCGCGGCCCGCGTGCGGGCCGCGCTGGTGAACCGCGGACGCGGCTCTGCCACGTCCCACCTGGGCGAACCGGACCCGCGCGGCCGCGGGTCCGTTGGCCGCCGCCGCCGCGGCTTCAGTCGCGGCGGCCTCGTCCGACGGCGCACCGGGGCGCCGCCGGCGTCGCTCCGGTGGCCCGTTTTCCTTCCCGTCTGCGCCGTTGCTCCTCCCGGGTTCCGTTCTTTACTGCGGGATCGTCAAACAACTGCTGCGGCACGTTCCGTCGTCGTCCGTCAAATCCGCACAAAACGAAGAACGACGGAGGGTCGTCGGGCCGTGTTCGTTTGGCCCACGCCCTCCGCGTTAGAGATAAACAACCAGGAGAAAATTATTCCACACAGGAAACAACAATTTTTAATAAGATTGAAAATTTTCCACAAAACGGTTCTTTAATTTCTTCAAGAAACATTGACAGGAATAATTTAAAAAAGGGGGTAATTTTCCAAAATAAATCCCTACCTCGTCGATCGTCGCGCGTGGGCGTTCTTCGCAGAAAAGATCGTCGCGGAAGAGAGGAATCGTCGCGTCATCGCAGGGAGGCGTCGCGTCGTCGCGGAATCCGGAGTTGAGTCGGCGAACTCAACGCACCATGAAACAACAGATTTAATTTAATTAATTAAATCCGTGTTTTTGGTTAAGAACTACGAAGGAGATTAAGGAAGGTCCGAGACTCTTACCTCAAGAAGCCGATCGAAGATCCGTCGCGGAGGAAGAGACGTCGCAGAAGAACGTTGTCGGCGATGCGGATCAAGGTGTCGCGTCGTCGACTTCCGGGTTCGGCGTTCTTCGCGTTCTTCGCATTCTTCGCGAGGGAGAAGAAGAAACAAGGATCCTCTCAAATCTTCTCAAAAGATTTTGGGTTGGTCTTATTTTATTAATATGCCAACACACAAAAACCGCTTAAGAAACGATTGAATTAATTCGTTGAATTAATTCAACGAAAGAAACAGGCCATTTAATTCACGAAAGAAACAGCCCATTTAAATGGTCAGTTAAGAATTTAGAAAACGCGTCAGTTGACTTTCAATAAGATGGGTTTTCACGGGTGCGTTTCTTAGCGGAAGAAACGGCGGGGCTCGTGCGGGCCCCACCTCACAAATATCCTACCAAGGGGGTAGGATATTTCTGGATAGCATCCTATCCAGTTCAACTCAGTTCAAGCCTCCTTTAAGTGGCTTCAAGTGGCTTCCAAGTGGCTTAAGTGAAATAAAATAAAGTTGTCGCAAAATTATTTTATTTCTTAACTTTAAGCCCGAAAATTTAAAAACCACACCCGAGCAAATGCAACTCCGGAAGAGGCGTTTCTAAGCGAATACCGGCGCTGCGATTTCATCGGTGCCCTCAGAATTCGATTCCAGGCACCGGTTCAAATGTTAGAAAAACCCGCTCGTCTGTTCATTGAACGTACCCAAGCCAAACTTCGGAAAATGATTCTGGGCACACCGGGCCTTGGAATCAGGTGCCGTCAGAAACTGCGCTCTTGTAAAATTCCAAAGAAAATTAAGAAAAAAATTTCCTTGAAATTTACGGGTCTTTACACTAATTCCCATGAGGCTTCCTTTGAAAGATTAAAGTGTAATTTTTTTAAGATAATGTTTTCTTATTATTCAATAACTTCATTGTTTTAAATTGGTTTTTAGTGAAAATTAATTCAAAAAAATTTTATGTTTAGAAAGTAATTTAAATTATTTTCAAAAGATTCTTTTATAAGTTTACAAATGGTTTTTTTCAAAGAAAATTATTTTAATAATTTGGAAGATTTATTTATATGTTTTCAAAATATTTTAAAAGAAAAATGTTTTCAAATTTTTTTGAAGAATATTTTATATGTTTTCAATGGAAAATGTTTTGAGAATGATTTCAATAATTATTTCTATGTATTCAAATTATTTTCAAAGAAAAAGGGTTTCAAATTTTTTTCAATATTGTTTTTTATTTTTTCAAGGGAATGAGTATTCAAAATAATTTCCAGCCTTATTTCTATGTTTTTAAATTCTTTTTAAAGAATTTTTTTTCTAAATATTTATTTTTTTTAAAAAAAAAATTCAAAGAATAAATGATATTTTCCTCAAGAACGTTTTTTAGAAGATCATTCTAATTTTTTCTCTTATATGTTGAAATTAATTGGTGTTACACATTATGTTCAAATGAAATGATCTGAAGGTTCCTTCCATTCATATTATTTTTATGAATGGTTTATGTATTGGTGGAATTATGTTTATAAAACTCATTTCTATTAAAATTTTATATGTTTATGAAACCCATTTCTTTTCATGGGTTATAATTTGATTAATGATGGTGAATCCTATATCTTTCTATAGGTAATGACCTAATTACATGTTTATGATATACATTTAACTTCACGGGTTATGATATGATTATTTATTATATTCTGGTACTTGTATGTATGATTTCATAATGAGATGGATGAGACCTATATCTCCCTCCAATGCATTGGGAAAGATGTATATATCATGAGATATTGATGGGAATCAAGTCAAATGGATTGATCCACTATGGGAATATGGGGAAACCCAATCCATTACAATGAAAGGACTACGACTAATGAGGGTGGTGTGTCTCGCCTAGTAGGTGTAGTCCTCATGAATATGAGAAGATGATGAAACCCAATCCACTATCGGAAGATGAGGAATCTCGTTCCACTATGGGAAGATGGGGAAACCCAATACCTTATAAGGAAAAATGTTACTAGGGATTCTGGTGTGTCCCACCTAGTAGGTTTAGTCCCCATAAAGTCCCCTAATAAGATTAAAATGAATCTTGAATCATAGGAAATAATATTACCTATTTATTTTCATGACATAATTCCATGTCTTACTCTTATGTTACGCTTTCATGGATTATGATCTTGATTTAATCATTATTCATGAATTATGAACTACTAACCTTTTTGAAATGATTTATGTTTATGATATTTGATATGTAGGGTATGATATTTTAATGCTATGATGACATTATCATAACCTTATTCTCAGGTTTATGCTTACATATCTCCCTTGTTTAGCCTTGTCGAGTGTCTGATCTCACCCCTTTTTATGTTTCGTTACCTAGTTTATGAAGAAATATGTTATGTATGATATATCTAAGAGGGTTGAAAGTCTTAGAGAATATAGTTAGATTTGATGTAGCTCACTCATGTACCAGTTTTTATGTTTAAATTTTCCAAAGGCACTAAACTAATACCATCTTTGGGTATCTATTTAGGTAATGTTTTATGTATTTTTCAAAAAAGATGTAACGTCTATGTATGTTAAGACTGGGGTTTTTATTGAAATTATATACTGATATGATAAATTAGTAAAATAGTTCTGAAAAATTTAGTTCCATATGATGAATTAGAAACATATTTAACTCCTTCTTAAATATAGTGTGAAATATATTTTGAAACTTCAAGAAGAGTTATCTACATTTTATATAAATTTTTTTTGCATCCCATTTCTCAAGGGTTTTTTAAATATAGGGTGAATAATAGATTAAATTATTTCTTATATTCAACAAAAAAAATATACACCAGATCAATGAAGTAAAATATGTAAATATAGAATGTAAAAAAGAAGAATTTGTTACTATATTTTCATCATTTTGAAGGATAATAATTAAATATTTACATAACTACTTTGGATGTTATCATCTGATATATATATAATAACATCCTTCTAAATAATATGGTTTTAGAAATTAGAATTGTTTTATATCATGTATCAAGAATAAAAACAATCCAAGTACCAATTATTTTGGTTGTTAGTAGTTATCCATTCCAAAAAATAAATGAAGCAAGTAATTTGTTACCCAAACATGTTTGGGTTAGGAACTGTTAGTGAATAAAAATATCATAACCTATATCTATTCAAAATTTTGATGTTTAATGACTATAATATCTTTATAAATAAAATCACTACACATTTCAAAATGTTGACTATTCTATTAAGAACATCTAATCAACTAGTTTTCAATCATCTAGAATTTAATTCATAAAGTTTCAACTTATTAGAAAAAAATATTTAGATTAAAAATGTGTGTAGAATCCTGGATCTAGTTCACCTATAAGTAACTGAACTTGGACAAACACATGTCCTCAATCATGCCTCCTTGTATACAAGAGACAAATGACAAACAGCAGGGGCCTACTATGGTATGGTGGGGATAATATACCACTACGATAAGAGTGTAAAACAATGTTATATAAAAATTATATGAAGAAACAACTTTAACAAACAATAAATAATAGAATAATAATAAGTCATCCAATCATAATCAATACGAAGAAGCTGAATCAATGTCATATAAAAAATTATGATCATGTCATGGTACTAATAAAAAGGGAATAAAAATTCATTATTAAGGTAGAGACATATAAAACGTGCTATGAAAAAAATACAAAAAGGATAAAAACAACCTCCACTAGCATCAAAATAATAGGTCCAGTCCTCTTTTCTTGCACTCCATTCCATGAAAGTAATTCAAACTCCAAATATGGATGCTTCCCTTCATCCCTACTTGCAGCTATAAGATCATTTTGGGTACCACCCAGTGGCCCAAACTGGGTGTGAGATATACTCAGTAGTACACTACTAAAGGCGTTGAGAACTATATAGTTAGTTTATATACCATAAAAAGTTTGCAATTGATGATGTATGTATGACAAAAATAAAATAAAAAACATATTAGACTGGGTTCCTCACAAAATAGCTGACCAAAACTACCTGCTTTGGCCTAATCTGGATGTCTTTAAGAAGATGTATCCATATATGTACAATAATATATATAGATATATATAAAGTTATGTATTTATATTCCTTATATAAATATATAAATATATGTGTTTATAAATAGATACACAATAGTAGTCAGGATCCTAGGTGTAAGCCTGTGGCATCCACTATTACTTAAGAGGGGTTTCAAAACCCTTATGGGTTATGGGTATGGAGATAAAGTGGATATGTTATAAAATACCAATATTTGTCATGGAGAAACCCAAGCATGGTCTTTGGATTGGAAAATGAATCCTTATATATAATGTAATTTCCATCCGAAGCCCATTTATGGAATTCTATATAAGGAACCTAGGTATCGCTCTAAGTATACTATTAAACCAATCTCCATAATAGTCTATCCATGGTGTCCTTATAAGGACCCATGTATCACTCATAGAATGGTATAAAGCATATCCCTATGAGTCTATCCATGGTGTACCACATTGGGAACTATGTATCACTCATGGCATGATACTATAATAATTATTTCCAAACCCGTTCAAGGTAATCCAATAGAGAACCATGTATCAATCATGGGAAGCATAAGGAAAAATGCCTAGTGAGCCAATCCATGGTGTTCTATAAAGAACTCCTGTATCACTCCCGATAATCTATAATCAATTACAACTTCTAGTTTTTAATCTTGATGATCCCTCCCAAGGTGTATTATATAGAGACCATTATATTACACTTATATTGGAATTAAAGAATGGTCATAGAAATAATTAAACTCATACAATTTGATAATTACTTTTAATCATATTTTCCAAGTCATTTAATATGGGTTTTCAAAGCTACAACTTGAAGGAAAATGCCTATACATATGGACCACCATTTTTTCCTTGGTCAAATTTAAAATATGCTAAAATCATAAGGGGAAATTGAATACACCATAAAAGGTAGTTTAAAATAATTACAAAGAATGAGGCTCCTAGTAATTTTAAGAAGGAACAACCTTACAGATGTCTCACATAGAGGTGGTCATCCTCCAACATTAAATCAGGGTTACTATAATTACAATATGCATGGAACGCCATTTAATTTAATTATATTGACATTTAGGAGGAATCTTCAGAATAGTCTCGAACATGATAGAATGGTGAACCATATAATAGATCAATACATTTTGGGAAAGAACTAGAACACCAAACTGAGGATTGTAGAACTCTCCTAATCCATTTACATCATTTAAATCAATCTATAATAGAAGAAATGGGTAAAATATGATAATTTCAAGAAATTTGAGCATATTAGCTCAAAAAAATAACATCAAAGATGGATGGATAAACCAATAAAACATGGAATGAGATGAATATCTTACTGATATGTGTCCAATGCATCTGATGATGAAGGAATCAGAGCTCAAATGAAAGAGAAGGATCAAATCCTAGGTTTAGGCAAGGAAGAAGATCTTACCACAACTACTCTTGGAGAAAATATGGGAATTTATTAAAATGAGGGGGTTTTATCCATTAAGAAATAGGTCACAAAATATTCATGAGATGAATGAAATTTCTATTATGAATTCATCAGGTTTCCTTTTCCTACCTTAAAACCAGTTAAAATCATGAATACGATTCACAATGTGTGTTAAATTTACATCATATAATAATAATTCATGGGGTCTTTCCATAAAAATTCACTTCATGAATTGAATTAACATTTTGAATATGTTCCACATCTGAGAAGTATCCCCTTGTATCATTCCTTACCAAAAACAAACCAACCAGACCCAAGGCAGGGTTATCGGGGCCAAATCCAAAAGACAATAATAAAATGGGTTGAACTAAATTTAAAATAATTCATACCTCTTTGAATATCATGGATTTTACGACCTAAACTCATTAAAACAACTTATTCTAGATTTTATCTTTCGAGGGTGCTATAACATTATCTGAGAAATGTTCCAGCCACATACCATGTAAGTCGACCTCTCTCTCCCATGACTCATCCTACACATGACTGTTCTTCCATAGAACCCATACTAAAGGAACAAACCTACATCAATGAACCTACATGATCCAATCAATGATATGAATTAGATGATCATCAAAGTACACATCTATCTACAGATATATATCCTTAGGATAAAATGAATGAGATTAATGTAGATAATAATGGTGAATTTATGATACATGGAAGACATAATGTCCTGGTACCTATGAGGTAAGGCTAACTTATAGGTTACTAGCCCAACCCTATCAAATATCTCAAAATTCATAATTTAATGAGGTGACAACTTATGTTGACTTCAAATCTTTCTATGTATCAATCTAGGGAAACTCATAGATAAAACCGATGCCCTACCCAGACATCCAAAGGATAGTGACATAGATCTGTATAATAATTATTCCCATAATAATCTGTATCAAAATTCTTCTAAAGAAGTTAAACCAACTATGAAGTCACCAAAATGAGACAAGGTACCAGAAACATTGGATCTCACTCCAATAACCAATACATGGGTTAATAGAACTACCTATCATATAGGTCCTTGTAGTGATCCATATGAGTATTTTTATAAAATCTATTGTAGAGGGAAAAAATATTTGATGGGTATGTGTTTCTCCCAAGAACCCCTAAAATCAAGGAAACATGGTTGGATCATGTCCTATAACACCTATATCACATGCTTAGACTGACCTTTAGTCTGAGGGTGGTATGTTGTACTTAAAATAACATGTGAACCTAATGAATTTTTAAAACCCTACTAGAATTTATATGTAAACCAATCATCTCTATCTGATATGATCAAATGTGGAACACGATGAAGGAATAACATCTCCTAAATATAAACCATTCAAAGATATTCTATGAAAAATATCTCCTTGATCGGTAGAAAGTTTATTATATTAGTCAACTTGTGGATGATAACCCATACCACATCCCCACTTTTAGGGGATCTCATCAAGCCTATTATGAAATCCATGGTGAATTCATCCCATTTCCACTTAGAAATAGACTAAGGATATATAAGTCATATATGATTTTGGTGCTCTATCTTTACCCGTTGACTAGGGGAACACTATCTGATAAAACCCACAATATACCTCTTCATACATGGCCACCAACACTAACGATGAATGTCTTGACACATATTAGAAAGACTAGGGTGTACTACCTAAATGGAGGTCTGATATTCAAGAATTAATTTTTCCAGTATGTATATAGGAATGAAAATATGTCTATGAAAGTACATGATCTCATCAATGCTAATAACCCAACAAGGTGGTGGGTCCTCACCCGAGACACTCTCCCTTAAGACTGGGCCCTCAAGATATGAATGTAGCCTCATCCTAGCCGATTCTATAAGGAAGGATGTCACCAACACAGTTTTTAAAATAGGATACCCATGATGTACCTGAACCTCTAGGTGTATCATAGAAAATAGATCCATCACCTTCCACTCACTACTGGACTCTTGGATGAATTGTGTCCAAGTCTTTCAGCTCAGGGTTCCAACTACAAAATTTCCATTTTTTGCTGTATAACCAAGTTAAAAATTAAAAAAATGAATCTAAAATATCCACATTCACTTAATGATATTAAATGAAAGATTTATGTAAATGTATTTGAGACATTCATGGATTTTTTAAATAATGAACCATTCTCTCAATAGATAATTCATCCAAAGTGTAAATCCTGAACCACAAACTATAACTCAAGGTCTTATGTATGGTAATTCTATTCATGAGGTCTCAAATGGAAGGGCATGTATGAAAAAAATTGATCTACCTACATTAGAACCACTCCCAAATCAATTCTAGATGCATCAAAATAAACCATACAAATTCTAACCGACTCTAATAGAATCAGGATCGCCACCCTAGTTTGCATTCCCTTTATCAACTAAAAGTATTCCTCAAAGGTTTCCAACCATAAGAACATAAAAAAATTTAGTCAATCCCATGATAGGAACACCTAAGTGTGATAATTTCTGAATTAAATGTCTGTAATATCTATCCATCCTCAAGAAATATCATATGTCAATGCTATTCTTTGGCTAATCCTAGGAAACTAAAATTCTCAACTTCTATGGGATAATAGATACTACTTACTATGAGATGATGTTCCCCAGGGAGTGAACCTCAAAAATACAAAGAATGAATTTGGTGATATTAGCATACAGATGATGCACTCTCAGTGTATTCAACACAATATTAAGATGCTTGGCATGTTCACATTGAGTGCATAAATACACTAAGATACCATCCATAAATACCTCCATAAGTAAATCAAGATACGGGTGGAAACTCGATTCATTAGGGCCATGAAAATATTTGGCATGTTTTTAAGGCTGAAAAACATAACTAAATTAGCATACAAGCCTTATCTGCTCCAAAAATCTTTATGTTGTATGTCTGATGACCCTAAACCCCTTTGATTATAGCCCGAACGCAAGTTGATCCTAGAGAAAACCGTCCATCATAGAAGGTAATGGAAGAGGTATTTTATATGAGGCATTGGATAATAGTTCTTAACCATAATCTGGTTCAACTGGTGATACTCCACGCACAACATGATGGAACTTTCCATTTACTTGGTGAAAAGGATAGGTGAACCCAACAGAAAAGTATTGGTTCATATAAAACCATTTTCTTCTAAGTCTTAAAAATAATTATTATATTCTTGAATATCTATAGGTTCCATACAATAAGGATAAATGTAAACTGAATCCACTCATGGAACTATATCAATGTTTAAATCCACATCTCTTACTAGAGGAAATCAATGTAATTCATTAGAAAAAACATCCTAGAAATGATCCTCTATAAGAAGGTACACCATATATCATATACCCAAATCAATCATGAAGAGACCGACTATCTAGGCTGTCACTCTAATGAGAACATGATGATCTGTTCGAGCTCTACTATCCTAGACATCCCATTTTCCCTTATGAATGTAGGTACCTCCCTTGTGTGCAAAGAAGGATACCCTCTGATGATATCAATCCTTATGAGAATGATAAGGCACGAACCAGTCCATCTCGATTATGATTTTGAATCCCTTAATATAAAGGAAAAACAGACCCCATATAAATATAAAATTTTATATCATAAGGGGGTATCCCATATAGCAGTGTATAGTCTCAGTTCATATTCTCAATAGTGTTGCAAGAGTCATCAAGCCACAAAAATAATCTATTTTTATACCATAATTTTCTTTTTTTTCCATAGATATTAATGTATAAAAAGATCCTATGTCAAAAAATAAATAAACTAAAGTAGAGGCTTCATGATTAGTACCTCAAACTATATAAGTTCTTTGAATCTACTCCATGGGAGTAGACTTCATTGGATATATGTTGTTAGATCTGCATCGAAGAGATATAACTTGACTGATCTAAGTAGGTCTACTCTATCGGTGCAATACATCTAGGGTCTGGTTATATATAAAAAATCCCCTTCCATGGACTAATTTCTAGTTGTAGCCTAACTCCCTACCTGACATGGAGCTCTTGAACCATGCACTTGAATGTGGTGTAGGTGAACTTCCCTTCTCACTAGGAACTGGAAGGAAAGTCTAGAAAAAAACACTGATGGTTTTCTATACTACCACAAGATAGACACTAAATTGGGTCCTTCACCAACTATGGCTTCTTATGTACCTCCCTACCATACTGGTGATGCACCAAATAACTATCAATGTGTACCATATGAATGGAACCACTCCCATGAGCAGAATCTTAGTGATGTTTCTTAATACTAGAAGAACCGCCACCCTGTCTCATTATGAAACTACATTAGCACATCTTTACAACCTCACTTAGGTTCTAATTATTGATGAGGGACTAGTTCACTATCTCTAAAATGGTTTTCAAATAGAATAAATTCACCTACAATAAGATGGTTGATGAAAGCCCATCCTCAAACCATATCTCTATCATCAACTCTCCACCAAAAAGTGTGGGCTCAAAGCACTAAAGTTCAGTGAAATGAGTTGAATAATCCATCACAGACCTAGTACCATTATGTAGGTTCACAAACTCTCTTGTGTGGTCTTCTCTCATTGTATTTTGGATGAAGTAATCATAGAAGTTAGTATAGATGTTTTCCTAGAACATTCCCCGATGATGACCATCCTAGGTGATAACAACCCACCAACACTTGGTGGAATCATGAGAATCATAAGTCATGAGCTTAAAACATCATTTTATAGGTGTATATAAATTCATGAAGATAATTAACATGGAATCTAGCCATGAATCTATAGCCTAAGGGCCACTATACCTAGAGAAGGTAAGAGGTTGATACTGTTAGAATTTCTATGTCGACTCTACTATAGAAGGGGCAGGTCACATAACTCCCAGTAAAAAATTCATGAAGCATAGGAATATCTATTAGAATTTATTATCAGATCCCATATTAGGAATACTAGGAGGTTCCTCAAGTGTCACCACTGGAGGAAACACTTGTGTCTTAGGGTCCACCTCCTCTGAAACATGATCGTCACTACCTTCAAGGTGTATGAATCATGGACATCATGGATACATTGATAAATAATTTTTAAATTCATGCCTAAAATAAGATTTAACAATAGATAGGGCCATCATTAATAGAAAATGATATGTACAAAACCTTTCTATAAATAAGTCACACCTCTCTGTATAATCTTGAAGACATGTTTAGGTGGTATGAAGGGTCCCAAAGGTTAGATGAGTCAATACCTACTACCCACTACTAAGGTTGGGTCTTGGAAAAGGTATCATATAACACCACAAGGTTTCTGGTATATGGTGTAAAAATTCAATGGTATATCATGATTTAGTTAGAATCATCACCATTCCCAATATATAGAAGCCCCTACTCCTTATAAATTTCAATTGGCACATTATGTAACTATGACTGGGATGTTACATTTTGTATCAAGATGTTACGAGTCATATAAAATAATATTATTAAATGAATCAAAATTTCCAATTTATTGAAGCACATTATTCATAAATTATAATTTCCATCCATGTAATACAATTAGCTCACATTTTATCCCATGGAACTAGTGGTAGATGACTCTAACCTGATATAATTAGTCAATTAAGGTGTCATAATAAATATACATTGAAAAAAAATTTATATTTATGCATAAAAGGTAACTAATCTAATTAATATATCCCTATAATAAAGGTTATCACATTTCAAATACATGATAGTCATTGAACCAGTAATATGCTGCAGAAAAAATAAGCAATTGAAGTAATGAAATATACACATATGTCATAGAATAATTCGCCACATGCAAATTATCTAGTTCCTATACGATGAATGATATGAAACCTCATTTACATACCTAGATAAAAAAATGGATCCCATGATAATAATATCAATAATAAAAATTCCAAAAAACATGCATTTCACCCAATAGTGAAATCAATATAACTATAATAGGAATAATCCAATAAAAAAAATACCAACCCATGAAATTTGGTTTTCCCTAGAACGTGGGTTAGATACTCCCAAACACAGTATCATTACAAAATTCTATCATGTTTCTAGTTTCCTTTATAATACCAAAACAACAATACAAAAAGAAAATACCCTATAATACTACTATGTAGCATCCCATTCCTCTTTCACTCATATGTAATCGATCCATGTCATCCATATGACCCCAAACACACCTCCTCATATATTATAGGTTACTGACTAGTATCAAGGTTCTATGATAGTATAGTGGGGAGACTATACCCCCATGGTAAGAGTGTAGCACAATAGTATTTAATAATGATAAGCATCAGAAATAGTAAAAAAAAGAAGCAGAATAATAATAAATCATCCAAAAATAATCTATAGGTGAGAGATTAATAAATTTAATATACAAATATGATGATCATGGAATGATACTAATCAAAAGGAAATACACGTGGGATATAGAGGTATATTAATATAAAAATTCTTTAAAAAATACAGAATGGACAAAAAATTTCCACTACTATAATCTTGGTAATAGGCACATTCTTCTACTCATGTTCTCCATCCTAGGACTGTAAGTCATCCATCCAAATCTGGGTTCTTCCCTTTTTCCCTACATGAAACCATAAGGTCTTTTTAGGTACCAAAAAACTATTTGAATAGGGTGTGAGATATACTCAGTAGGCCACCATGAACATTGTCTATAACTATATATTTAGTGCATATATGATAATAAGTTCATAGGTAATAATGAATGTATAAGAGTAATTTAATAAAAAATAATATAGGATCGTGTACCTCATGGGAAACCTGATTGAAAATACTTACCTTATCCTAGGCTTGATGTCTATGAATAAATGTTACCCTGAATTTACATTATCATATATAATGGTATGTATTTATATCCCTCATATAAATATAGAAATATATGTGTATATAAATAGATACACAATAATATTCAGGACCCAAGGCGTAAGCCCGAGGTGTCAACCATTACTTAAGATGGGTTTCACAACCCCCAAGGCATATGATCATGGTGATATAACTATGTCGTCATACAAGATCCGTACAAATCATGGGATAAACCCATGAATCTTCTTTGGCATAGAAAACAAAACCTTAGATATATAGTAATTTTCATGCTAATATAGTCCAATACATTCCAAATAAGGAACCCAAGTATCGATCTAGGTACAATTGTAAACCCATTGACATATGATTCTATCCAAGGTGTCTATACATTGACTAATGTATCACTCACCACGTGGTATAAAGAATATCCCTTTGAGTCTATCCATGGTGTACCACATCATGAATCATGTATTTCCCATGAAATTCTACCATAACAAAGCCTATCGATCCCATCCAAGGTAATCTATTTGGGAACCATGTATTATTCATGGGAAGTATAAATACATATTTTTAGTGATCCCATCCATGGTGTTTTATAAAGTACCCTTGTATCACTCTCAATGTGCTCTAAAAAATTACAAATTTTAGTTGTTACTCTCGACAATCCCTTCCAAGATGTCCTAAATAGGGACCCTTGTATCTCCATTGGCTTGGTATAAAGGAAATTTTATAGCTAGAATTAAATTCATACCATTTGATAATATTTTTTAACAATGTTTTCCAACTAATTTAATATGGTTTACCCAATCGATAACCTAAAATAAAAGTCCAATTCATATGGCCTACTAGTTTTTTAATGGCTCCAATTTAAAATAGGATACAATAATAAGGGGAAATTAAATATACCGTAAGGGTAGTTCAAATAATTCCAAACTATGAGGATACTAGGACCTTAAAGAAGAAACACCCTTAGGTGTGAATCTAGTTGAGGTGGTCATACTACGATGTTTATTCATGCATTCAATAATTATACGAATCATGGAGCACCATTTAATTTAACTAATTTGACCTTTAAGATGCGTCACAATAAGGTTCTAACATATGACATAATGGATTACATAAAAAACGTCAAGAATTTAGGGAAAAGAACTAGAACACATACCTTAGGTTGTTTGAACTCTATTCATTTGTTATCATCATTTAAATAAAACTATAATGGAAAAATCTATAAAATATCCAAATTTTCTAAAAATAGGTCATAGTAGATCACACCCAAATATACTTAAATATGGTCAGATAAACCAAGGAAAATGGAATAGGAATAACTATCTTACTGATAAAAATATAACAGAACTAATGGTAAAGGAACTAGAGCTTTGGTAGATGGAGAGGATCAAAGCCTAGGTTTAGGTATGGGAGGAGCTCTTCATGTGGATGCACTTGGAGAAAATAGGATAATGTGGTAAAACCAGAGATTTTTTCCTTAAAAAAAGGAAATTCATGAAATATTAATGTTGTGAATGGAATTCACATTGTGAATTCCTTGGGATTCCTTTTCCTACTAGGAAAAACCAGCTCATATCATGTATAGGATTCATGGGATGCATTGAATTCACATCATGTAAAAAAATTCTAGGGTTATTAAGAGATATATTCATTTCGTGAATTTCAATCACATCATGAATTGAATTCAAACAGTGAATTGGTTCTATAGCTTGGATCTACTAGCATACTAAATTTATTCCAAAAAAACTGACCATTCTAAAGGAGTAGTTATTAGGGCATAATCCAAAAGAAAAACATAACAATGGTTTAACTTAATTTAAAATAATCCACATGTCTCTAAAAATCAAGGAAGTTACAATGGGACTTACCAAAATAAGTATATACTACTTCATATCTAGACTTATATATTCTCAATTGGATAAAACTTTTAACCAAGTTCTCCCTTATGGAAGTAAAATTTGATAGTAAGTTATTAATACTTCCAATCATATACATTGAATTTACAACTTCATTCCGGTCTTCTAATGGTAGTTATTCTAAAATAGGTTTGGATTTACCTCAAAATAATACTTCTAAATTTCCTCATTAAATTTAGAATGTTCTACCTTAGTATCAGTACAATTGAAAATATTATTATAAGTTTTATCCACATCAATCCGATAATATCTTATTTCTTCAATCAGCATAGAATTCAATTCTTCATGATTTTAAGAATAAGGATATGTAGTGTCTAATGACATATTCATAATATCTCTGACACTAACCTTTACCATAGATCATTATTCATTCCTTGGAACTATAACAAAGAATATGTTAATCTTTAAACTAGAATAACTATTAGTCCTACTATCAGAAGATGGATGTATACTTACTGTGATGCCCTCCAGGTCACATGCACACCTTAGCTGAGCTTTGTTTTTTATATTTCGTGGCCCATGAATTTTCCGGCGTAGGAGGTTGAAAATAAGTGAATTTTGAAGAAATTGAAAATGCACATGGTTAAGGGCATAATTAGTTTAATCATACGATAACCATGCAGTATTCCACTGTGACATTCTAGCGGAGATTCATAAGGTTTTTTCATGGTTAAGAAAACTTTGTGATAAGAACAAGGAATCATGAAAGGGTTTAGTGGTTGTCTAGGGGTGTCACATGATTTGGGCATGGTATTCCCATACCGTGAGACCCCCAGTTCAAATCATGAACCCTTCAGATAGAGGGGGCTGCACGGTTGGTGCATTATTAAACTAACTATGTGGTCGAACTATTCCCCCTCCCCTAATATACATTAGTGGAACAAATTTAATGTGCATGATTAGTTTAACAATGTTTCCCACCCCAGGAATCTGTGAAACCCCCTTATAAACTATAAAAATGTATCTTTACCACTTTTTCATTGGATATTTTAAAACCCAATCACCCCTAATCTCATATTGACTCATAATTATCATTCCAAAATTATTTGGTGGTCTTTACTCTGGGTTTATGGTAAGATTCAATCATTATTGATGGATCACATTGAGGTATGTTATGTTTTTGATCTAGTGTCTTATCTTCTTTATAGATCCACGATAGATCCCTTTGCCTCTCATATTTTGTATCCAAATTGGGATGTGATTATGGGTCAAATGGGTCTAAAAAATTATTGATGTTTTTTTATCTAGGATCATGAGGAACTAATCTACTCTCCCATGGACTCTATTTTAAAGGGTGTTTGGTTCTACCTCTATTGTTAGGTATGTGTTTCTACGCAATGGGATAATATAATGAATTAATTATCATTATGGAAACATTATTCATGTTTGTTCATTTAATTTATGATATTTTTGGTTTCAAGGTATTTCTTGGAAGTATAAATGTTTTCAATGGAAATTTTTCTTTAAAAATTGGTTTTTTTTACACCAGGTGTTTGATAATATTCTTGAATGGTTGTTATGGAATCGAAATGGTTTTTAAACACCGAATCATCAAGGATTTTCTTGAAATGGTTTTATAAATTTAGAGCATGGTTTTAATAATGAATTTTTGAAAATGGAACATTAGGAACCTTGGGAGCGTTTAGAAAGGGACATAGGTGACCCTAGTGTGTGTGAAACCACTGGGGATTTATTTCATTATACTGATGGATTTTAGTAGGAATTAATATTAGGTGGCTCTAAAATTATTTATAATTTAGGATCTATTATGTATAAAACACATTCCTCTAGGATATGGACTAATACAGAGTTCTTTTTTCATTGATGGATATTTATCATATGATGACTTTTTCATGGTTTTTCACTCTCATTATTTTAGATGAGGTTGTATCACATGGTTTCACATGATGGATTATGTCATGGTTGAGTTCTTACATTTTTACCATATGGTGTATGGATATGAATTAATGTATTATCTCTTATAATTTTTTAATTCTTGGATTTATGGATATGAAATTATTTTATAAAAAATGAGAGTGATTTATAATGGGTTTGAATATATATGAAAGTGATTTATAAAAATGTTTTTTATAATATATATCTATTAGATTATAGATATTAGATGACTTTATAGTGGTATCCTACTAGGATTTGTTGTCACAACATAATTTGGAATTTGGATGGTTATAAATGATGTTTTTCCAAATCCGGTTAAAGGTATGGGTATCTTGTATCATGCTATCTTATATTGTTTTCTCTACCTTTGGTACAAGATTTTCATGACCCGTCCTCGGGGCCCGTGCCGTGACTACCCCAAGCCCGCCTTCCATAGGCCAGGGGCTGGCAAGTAGCACCAAAGGCGTAAATCCCGATAACTGGGAAGGCACTGCCTTTATAAAAGCAAACATACACCACAGAGTTCAAGCGGAAGTAAAACACTACGTAAAAAAGAAAGTTCGGAAAAGTAAATGGGATAGAATACAAACCCAACTGAAAATAAAGCTACAACTGAACAGAAGTACAAAAGAAAAAGACAACAGCTGGAAGAATGGAAGCAGCTCCTGGGTCGTCCTCCTCGGATCCTACCTGAACGGTAGGTACAGATAGAGCAGCTCCTAGATCGTTCCCCACGGATCCTACCTGAAGGGTAGGTACAGATAGCCTCCACAACGCTCTCGCCCGTCAACCTCCTCCGTGTGTCGTCTCATCGTGAAGTCCACCTCCTGATACTGACTCGTCTTGTGGTCCACCTCCGGGTACTGACTCGTTGTGTGGTCCACCTCCGGGTACCGTCTAGTCCTCGAACACTCGGCCTTCGTCAGCACTTCCCGTCGTCTGCAACCAACACAACGAGGTGCGGGCATAGCCCGTGTAGGGGTGAGTATAACGATACTCATTAGGGACCCCGAGACCCTCAAGGTCTCAAAAAATCCAACATGGATAACCACAAAGAAGATCTCAACAGATAACCAATACTTAGGTATAAGCCCATGCATATACCTAAGTTATCAAGTAACCCATCTCAATCATGAGGGAAACACCAAGATCATGAAATCAACGGAAAACCACCACCCAGGTATATGCCCATACATATACCTAAGTTATCAAGTGACCCATCTCAATCAAGAGGTAAACACAAAGGCCATAGACTCAGCTCAAACCAGGATTTTCATTATCGAAACCTTAACTATTGAAGAGCTCCGTCTCTAGAGTGTACAATGTTCCTGTCACGACTCCGAGGTACTGCTCACTAACCTAAGACTGCTGATGTACTCCTCCTGTCGAGTACCATGGGTCAGCCACCCAAACACAGTAGTGCTTCCCCCCAGGGTATGCCACCCAAACACAGTAGTGTACACCCCCTAGTAGCCTGCAGAGGTACTCTTCGAATGAGTACCGTGGGTCTGCACTGTCACACAGGTAGTGCTCCTTCCTCCATGGGTCTGCACCTCACAAAGTAGTGCTCCGTTCACTGGGCTAGTCGACTCACTCCAAGTCGAGTCGGTCAAGCAGTCGTTAGGTCTCAGCCGTCTACACAGTCTCCGTACACCGCACGCTCGTCTCTGGAAGGGTCCGCTCCATGAGCTACAGGTTGATACTCCAAGTATCTCAAAGTTCCACGAAAAAAGTATCTCAAAGGACCGCCTCGTTATAGGGGTCTCAATGCAACAGACGGCATGTCAATCAGACGCCCGGTCTGTGAGTTACTAGCCTTTTTGTCCTCGGGGCCTGGTTGGTTTCGTGTGCGAACCAATCCGGCCGTATCTCAACTGTACCCCGAACTCTCATAGGGTGTAATCATAGGGACCATTTCTCAACGTGATCACCAATGCCGCTGACGGTTCGTCAAACGGACGTCCAGTATGAAAGTTATCAGCTTTTCCATTCCATGGGCCCAGTTGGATTTCGGGTGTAATCCAACCCAGAAACAATCCAACTGCATCCAAAACCCAAGAGAAGTATGCCAAAAGTTCCGTCTCATCAAGAAGAAAACAACGAGACAGATGATGCGTCAATCAGACGCCCGGTCTGTGAGTTATTGACCTTTTTCATTCTAGGGGCCCGGTTGGTTTCGTGAGCAAACCAACCCGACCACACTCCGACGACATCCAAACCTCGAGCGGAGTAAGCCATAAGTTCCGTCTCATCAAGAGGAATCCAACAAAGTCGACGGCACATCAATCGGACATCCGAAGCTCAAGTTACAAGCGTTTCCACTCAGAGGGCCCGATTGGTTTCGTATCCAAACCGACCCGGCCGAACCCAAAGTGTTCCGAAACATTGAGTTTGATATACCAAAACGACCGTCTCGATCCAAGGATCGCATCTCCGCTGACGGTAAGTCGATCGGAGGTCCACAACGCAAGATATGGGCGAAAGACCGTGAGGGGTCCGAAAACGGGGGTTTCGGGCCCAGACCGACCCAGCCTGAGACCCCCTGCGTCAGCCCGAACCGGTTCGACCCGACCCGGGTACGGGTTTGGCCCGGCCGGCGCTGTCCGGCCTGGCTAGGCGCGGCGCAACCCGGTCTTCCCAAGCCGGCCCGGCTCGGTTGGGGGTTCGGCCGAACGGCCGAACCGTGAGGGGGGCGCTGCCCCCGCGTGAAGAGCCGCGACCCCAACGTTGGGGCCGCCCGTGCCAGCGGATGCGGCAGCTGGAAGGGTCCCGCCACTCCCCTTCGGTCCCGCGCGGTCGCGGGACCTCCCTCCGCCGCAGCGGCAGATTATTCCGGTGGCGCTCCGGGCGCCGCCGCCCCCGACCGCCAGCACCGCCGCACCGGCGTGGCACGCCGGCAGGGGCTTCCACGGACCACCAGACGCGCTCCGATGGTCAGATTCGCCTGCGGTCTTCGCCAGTGGTCACCCCGGGATCCCACCTTTTCTACAAAGATCCCACAACTCCCGTGCGGCTTCGTTTTTCATCACCGGTCAATCCGCACGTCAATTAACAAAATGTGCCGTCTTTGTGGTTCTCTGGCGCGACGCGATGGCGCCGCGCCCCTTCGCCGTGGACAAACTTCATCCGCGGATGTCTTTGGGTTTCTCTGATGTAGTGCGACGGCGTCGCATCCTTGTTCGTTTTCATGACGCGGCGCGACGGCGCCGCGCATTCCTCGCCACACGTTTCCACACGGTGCGATGGCACCGCGCCATCCCCTTTTTAATCCACAAAAGAAACCCACATGGATAAGGTGGAGGGTCGGCCGTGTTTGTGCGGTCTAGCCCCCTCTCGTTAATTGATAGAAAATGGTCATATTTCACGAAAATCGTCAAGGTAATAATCACGAACAAATTAAATAATAATCCTCAACATCAATCTGCATGAACGAACGATCCGCGGATTAACCTGGAATTGGTTGGTCCGTGCTCGTCGTTCTTTTCTCAAAAGATAAGAGAACACAAAAATAAATTCCCCTACATTGATAATTTATTTCGCACGTCTGGTGTCGCGGAAAACGGTGTCGCAAGGAATGGATTCGTAGGCGACGTTGGAGTATGTCTGATGCGGCGTCTCCTCACTTGTCGCGGAGAAGAGAAGAGATGGCACGTCGATCATTCTTCACGGAACCAGTGTTCTTTGTCGAGAAGGAAGTCCTCTTCTTCTTCACAAGAATTCTCTCCCAATATTCCTTAGCACAACGAAAGCCCTCCCAAAATAAAAGAATAAGCTACCCTCATTATTTTATTAACACAAGACATTTCAAATTTCAAAACTCAAAACAGTTAATTAATTAATTGAGTTGGTTCAATTAATTAATTTGTGTATGTTGGCAAGAGTTAAGAGAGGGAGAGATAAGGTCCTCTTAAATATTGGGAGTGTTAAAGAAGGGTTTCTTTGAGAGTTACAACTTAATGAGGGGGGACAAGGTTATGAGAGGTATGGGAAGTTGTAAGGTTGGGGCTCGTGTGGGCCGCACCTCACTATTATCCTCACATGGGTAGTTAGTTTCCCCACCCCAACTCCCCCATGTAGGATATAGCCACTTAGATACAAAAATAAAATTGTTCCACAATTTTATTCACTTCATATATAACCCACAAATTTTAACTTCTCATCTCGAGCAAATGAAACTACGGTAAAGGTCCCCTAAAGAAATTATCGGCGTTGCAAGTTCATCAGTGCCCTCAGATTTCAATTCCGAGCACCGGTTCAAAAGTTAGAAAAACCCGCTAGTTGGTTCACAGAACGTACCCGGTCTAAATTTCAGAAAATGATTCCGGGCACACCGGGCCTCAGAATCAGGTGCCGTCAGAAACTGTGTTTTTGTAAAATTCCAAATAAAATTAAGAAAAAATTTTCCTTGAAATTTCCGGGTCTTTACTTTATTCCCACCTCAGGGCTTTACGTACCCGAAAAGATTCAACAAAAACTAGGGTCACAAAAGCGGTATTGAGCATGCACCTGAGCCTTCCGCTCCCATGTGCTTACCTGGAGATTCCGTTCTGCCAAAGAAAGCGCAGTCGAGGAATCGACCATCCTCATAGGATCCTCTCATGTCGATCCTTGATCCCTACTAGAACCTCCGTGGAAGTAACCCCATCGCCATCGTCCTGCTCCTCATGGTCGATGATATGCGAAGGGTCGAGCATGTATCTACTCAGTTGAGGTTCCTAGAAAACGTCATGCAACTGGTGCAACTGAGGTGGATGGGTCAAGAGGTAAACCACCTCGCCTACCCAGCTGAGGACCTAGAAAGGTCCATTGAACCTCGTAGATAACTTTCCGCCTTGGCCACATCCCCGTAAACCTCGTTGAGGTGAGACCCGTATAAGGATGTGATCGTTATCCTTGAACACTAGAGGTCTTCAATTCCTATTAGAATTGAAACTCAAACGACTGTTTCCACGAGGGTATGGTTGACCGACTCAAGAGTGATCGGTCACACCCTCCTGTGAAAGAGTTTATCCTATGCTGTCTGGGGATTCCTTTTCTCCGACCAAGGAAAACTCATCCCGACGTCTTAGTTAAACCACAACCTTTTTGCCTAATACCGTCAATTTGTGTATGAACTGTGATTTCCCAGTCCATACTCAAACCAACGTCGTAAGGCCTCGACGCTGCCACCAAGAGATTCCAACTGAAACTCTCTCCTTGAGGGTCTGACCACACTGTCGTCATAAGTGTAATTATCGAGTCTTATCCCAAGGTATCTCCAGACGTGATGGTCAAGTCTACGGCTTACCAGAAACACTAGGTCTGGGACAAGATTCATGAAAGCAAGGAATGATTCATATCAACGTCTATTACTACAACAACTAGTAGTGGACACAGACTATCCCTTGAATCATTTTTTAGAGCTATTGGGTCACACTCCTTGACCGCATGCATCCGCACTCTTCCTCCACCCTCCAGCTCCCTGAGCCTGGCGGGGATAACTAAGGCGGGTGGTTATATCATGGTAAGATGTGCACCACCTCATTCTAATCTCCTAGCTCTGCCCCCACGTCTGCTACTTCGCAGACTAATCTCTCCATAATGATTTCACTTCTTGAAACATTTAACATGCCTGAGTCTCTAAACTGGCATCGGTTTCCTGTTTCTTACTGAACTGTGCAGTCTTCATCCGCCCCTGGATGATCTACACCTTCTTTGCCTATGATCGAAAAGAACTGCTAAAATTTCTCCTTTGCCGAAAAGAGAAACTTGGTCTCATCTCCCAGATGAACCACGCCCATTGCCTAATACAGTCAATCCTGACATGAATGATGTATTCATGACATGGATGATGTCGTAAGGCCTCGACGTAACTACCAAGAGATCCAACTGTCACTCTCGCCTCCAAGGGTCGAGTCACACTGTCGAAATCAGTGTGAGGTCACTTGGCTCCTCTAGTAAAAACCTCGAAAGCGAGGTTCAAGTCAACAGTTTTAACCGAGACCACTCAGTATAAACCAAAAAAAGGGACATGAAGGAAAACATCACAAAGATAAGTGTGTTTTTATTATTGCAGCTCATAGTACAAAGACACGAATACAACAGAAATATGGAACTAGAAGTACAAGGGACGTATCCACTAGTTCTGCTCCTTTCCACCTTCTCCCAGAGCTATACTTCCTTGTCCACTGCTCGACTGTTGCTTAATCACTCATCGCTGCTTCTACATCGGTGGCTCCTCCAACGCCTGCGGATCGACAGTGCGGGGGGTCGGACAGTCACGTGCCCGGTGACCCTTCCTTCCACATTCATAACACTTCCTACTCCTCGTACGGCTGGCTCTGACCCCACCCCGGGTGCCCTGCACCACCAGTCCTAAAACCCAAGATCTCCCAACTGCTGTTCTGGTCCTCCTAGACCTCTGCATCATCTGTCTACTTCCCAAAGATGACTCGTATACTGATCGAAAAACACGCGGCAAAGGCAGCACCTCCTGAACACGCTTGGGGTGTAGAGCTACTGGCACAAACTCCACCCTGTAGAAGGTCTCGAAGTCTTTCCATGTGAAGGTCATCCCATCAAAAAACTGGAAAAAGCGGCTCCACCACCTGCTGCCTGCTGCCTGAAGGAGGATGGCAGCAAAGATCACCATGAAGTCTGCAGGCGTCCCCACTAGCCTGAAGACTGTCACCACAGCCTCCAGCCAAACCTCAGCCACCTGCGGATCCGTCTCTCCCCGGAACCTGGGTGGTCTCTGGAACTGAAACTTGTGCAGTGCGCTCAAGTGGCGTGCATCGCCTACTGCTGGGGCTGGTGGCATCGTTGGCCCAATGTATGGTAGTACCGCTGGTGCCTCTGCTGGTGCCTCAACTACAAGAGGGCCCTGTACCGAAGCCTCATCGCTCGACAGGCTGTCAGTACGCACATCCCTTTGGGCTCTAGCTGGTCTTCTGTGAAAAGGAATCCTGAAAGAAACAACGTGACATGGTCAAATGATTAATACCTGGTGAGCTGACCTGACCTGGTTTGAGATGACTTAGAAAAAACTTCTGGAAACACACATGCAATTAGTGTTTTCGTCCAAAAAGTCGGAAATCAGTTGTCAGGGTCCTGGTGTATGGATACGTCGGCCGCCCGCACCAACACTGGACTCCCTGATCCGAAAACCACACTCGGTACTCCTAACACTATCGCTTCACAGAAAGAAAATATCAGAGTTATAAGTTCTGCGGTAGAACCGACTCCTCTGATACCAATTTGTCACGACCCGTCCTCGGGGCCCCTGCCGTGACTACCCCAAGCCCACCTTCCATAGGCCAAGGGCTGGCGACTAGCACCAAAGGCGTAAATCTCGAAAACTAGGAATGAAATTGCCTTTATAAAAGCAAACAAACACCACAGAGTTCAAGCGAAAGTAAAACACTAAGTACAAAAGAAAGTGCTGAAAAGTAAATGGGCCAGAATACAAACCCAACTGAAAATACCGCTACAACTGAACAAAATTACAACAGAAAAAGACAACAGTTGGAAGAATGGAAGCGGCTCCTGGGTCATCCTCCTCGGATCCTACCTGAAGGGTAGGTACAGATAGCGCAGCTCCTGGATCATTCACCACAGATCCTACCTGAAGGGTAGGTATAGATAGCCTCCACAACGCTCTCACCCGTCAACCTCCTCCGCGTGTCATCTCTTCGTGAAGTCCAACTCCAGATACTGACTCGTCATGTGGTCCACCTCCGGGTACTGACTCGTCGTGTGGTCCACCTCTGGGTACCATCTAGTCCTCGAACACTGGGCCTCCATTAGCACTGCCTGTCGTCTACAACCAACACAATGAGGTGCGGGCATAGCCCGTGCAGTGGTGAGTATAATGATACTCAGTAGGGACCCCAAGACCCTCAAGGTATCACTAAAACCAACATGGATAACCACAAAAAAGATCTCAACAGATAACCTCTACTTAGGTATAGTCCCATGCATATACCTAAGATATCAAGTAACCCATATCAATCATGAGATAAACACCAAGATCATGAAATCAACGGAAAACCACCACCTAGGTATATGCCCATACATATACCTAAGTTATCAAGTGACCCATCTCAATCATGAGGTAAACACAAAGGCCATAGACTCAGCTCAAACCAGGATTTTCATTATCGAAACCGTAACTGCTGAAGAGCTTCGTCTCTGGAGTGTACAGTGGTCCTGTCACGACTCCGAGGTACTGCTCACTAACCTAAGACTGCTGAAGTGCTTCTCCAGTTGAGTACTGAGGGTCATCCACCCAAACATAGTAGTGCTTCCCGCCAGGGTATGTCACCCAAACACAGTAGTGCACACCCCCTAGTAGCCTGCAGAGTTACTCTTCGGACGAGTTCCGCAGGTCTGCACTGTCACATTGGTATTTCTCCGTCGTCCATGGGTCTACACCTCACAAAGTAGTGCTCCGTCCACTGGGCTAGTCGACTCACTCCAAGTCGAGTTGGTCAAGCAGTCGTCAGGTCTCAGCCTGCTACACGGTCTCCCTACACCGCACACTCATCTCTGGGAGAGTCCACTCCACGAGATATAGGTCGATACTCCAAGTATCTCAAAGTCCCACGAAGAAGTATCTCAATGGACCGCCTCATCATAGGGGTATCAACGCAACAGACGGCGCGTCAATTGGATGCCTGGTCTGTGAGTTACTAGCCTTTTTGTCTCCGGGGCCCGGTTGGTTTCGTGTGCGAACCAATCTGGCCATATCTCAACTGTACCCTGAACTCTCATAGGGTATACTCATATGGACCGTTTCTCAACGTGATCACCAATGCCGCTGACGGTTCGTCAAACAGACGTCCAGTCTAAAAGTTATCAGCTTTTCTGTTCCATGGGACCAGTTGGATTTCGAGTGCAATCCAACCCGGCCACTACCCCACTGCATCCAAAAACCAAGTGAAGTATGCCAAAAGTTCTGTCTCATCAAGAGGAAAACAACGAGACAGACGGCGTGTCAATCAGACACCCGGTCTGTGAGTTATTGGCTTTTTTCATTCAGGGGCCCGGTTGGTTTCGTGAGTGAACCAACCCAACCGCACTCCGACGACATCCAAACCTCGAGTGGAGTAAGCCAAAAGTTCCATCTCATCAAGAGGAATCCAAAAAAGTTGACGACACGTCAATCGGACGTTCGGAGCTCAAGTTACGAGCGTTTCCGCTCTGAGGGCCCGGTTAGTTTTGTATCCGAACCACCCCGGCTGAACACAAAGTGTTCTAAAACTTTGGGTGCGATATACTGAAACGACCATCTCGATCCAAGGATCGCATCGTCACTGACAGTACGTCATTCAGAGGTCTACAACTCACGATATGGGAGAAGGACCGTGAAGGGTCCGAAAACGGGGGTTTCGGGCACGGACCGACCCATCCCGAGACCCCCTGGGTCAGCCCAAACCTGGTCGACCCGACCGGGGTGCGGGTCTGGCCCGGCTCGGCCGGGGGTTCGGCCAAACGGCCGAACCTTGCGGGGGGGCGCTGCCCCTACGTGAAGAGCCGCGGCCCCGCGGTTGGGGCGGCCCGTGCCAGCAGACACGACATCTGGCCACGTCCCGCCGCTCCCCTCCGGTCCCGCACGGTCGTGGGACCGTGCTCCGCCGCCGCGGCTTCAGCCGCGGCAGATTCTTCCGGTGGTGCTCCTGGCGCCGCCGCCCCTGACCGCCGGCGCCGCCGCACTGGCGTGGCACACCGGTAGGGGCTTCCACGGACCACCGGACGCACTCCGGTGGTCCGATTTGCCTGCGGTCTTCACCAGTGGTCACCCCAGGATCCGACCTTTGCTGGAAAAATCTCACAACGCCCGTGCAGCTTCGTTTGTCATCGCCCGTCCATCCGCACGTCAATTAACAAAACGCGCCATCTTCGTGGTTCTCTGGCGTGACGCGATGGCGCCGCGCCCCTTCGCCGTGGCCCGACTTCGTCCGCGGATGTCTTCGGGTTTCTCCGACGCGGCGCGACGACGTCGCGTCCTTGTTCGTTTTCACGACGCGGCGTAACAGCGCCACGCATTCCTTGCTGCACGTTTCCGCGCAGTGCGACGGCACCGCGCCATCCCCGTTTCAATCCACAAAAGAAACCCACATGGATAAGGAGGAGGGTCGGCCGTGTTTGTGTGGTCTGGCCCCCTCTCATTAATTGATAGAAAATGGTCATATTTCACGAAGATCGTCAAGGTAGTAATCACGAACAAATTAAATAATAATCCTTAACATCAATCCTCATGAACGAACGATCCGCGGATCAACCTGGAATTGGTTGGTTCGTGCTCGTCGTTCTTTTCTCAAAAGATAAGAGAACACCAAAATAAATTCCCCTACTTTGATAATTGATGTCGCACGTCCGGCGTCATGGAAAACGACGTCACGAGGAAAGAATTCAAAGGCGACGTCGGAGTGCGTCTGATGCGGCGTCTCCTCACTTGTCGCAGAGAAGAGAAAAGATGGCACGTCGATCATTCTTTGTGGAACCAGCGTTCTTCGTCGAAGAAGATGTCGTTCTTCATCGAGAAGGAAGTCCTCTTCTTCTTCTTCATAAGAATTATCTCCCAATCTTCCTAATCACAACGAAATCCCTCCCAAAATAAAATAATAAGCTACCCTCGTTATTTTATTAACACAATCCATTTCAAATTTCAAAACTCAAAACACTTAATTAATTAATTGAGTAGGTTCAATTAATTAATTTGTGTATGTTGGCAAGAGTCAAGAGAGGGAGAGAGAAGTTCCTCTTAAATGTTGGGAGAGTTAAAGAGGGGTTTCTTTGAGAGTTACAAATTAATGAGGGGGGAAAAGGTTATGAGAGTTATGGGAAGTCGTAAGGTTGGGGCTCGTGTGGGCCCCACCTCACTATTATCCTCTCATGGGTAGTTAGGTGACCCACCCCAACTCCCCTATGTAGTATATATCCACTTAGATACAAAAATAAAATTGTTCCACAATT
Source organism: Viscum album (assembly GCA_963277665.1). Taxonomy (NCBI): domain Eukaryota; kingdom Viridiplantae; phylum Streptophyta; class Magnoliopsida; order Santalales; family Viscaceae; genus Viscum; species Viscum album. The sequence continues at coordinate 192,214,542 of OY728146.1, read as the reverse complement.
TTATTCACTTCATATATAACCCACAAATTTTAACTTCTCCTCCCGAGCAAATGCAACTACGGTAAAGGTCCCCTTAAGAAAATACCGGCGTTGCGAGTTAATCGGTGCCCTCTGATTTCAATTCCGAGCACCAGTTCAAAAGTTAGAAAAACCCGCTCGTTGGTTCACTCAACGTACCCGAGCTAAATTTCGGAAAATGATTCCAGGTACACCGGGCCTCAGAATCAGGCGCCGTCAGAAACTGCGTTCTTGTAAAATTCCAGAGAAACTTAAGAAAAAATTTTTCTTGAAATTTTTGGGTCTTTAAAAAGATGGTTTGGAGGTGATGGATGGTCACATGAAAACTTGTGGGTGTTGTCTGATTCATAGGTTTACAGTTAATCATATATAAATTGGTTTGAAAGGATATGATTTTTTCAATATCTTCTATATTTTACTTTGGTTGTATGTCTTTTTTTAGTTATATTCAAAACTTTTTTCCTTTATCTTTATTAAACCTCACTGTGATGGGCCAACTCGGGTGGATTGTCTAGAGGACTTGGGTTAGTTCATTACAATTTTTTATCATAGGTATGATCTATATAAAGAGTGTTAAAACCTAATAAATATGTTTTTTCTTGAGTATATAGGAGTTAAAACCATAATAATTTAGGTAGTAAGCATGGGAGGGTGCCCAGCCTGTTCACTTATGTGTCTGAACTCGAGTTACCATGGGTGGTCGGAATGTTTTTACCTTGTTTGAGACTTGAATTTTGTGTTCATTTGAATGAACTAATTGACATGATTATTTTTTTTAAAATTACTTACTGAAATGATTTCGTTTTTTTCATATAATCCATAATATATTTATATTATTAATTTTTTTAAAGTATAGTCTTGACTTTTTGAAGTTGGGACTAAGAATATATAATATGATTTAAATACGATTGGTTATTGTCTTGTGGTTAATATGAAATTACTCTAAGAAAATATCTTCCCAATCTGAGAGAGGAAGCTATAAGATAGGGTCTGCAGATTAACCCCTAGTGGAACCTTCTATGGTAGAAGATGTAATTCATACAATTCAGACTTTGGGTAATGTGCGTGTTGGGAACTTGGGATGTGTGGTGGATCATGGTTCTAAATTCAATAAGAAGAATCCACCTATGTTCTATGGTGAAAAAGTTCCCGAGGAATCTGATGAGTGGTTGGAAGAGATTGATAGGATCTTAAAATTATTAATGAATCATTAGGAATTTAGGGTCTATTTTCCATGTACATTCTCGAGGATCCCTAAAGGAGATGGTGGGGATGTATTGTGAAAGCTAGGTTTCCCAAGGATTTCCCCTGTAATTCCTTGAATAAAATCTTTAATTAGTAGTTTTACTTTGATATGATATGTGTATCAAAGACCCATGAGTTTTTGAACTTGGAAAAAGGGGACAATACCATTCTAGAGTATTCCGCCAACATTGTAAAGCTGATGCATCTGGAACCAGAACTATTTAATAAAGATTACCTGATGGATCAAAGGTTTGATTTAGGACTAACGACAGATATTCAGTTGAAATTGATTCTTATGTTCTTTATAATCTTCATGAAGGTAGTCGAAAAAGAATCTTTGATTGAGGTAAAAAACAAAAATAGAAAGACAAGTTTGAGTGGAGCTTTAATTAGTGAAGTTGTTTTCCGAAGTGTATATTCTAGCCATAAAAGTATGAAAAAGGGTGTCCATTTTTATTCAGGACTCTTTTTTGGGGATTCTTCAGGACAGTAACAATTTTTTTCCTATTAGTGTGGAAGGTGTGGTCATACCAAACCTAATGGTATGAAGTCTCCAAGTACTTCTCATCATTACAGATCAACATGACATCTATAGAATTTTTGTGAAAGGATATCCCAGGGAAGTAAGGAAGGATCAATTCTCAACAAGGATTTATAGGTTTATATTGACGTTTATAAGGGTGATGGGTATAATCCTCAGGACAATGGGAATGTTCATGTGGCTAAAAAGGGACAAATTTATTTTAATGAGTATGTGATTGAGGAATTTGAAGTGGGGCATGCTACTGTTAGAGGGACTGGGTTTATTTTATATTATATTTTACTAGATTTGTTTGATACATGTGTTACTCATTCTTTTATATCTTAAAAGTTAGTTGACGTGTTGAGATTATGTTTAGAACTTACATCATACTTTCTTTATCTTTCCATGCATTTGGGAAAGTGTTTTGAATAAGGTTTCAAGTGTCCCATGTGTCAGGTGATGATATCCAACTATGAGGTGGTATGAGACTTTTTAGCTATGAATCTTGAAATCTTTGGCCTGATACATGGCACTGATTAGATGATCAATTTTAAAGCCCACATAGACTATTACTGTCATCAGGTTCATTTTTTCTTCTTCTGATGTGGTTACATATTTTTTTAGGGTGAGTGAGACTCTTGATTGGGAAGGACAAGTCCAGTTGTTTCTTATGATGGGGTGATCTCTTTCCTGTTATTAGAGACGTTTCTTGACTCAATTGACCCTTTTTTGTACAATTCACTTCCCGTGGTGGTGTGTACATACCTTAAGGTATTTTTAGATGTTTTTTATGGTTTACCACCCCAAATAGAGGTTTATTTTTATATTGACCTTCTACCTAGTACAATGCTAATTTTTATGACATATTATCAAATGACACATTATGTGTTCATGGAACATAATTTATAGCTTGATAATCTTAAGGATAAGGGATTTATTATTGCTAGCATGTCACCATGGGATTTTCCTATGCTATTTGGTAATAAATAAAATGAGTGTTTTAGATTTTTTATAGATGATTGAATGTTGAATTATCATATAACTAATAAAAAATATGATTTTCCTAGGATTAATGATACCTTTGAACATCCTATTGGGGAATGTTGGGTTTTAATGATTGGAATTTTGTTAGGGCTCCTCAAGTTGATAGTTTGAGAATAGGATATACCCAAGACAATGTTTAGGATTCTATATGGTCATTTTTAGTTTCTAGTTTTCCATTTGGTATGAATAATTCTCCCAGAGTATTTTTGGATTTTATAAACTAAATCATTCATCGGTTCTTGGAATCTTTCATTATAGTGTTCATGGATGATATTTTTTGTACTCTAAGTTATATGTGGAGCATATAGACCATTTTAATATCACTCTTCAAAACATAAAGGAACATCATCTATTTTATAATGTTTATAACTATGATTTTTGGAATGGGTAAGTGAAAATTTTAGGGTGTGTGATATCTGATAGGGGTGTCTCTATGGATCCTAAAAAGGTACAATAATTTTTGAGAGTATCCTAGGGATATGATTGAGATCTAGAGATTCTTGGATTTTTCTGGTTAATATAGATGGTTTTTTTCAATATTTCTCCAAATTCAAATATTTGATGATAAATTTAACCTATAAGGGTATGAATTTTTAAATAAATAAATTCTTTAAAGATATTTTGTGTATTTTAATTGGTGGTGGAATTCAATAACAATTTTGATTCTTCTAAAACTAGGTTCAAGTAATGTTGTTTTTTTGCTTTTGATATGAGTTTGGGATGTGTCTTAATGCATGGGAAACAAGTTGCGACCTACGTCTTATTCTAGTTAAACTCTCATGAGAAGAACATACCCACACATGATCTTCAGTTGACAGCAGTTATGCATACACTAAAAATGCGGTGTCACTACCTCCATATGGAGAGGTTTATGGTGTATTCAGATCATAAGATTATGAAATATATTTTTTCTTAGAGGTATATAAACATATGACATAGATTTTGTGTGGACTATTTTCAATCATTTTATTTTTATATTTTAAACACCGATAAGAAATTGAATGTGGATTTTTATGCATTGAGTAAAAATTCATTAACGAATTCCATGAAGTAATTGGTTTACAAGTTGTCTATGATAAGGTTTTTTAATGAGATGATCTTGGTAGTGGAAGAGGTTGGTGGATAGATGTTCTTGAATTTGATAAAATCAGACTCATCTTTTAATGAGTGAGTTTTGGTCGATAAGGTGACATAAATTGAGTGAAAATTATTGGCTAAAATATTTTATGGTCTGGATACATTAGATGAGTTGGAGTAGTCACCCAGTGGAGATTTATGATTCAAAATTATGTTTGTTGTTCTTTTTTTACATTAGGAAGGAGTTGATGGGTAGTGTACACCAGTATTGTTGGTCTGTACACCTAGGTGCTACCATGATGTATATTGATTTGATACATCAGGTATTGGTTGTCACAAATGAGGCTGTCGATTGTAGTTTTTCCATTGTGGTGTTTTACTTATGAAAACATTAAGGTGGAAAAATAGAGAACTACTAGTTTTTTGAAAACATTACCCATTATGGCATGGAAATGGGATAAGATCTCCATGGATTTTATTATTATTTTTCCAAGGACTCATAGTGGGAAGGATTCAATTTTGGTGATCATTGATCGACTTATAAAATCAGTGTATTTTTTAAATGTTAGGGAAATGATTAAACCAGAGCATCTTGGGGACTTTATGTTCAATAGATTTTGAGAACTCATGGGGGTACAATTTTGGTTGTATTAGATAGGGATCTAAGGTTCACATCCAGGTTTTGGAATGGTTGGAATGAGACGATGAGTTCCCAGTTGAAATTAAGCAGTGCATATCATCTATAGATTGATGGATAGACAGAGATATATATTCATGTTCTTGAGGATATGATGTAGGTTTGTGTGTTTTATTTTTGTTGATATAGGGAAAGGAATTCTCTTATGGTTGAATTTTCCTATAAAAATAGTTATTAGGCTTTAATAAATAATTACCCCTTTGAAATGTGGTGTGGTAGGCCATGAATATTTCCCTTTTATTGTGTAGAGTTGGGAGAGTGGTCTTTGTTTAGGTTGAGTCTCATTCAATAGATGATATAAATGGTGCAGTTTATCTACAAGAGGTTTGAAACATCATAGAGCCATCAATAATCTTATTCAGACCATTTTTGGCAGCTTCTAGAGTTTTAGGTTGGTGATATAATTTTTCTTAGAGTCTCACCTTGCTTGGGAAATCATCATTTGAGTAAGCAAGGTATGTTTGAAATTAGGTTTTTGGACCCTTTATTATCATGGATCACTTATAAATGTGGGATATAAATTGAAATTAGCATCTTGATTGAATTTTATTCACAAAGTGTTTCTTTTTTCATATTAGAGGAGGCATCTGTAGGATCCTTCAAATTTGATTGGATATGAGAATATTGATCTTGATCCCAATACTTCCATTGCTGTGTTACCAATTCAGATTATATATTACTGGGATTAGGTATTATATGTAAAAATAATTCCCTTAGTCCGGGTATTGCGGTAGATTAGTTGGGATATCCATAATATGTGGGAGTGAGGATCATTGATCATGAAACATAGACTTTTTCTTTTTTCAGGTGCAAAATCTTGAGGAAATTATGGGGAAAAATTCTTATTGTGAGGAGAATCATGATTTCCTTCAGGTCACAGGTAAGTATTTGTTGAGCCTTGGTTTTTCTATTTTGGGACCTAGCATGTTTTAGAGGATCAGAGGCTGAAAACAAGGGAATTATGGAGAAATTGAAAGGAAACATGTTTAAGGTTCACAATTAGTTTAATTTAGTTGTAATAGTGAAGTATGAATCTATGAGGTTTTAGTGTCATCTCACACGGTTTTCTTAAGGTTATAAAATCAATGCAACAAGCCTAGGGAACCATGTGGGTGTATGGTGGTTGTCTAGGGGTATAACAGGAGTTGAGAATGGTTTTCTTAAAACATGTACCCCCAGAGTAAATTGTGCACCTTTTGTAAATAGGTGATTTCATGGTTGGTGCATGGATAATCTAGCCATGATACCAAATTTTGTCTCCACTCACAATGGACAGTCAGAGTATATAGTTAATGAGCATGATCTGTTTAACCATGTGGCCTGCTACAGGAAACAGGGAAACCCCTTTCCAAACTATAAAAAATTGATATACCCCTTTTCCCTTGGTATTTTTAAATCACATTACCCCCAAAATCTCACATTGTATCATCATTATCCATAGTCAGTTCTTTGGAGGTGTCTACCTTTGTATTCTTTGTCGAATTCTTTCATTCTTGACAGATCAAATTGGGGTATGTTTTGGTTTTAATTAGGTTTCCTCTCTTCTTGGTATATATATATTCTAGATCCCTTATCCTCTCATATTATTGCAACCAAATTAGGAAATGATAAAATATCTAATGGGTTTGATGAATGTTTGACATTGTTTCTTATTGATCTAGGATCATGAGGGTCCGGTCTACTATCCCCTAGTCTCCGTTTTCAAGGGTGTTTGGTTCCACCTCCATTTTGAAGTAGGTGTTTATATACAATTGGTTGATTCTATTAATTTATTATCATTATTGTAAAATTTCATTATTATATTCATTAAATATAAATGATTTTTTTCTTCAAGGGATTTCTTGGAATAATAAATTTTTTTAAAGGTGGTTTTCCTTAAAAGATTGTTTTTTTCACATCGTGTGTTTGATTAAATGATTGAATGGTGGTTTTGGATTGGAAATGGATTTTCAAACATTTAAGTGGATTGGATTAGTTTTGTTTTATAAATTATTAGAATGGTTTTAAAATGGATTTTTGACGAAGGCACTTTAGGAACCTTGGGTGCTCCAAAAAATGGACATAGGTGACCCTGTGTGTGTGTGACACCACCTGGTGTTTATTTCAAGATATCAATGGACTGTGGAAGGAATTGATATTGGTCAGTACTAAATTTTTTCCTAGTTTATGATCTATTATGTCTGGTACATATTCGTATAGTCTAGGGCCCACTATAGAGTGAATTTTAATTTATATATATTTATTGCATGATGTATTTTTTTCATGGACTATTTCTCACATGGTTTCACATGAGGTTGTATCACATGGTTTTACATGATGTATTATGTCATGGATATGTGTTTAAATGCTTACCTTTTAGTGTATGGATATTAATTCATGCATTTTTACTTCTATATTTCATATTACATGAATTATGGATATGAAAATATTTCATGAAAAACAAAAAAGAGATTTATAATGGGTTTGGAAATATGAAAATGCCTTGTAAAACTATTTTTTAAAATCTAGAACTGTCACATTGTTGATTTAAGAACTTGTATATACTCTGTAGTATTATCATACTAGGATTTGTTTTCTCAAACTATTTTTTCCTTTGGGAAGTTGTATATGTTCTATGATATGATCCTGGTAAAGGGAAGAGCATCTTGCAGTGTGCTGGATTCTCTTATTTTTATTTCCTTAGTATAAGATGGATTAGAGGTGAATATTGGTCACATTGACACTTGTGCATCTTGAATAATTGACAATTTTTCTATTTATCCTGTAGGGATTGGTTTATATGTATTTTCTTGTGTCTTTTTCTTCTATGTTTTAGTCTTATTTTAAATATTTTTTTGGTTATATTCCAGACTTTTTTCCTTTATCTTTTTTATAACTCACCATGATTGATGAGCTTGTGAGTCTTTTCTAGTTGACCAAGGTTGGTCTATAACACTTACAATTCAATTATTCAAATATTTTGGAAACATTTTTTGTAATATTGTTTTATGATCTTATGAACTCATTCTATTTTTGTTTCAATCTTGGAAAATATAGTTTTACACGTCTTTTTTCTTAAAATCACAAAAAGAATCATTAGAATAATATTTATTATCGCATCTACATATGAATATATCATATATATACTTTTTATGCTTCTGGTTGTTACACCAAATTTTTTTATAAATAATTATTCCCATGAAGTTCTCTAGTTGAAGGAATTATCCATTACGGAATTCCATTTTACTATCAACCAAATAATATTTATACATATTTTTCTATTTTATTGGTTATAAATTTCTAGATGTTGTAGGTGAAAATGAAACTCCATTCTTTCATTTCTCTTTTTCATCTACTCTCATAATTCTATTATCCCATTTCATTAAATTTTAATTGAGATCATTCAATCCTAACCTCATAATATATATCATATAATATATTACAATAATATTTAAGTCCCAAAATTTTAGAAATTTATCAATAATCCATTTAACTAACTAATAATCCATAATTTCATTATTAAAAATAGATTGTAAACCATTGAATATAATCATAAATATTTGATTCCATTGTTAAAATAATTATACTAGATGAAAATTGAAAGCTAGATAATCTACATGTAATATTAATCTTATAGTTGACCACACTTTTAAAGTTACAAAGTTTGTAATTTCAAGTTTTTTTTATTTTTCATGATATCAAAGAGGAAGAGATTTTACTATAACTATATATGTCATGGACCACAAGAGAGTGTTTTAGACTTCAATTTTTTTAATATTCATCCTTTTCTTCTCTAGTGAAATTTGAACTTTCATTCTCTAGAATATTGTTATTACAATCTATCATCTATTAGTTATCCACACTGATATTATGAAAATTTTATTTATTCCATCTACCAAATAATTATAATTAGATTCATTAATTTTTTTTCTGACTAGGATTTATATTCTCTACGGTTCTGATAGGTTAATCTACTATAAAGAAATATTTTATCTGAATTATAAAAATATCAAAACTTTTATATTATTTTTAAAGTTGTCTATTAGACATGAAAAAAATAACTATGCTTTAATAAAAAATATTTTCAAAGTACGAAAACTTCAATATGGTAAGGGTGAATTTGAATTTTTAAAAAATTATAATACCCATCCCTCTTAAAAAAGTTAATGTTCAAAAGAAAAATGTTATGAACTATTAATATTAAAAATTATATTTTGTAGAAAATAAGTATTTGGAGGATATAAATTAACTGAATAAAGTAATTTAAATGGAACAAAAAAAATAGAACTTAAAAAAATGATGAGACATAAGATAATAATCGATAGCCTATAAATTTTTTACTAAAGGATATTAAAGTTATTATTATATGAAATCCTTCACTTTTGATCCAAATCATCATAAGGACCAATACTTATATCCAAAGGAAAAAATTATTGAAATGGATCTTCTTTGATAAAAAAGATCAAAAGCAACATGGTATACTTCTAGAAAACATTGGAAAAAAATAAATTTGAATCCCTTGAATTCTTCAATTATGTGATAAAAACACCAAGATAATATCCCAAGAAATTATTTTATTAGTAAGTATTCAAATTTCAAGACATTTTCCGTTAATATTGTTTGGAAAAGGATGGAAGTGAGTTATATCCCTATAATTCTTAGACTAATGATAAAAGTTTTTTTTGATCCCTGAAATTTATTTGACCACACAATATATAAATTTAAAAATAATAAGAGTAAAGTAATTTCCTTTATAAGGAAACCTTATAGAAAGGATAACATATATATCACAATAAAAACTAAAACAATGAGAAGCACTTTATCACTGACGTAGTGAACAACTCTTGAAATTTCATCAATCAACATATAATTCGAATGCGCTATCTAATGATCAATAATTCTTCAATATCCTATATATAGGGGGTGGGTGTAATTTTTTTAATATACTCTCTATGTACTTTAGGGTTCAAATATCACATAAAAAATCATAAGATAAAAATCCTTCATTTATACATATGTTTGGTTAACTTCAATCGATATTCTAGAATTTACAAGGTTTAAAATTACCTCTTTATAAACTTTATGAATCAAAATATAAAATCTGTATACGCATAAAATATAACTTTAGTAAACATAAATATTATTAATAATTAATTATTGATTCGTAAAATGTGTAGATCTAGAATATATTCTATTTTGTAAAATGAATCTTCTGTCTAAACATTTTTCACAACTATTTTAATTTCCACAACATTATGGGTATTGAGGGTTCATCCTATGATATAATACAACAAAAACACACACAAAAAAGTATGTGATATATCATCAATGAAATAAATTTTCATGAATATAAAATATCTCTATACTTTTAAAGCATCTATAGTGGCCTCCAACTTCCATCATGATGGAGGATGCTTGAAAATGATCATTATGGAGTAGTTAAACACTAAATGATTCCTTTGAGGAAGAGAGGTATATAAAGATTCAGATAAAACAAATGATCAAAATCAATACTACTCACACTCATGAATGAGATAATTAATTCCCATTTATAAGACTCCATAATGTGTTTAATGAATGAATAATGCAATGGTAATGATTTATTTCTTCAAATTCTATGTATGATTTATGTTTCACAAATGTAACAATTAAACCCATTCAATAAATTCATGAGAGGCCATTAATTTAAATAGTGATTAATAACAGATGTAAAGAAATGGAGTAGAACAACCTAAATTTATTTTTCACATGAATGAAATATCATATTCCAATCATATATTATGATACATCCATTAGAATCATCATACACTTTTTTAAAATACTCACATATCATATATGATATGCAACTTATTCATATCATACTATATGACTGAGTATATTGTATTTTAAAATACTATTCAACATCATTTTTAATATTTATAAAAAATATTAAACTTTCAATTAAACCCCATAAGTACATAATAAAGAACATCCCCACTCTTTGTTAACACATTCGAAACATCTTTTTTTAGATATGATATCATCAAGATCTTTTAATATTTGAACAAAATGGTTTCCCAAAAATTAATACTTATCAAAGGGAATAAGTGTGGGAAATTTTGGGCCTTAATAACATTGAAAAAAACATGAAATATATATTTTATAGATTTAGTAATAGAGTGGACCCAAAAAAATATTAATTATTTTCAAGTTACTAATGGGTTAGGTGTGATTTCTATTCAAAATACTCACATATTTGTAAAACCATGTCCACTCCAAGATTTGTGATATAATTAATACATAAACCAATATAACCCCTTTATTTTAACATTGAAAGAACACTAGACACATAAAAATTTAAAAATGGTATTGTCCTCTCATATTTTTTTGGTTCTTCGTAAGATTCTTTCCAAGTTGAGGAATACATCACATGCTATTATTCAAGAAGATAATCACATCTCATGTCCCATATCTATGTTGAAAAACACACCACATGTGACACCACTAATAATTTCCATGCATTTACTCTGCCTAATATAATCATGGTCCAAATGATTTTTTTCATTATATATGTGATCATATTTCATCTTGGTTTTACCTCAACCAGATATGTGATCAATGTCATACCCAACCACTCCCTGATTAGACAAGTTAGAATGAATTTCAAAAGAAAGGTATAAAAGAATAATGGTTATCATGAATGGTATTATTCCAATCCCATGTACGAAGGATTTATAATATGAATACATCCCTATGTATATCAATAACTATATTACATTCCAGGAGATATAATTTGTTGGGTAAATCCTAGTTATATGTATATATCGATTACATCAGGAATCTATTATTTATATATCACATAAAACCTTTTAAAACAAGTTCATTATTCTATTTGTGCTAATTGTAACATGCCATCACATACCATAATACTCCATGATGATTATCAATTATGAAAAATTAAAATCTATACTTCGTGGTGATTTTATCATTACAAAATTTATGTACAGTAAATTATAACACACATGAATGAATGATAAATAAATGTTTCATTTATTATAATAACATGACACATTATACTACTATTACATTAATTTCTTAAATATCATATATGAAGTGATTCTATATGACCTTTATGTTTTTTCTCTGATAATGGTTTCATAAATGTATCCACTACATTTTCATTTATATCCACCCAACCGATCATTAATTTTATCTTCTCTATGATCTCTCTTATGATATGGTATTTGAAAAAGATGTTTTCATTGCATTGGGGAGACAGTGGTTCATTAGAATGAGAAATAACTCCATTTTTTCATAGGTAAATCTTGGTCACCCCCTTGATGCTAGGTACCACTCCAAATTTATTAAGGAACTTCTTAATCTAAACAGAATCAATTGAAGCAACTAATGTAGTAATGTACTCTTCCTATATTATTGAGTCTTTTGTGGAAGCTTATTCCTAAATTTTATAATTGATAGCACCACCATTATAGAAAAACATGAAAGAATATTGATATTTCATATCATCTCTGTCATATTGGATACTGGAATCAATGTATCCTTTTTATAGGGAACATAATCTCCTCCAAATATCAAGAACACATCTTTAGTCATTCTTATCTACTTTATAAGGTTATCCAAATAAATCCATCGACTTTCACCAGAATTGGATTTATAAATACCACTTATTCTCAGATAATATAAGACATTAGTTTTAGTACACTATATGTAATTTATGATAGATCATATGATAGAAACATAGCTAATTCAATATATCCTCATTAATAGTTCATAAGGATGTTGAATCTACCTAAGATTCATGCCTTGTAACACTAGTAAAGACCCCATTTTAGAGTTCTCTATGTTAAAAATCTTTAGAAATTTACCAATGTAAGTGTCCAAAATGGGTCCAAATTTTCTTTTAGATCAATATATATATATTTATACCTATTATATTGGATGATTCACCCATGAATTTCTAATAGAAGAATTCTCCCAACCACATCTTTATAGAGTGAAGTGATGGGATATCATTTTTGATAAGTAATATTTCATGTACATACAAAATCAAAAATACTTATATACTCCCAATAATTCATTTATATAATATTAAATAATCCAAATTATTAATGAAATTAAAATCCATGGCTTTATCATTAAACTAGATATTCCAAATCTAAGAATCTTGGTTCAATCTATAAATAGACTATTGCATCTTGTATACCATAATAGTCTCATTTAGAACATTAAAGCCATTAGGATATATTATATACACATCCCTGAAAATATTATAATTAAGAAAGTGGTTTTCACATATACATGATATATTTCATAATAAAAATGACTTATTAGGGGAAACATAAATCAAAGGACTTTATCTTCAAAACTGGAGAAAATGTTTCTTCATAGTCAGTACCATGAATTTTCATATAACCCTTTTCCACCAGTGCATATTTATAGGTAGAAAATATTCAATAAATTTCTATTTTCTTGTAGAAAACCTACTTTATTTCTTTATATCTCAATCATTTAGTTTCATCTAATAATTTCTATACTTAGTTCTTGTACATGGAGTCTATTTCAAACTCCAATAATTTTAACAGTTTCATAGAACTAAAACTCTTTATAACTTTTCAATAGGTGGTAGGTTCATCTTATAAGAACATTACACTATAATAATTTCTTATAAGAAATCCATATCTCATGATATATTGTTGTATCATACCATTATTTTTAATATCTGGTGTATTTTGAGTTGATTATTTATTTATAACTATTTGTGGAACTTTTTTAACTTCAACCTCATATACATTTCCATTTTCTTGGTCTCGAACTTCTCCATGTTCAATTTAATTTCCAATAACATAATGATTCATGTTATCTTTCTCTAAAAAAACCACATTAGACCAAAATTTGTGTTTAGTAGGATTGTAGAAATAATATGACATCGTTTCCTTTGGATGACCATAAAATGATAAATTATTAGATTTAGAGTAATGATTATCCAAATTCAATCATCTTATGAATTCATTATTTCCCCAATTCTTAAAAAATGGCATAACATGACATTTCCCAATCCATATATCAAATAGTGTCTTTATGAATACTATAATGGAACATGATTTATTAGAAATGAAGAAAATTATAGAGAGTAACCCATAAATAAATAAGAATAAAACATTTACTCATCATGGATCAAACCGTGTATAAAAATTTAAAATTTATCTTTTCATACATAACATTCCATTATGGTGTTCCAGGAAGAGTGTGTTGTGAAATAATTACTAATTTATTATATGACTAGTATACTCTTCATTTAAGTATTCAACACCCAAATCAGATCAGTGAATCTTAATACCATTTCCTAGTTTATTTTAGACTTCATTTTTAATCTATTTGAACTTTTCAATTGTTTCATACTTTTGTATTATCAGAAATACATATATAAAATAACTAAATTCATCGGTAATGGGAAAAAAATTACCAAAACCACCACTTTCTGGAGTACTCATTAGTCCACATACATATCTATGTATAAGATCCAATAGTCCACTATCCCTTTAAAAAATTCACTCAAAAGTAGATTATGGGGATTTTTCCAAATATACAATAATCACAATTTTCAAATGATTCATAATATAACTGTTTTATTTTTCCATATTTATAGTTTTTTATATGTTTTTAAATTATATGTCTAAGGTGATAATTCTCATGGTAAGTGGGATTATAATAAATCTATACATTCTTATTCTAAATGTTATAAACATGATTATCCATATCCAGAATGTATAAACTATTTACTACATATAAAAATCCATAAATTTTTTTATTGATATTTAGAAAAACAATTCTTGTTAATAGTTAACAATAATCCCTTATTTTTTTAAAAAGATGCAATTTTTTTGGTTTATGGTAGTAAAATATTAACAATTCTCTAATTATAGTATTAATACACTAGGTAAAATCAGACCATAAGTGCTGAATTATAATGCTAAAACTCTTTCCCCATTACTGAAATAAATATCTACTTTACTATTCATAATTTTGCTCCCATTTCTGAGCATGTATTTATCTGTATAAAGATGTGATGAACACATATTATCTAATACCCTGGTGTAATATTTAGTGGAGTTTATTTCTATAACATTCACATTTATATTCTCAAAATGAATCTCTTTAAGAACAATTTGTAACCCTAGATACCAATCATTAACATTTTTATAGGCCATACCTATATGGTATATCAATAAGACTATCATGAATCAAGGAATATACTAGAATAGAGACATATATATGAGTTAATATATTTTATTACATATTTTCTTCAAAAACCATTAATGAATGTACTCCCACTAAAATGATTACCTTGCATATTATAACAATTTAGTGAGACAAGATTTATATTTCCTCAGGACTTACACTAGTTTGAGAATGTAAATAATCTATCACTATATTTGGTACAAAACAACCTGTCAATCACAAAAACATATGTTTATTGGATATCTGAGTGAATAAAATTATTTATCTAAATCCATTAAATGGATTTATTCTTCTATATTATTAGTTATCTTAACCATTCGAATTTCCCAAAAAATGTAACCCAAATAAAATATTAAAAGAAAGGAACCTATTTATCAAGGTCACCTAATTTCATAATTTGATTACATAAGATAATCTATAAGAACCCAACATTAGCATGATGTACCCAATAGTATAATCAATGTTTTGAAAATTTCCACTATAAATGGAATCTCACGCTTATTATTTAAGGGTGTTTTACTTTTTAAAAGTATCACCAACTTATAAAAATTATATGAATATTAAATTCATAAACATTTTATTTATCTTATCATGTTTTATAAATTTGTGTATGCAAGATTCAAATGATTTAGTTTTGGAATATCTATTTCATATAATAATTTAATGTGTTCATAACAGATTAGTGAGTATCTCTTTACACAACCCACAATTTTGTGTTACCCAAAAACAGAAGGAAATTATATTTATACATATTCAAATACATATCATGCATATGGTACATGAACCTTTCATGTAAATTCAAAGAGTTATATTAAATTGATAATATTTATATGAGTATACCCATAGTGATAGAGAGACAACCCCTCACTTTTCTAACAAGGCATATGCCTCTAAGACATTTCATAGTCTAGATCTAACTATCTCTCCTATAAGAGACTTTACCCAAGATAGAATTAAATTAACAATATCTCTAACAATTAATATGAAAAAACTAAATCCAACAAATATTCTCAAGATTTTAACTATAAAGCAGTTGTTTTCAAGTTATCTTAAAAACTAAATCACATAGAGTCACAATTAGCATCAAATGTATGGATTTATATCATATAAATATATAATGAATATATTCATATTTTTTAATCAAATTACTAAATTGAAATATTGATGTTATAAACTAAGAATTAAACACTATTATTTATTTTCAAAATTTTAGAAACAAATATGAACATTTTTTATTTAATTTTGGAATTGAAAACTATTTTTATAATGCCTAACATTTATAATTTTTAAAAAATTACTAGTTATTATCAATTTAATCAAAAAATATATTTTATTTAATTTTTTAGTCATGTCATATTTTAGGAATGATAATCCTATTATCAGTCATAAAATACAATTAATACAAGTGAGATTCTTCCACTATACATAACGTATTTTACAATATGACATTCAATTTTAAAATATGACTTATAATGTATCTTATGATAATCCAAATCACATAACTCCACTTTTATTTTATGATATAAGGGATATCATAATTATTCTATGATCTGATATTTTTTTGAAACCCTGGATCATGTTGTATTTTATGATATTGGATATTAGAAGATACATTATAGTTGAAATTTTTATGTTCCAACTATATCATAAATTATGACATAATCTTTTCATATATTATAAAGAATTGAAAACAAATTAATGATTAATATATTATTATATTATATCACTATATATGAATTATGATTTACATTTCTTTAGAAATAAAAATATTAAACACATTTAATCTGTGAATAACAAGGATATAATAATATTGATGGGGTTTTAGGGTCATCCTATGATATAACACAACAAAACAAACCAAAAAAATTCAATATATATTCATAGAATTAAACATGACTAAAAATTTAAGAACAACATACATGTAAAGTATTGGTAGTGGACTATGTCTTCTGTCTTATTGAGGGAGAATTCTTGATTTGGACCATAGTGGAGAAGTTGAACAATGCCTTGTACCTTTAGTTGGTACAATAGCCGATGAATATTTGTTCATAATGTGAGGATTACCATAATTCTTTAAGTTGATCGAGTTCATTTACTAGAACACACTAAGGAAGTATTTAAAATAAAGGGAGCTATAGAAATATTTACATGAAATGGATGATTAAAATCACCACCACTCACACACCCATGAATGTGGGGAACCATTCCTTTTATAATACTCCATGACTCATTTGATGAATGAAAAATACACAATACATGAGGGATTTCATAAAATGACATCCATAATTTATGGTCGATTGATATAACCATTTAACTCATTCAGTGAATGTATGAAAATTATCTAATCCGTTAAAAATGGTTTAGTAATAGATATAAAACCATTGTGGAGATAAAAAAATGCATGTATCATATGAATAAAGTATCATAACCCAAAAGTTTTTTTATTAAATATCCATTATAATAATCCTATTCTTATTTATTATACAAATAGATCCTAAATTATGATATGTATCTCATGCATATGATATTATACAACCTAGGTAATAATAAAATATGATCTAACCCCATTTAAATTTCACATCTAATAAGAAATGAATATAAACCTATTTTATAAAGTTTAATTTCAATAAAAGGCAAAAAAATGGATCAATATTATCCAACTAACACAAATTTATCATTTCATGGTCAATATGGGGGTATTAAGTCCATATAACACATAGACTAAACTGTGGATCTAATACAACATTACAAGATCATTCATCAACAATGATAAAATTATTTCACCCAACTTCAATGTTTCATTACAGAATAAAAATGTGTTGATGAGATTATAATATGAGTATAAAAAGGAACCCAATAAAAACAATATTTTTCTTTTTTTTTCTTCCATTTCGATACGTACCACATTACCTTTATCATCAATTTTTCCCACCAATAATGAATTCTCTATTAGAAGATTTTAAAACTCACCAAAATGATTACCAAAATTTATATTCACTAGAAATCATGACCCACCACTATTAGTACCCCTCTTAGGATGTTAGGGAAGAGATTCATGGTGAACCATGAATCCCACCACCAAAAGAACATGAATTGATTACTAGATCTAAGGGTATATAATCTATAAAATTGGAGGCATTACCCTCTTCATAATATTTTAGTAATATGAAACAAAAATTATTTTAGAAAATAATGATATAATATAAATATATAATCTTTCCCAATACATGTTAGAATATAATACAAACTGAAGCAACTAAAATATACCCAAAGAAGAATGCCTTGGTAGCTAAATTGAACTCTATAAACGTTGAAGAAACTCCATGAGAAAGTAAAGTATAACTTGATCACCAAACAACTCTTTATGAGGTGAAAAATAGTTTATATATACATTTGGTGATAACAAAACCTATACTCAGTATAATCCTCCCAAGAACCTATCGTGAAAAAAGTTAAATAATCATATGAATTCTCAGTGAATAAAAAGTGAAACCAACCCATTACCTAACAGGTAAAACTATATACCGGGATCAGCATGGATCAGTCACTAAATAATGCATACAAGTAATCATATCACTATATAATTATATATATATATATATAAATATATAAATATGAATGCATATCACTTCCACTTCTCCACTAGTTGGTCACTCTCACAACCCAATGGCATATTACCAATCCTCATTTCTTCTATAAGTCATCCTACCCCAAATCAGGTAATCATATCATAACCATCCTACATCCCATATAACTCATCATGACCTCATTATCATATTATATCATAACCAAGTTGAAGTCCAAAACCACTAAATATTAGTTATTGTGCATTATACCTCAATCTATCAAATCCCATGCATGTACACACATGGGAAGTCATAACCTATCACACAACCAAGTTTTGTAAATTATTTTTTTCTATAATTAATTTTATCATTTTCGTATTATTAACTTTAAGAAACACTGAATATAGATTATTATATAAAGTAAGTATGTTTTTATTACAACATATTCATCAATATGTTAAGCTTGAGCTATATGCAACATCAGATTTTCTTCCGTTACATGCAATAGTGAGTTTCCACAAAATATAATTTTATTTTTATAATTATTAAAATATTATAAACTAGAAATTGAATCGGTAGTTATGAATATTATTGAATGACTAATTGAAATATATGATTTATAATATGATTTTATTAGTAACCAATTAATTATAAATGAAAATATATAAATAGGAAATGTTTTCATTTTTATGCTCTCAAAGTAAGTTTTTTCATTATAAATTAAATAAATTAATGAAATTAAAATTACCAAATTATATTAATGAAATAAATATGTTATATATTCAATAAAATATTTTTTTAATATTTATCTAACATATTTTATAGGCATAAAATAAGAACAACACAATTTTATGTGGAGAAACCTATTATTTTTCAAAATGGTAATTTTACCGACTTTTTATAGCGTACCCATTTTAATTTATAATTTTTACATATTAAAAAAATATATATTAAAAAATAAACTTATTTTTTAAAAGTGGGATATAAAAAATTTACTTTTGATAAAATTTCAATATTTTTTCTGATAACATTCATGTTTTGATTAATATTAAACATATAGTAAATTTTAAATGGAAATAACTTTTTTCATAGAAATAATTTATATATTTAAATTATAATATTGAATAGTTTTAAAGTATAAATATATTATATTTTTACCAGTTAATATAATGTAGTATTTTTTGATTAATTTTACATTAAATTTAGATATAAAAACATTTCAATCTTTTGCATGTTTTATCTTTTAAAACTCGTTTCCCATTCCGAAAATAACATTAATTTTACATTAATTACGGTATCATAGGTATTTTAAATTTTGAAAAATGGATTAAATATTTGGAATCAGTGGGTCAAAATTTTGTGAATATATTTCTTTTATTTTTAGGAAAAATGAATAATATTTCCAGTAATTTTTTATCAATACTGTAAAATGTTAAATTTGGTAATTAATGGTAAAAATAATATTATAAAGTTAGTCTAACAGTTGCCCAAATATCATTGGATTGTTTTTTTAACTAAATCATCCTTGGGTAGAAATGATATTCTTTGGAAGCCACTGGGGGTGAGATTATGACATTTAATATATTAAGATAATTATTTTATATTCAAATTGTTATAACAATACCGTTTTTAATATAAGGTTGTACTAAAGCTAAGATAAACTATAAATAATAATTTTAAATATAAAATGTTTTTATTTGTCATGGTAATTTATTTTTAATTTTTAGGATAAAAATAATTTCCAAAAAGGATTAGACAATGATGATGTAAAAATTATTTAATTGATGAAAAATCAATAACATAATTTTAAATAAAATGATAATTAACATTAAAAGAGAAAAAACATGAAAAAATATTATTGGTTGAATATAAATAGACCATAATCATCCAAATGTCGAGTTATTGACGATTTGGATCCACATGGAAAATATTATGAAACTTATAATATTTTTTCTAATGTAATGTTAAAGTTGTCACATTCATATTTTAATACATATAACATTTTTAATATAGGATTTTCCAGAATATATGTTTAAATATAATAATTATTATTAAATATAGAAGATTTATATTTATATTAGTATTTTATTTTTAATTTTTATTCAAAAATATGTATACTAAATAATTACACAAAACTGATGTAGTAATTATTTTATTAATGGAAATATCAAATTAATATTACTAAAAATATTAAAATAAATATAATTTTGGATAATTAATATATATATATAATTTAATCAATTAAAATTTCCCCTTATGGATATAGTAAAATATTTATTTTATGGTAAACATATTATCTTGATATTTTAAAAAATGAAATAAATGAATTTTTTCAAAATTGACTCTATTGACATTTTGTCATAATAATTATTTCTTAAATTATTTAAAAATTATAAATCATTATTAAAAAAATAAAATTATTATAAAATTTCCTAATATATTATAAAATTTTCATTTATTGACTAATATACATAAAATTATTAAAAATTACACTCTTCTATTGTTGAAACATTGGTTACCTTATTAAAATTAAAATAGAATATCTACTGGTAAATTATAATGTTAAGGTATAAACTGATATAAAATCATGTCTTAAATTTATTTTTATTTTTATTAAAACCCTATATCATATAATCATCTAAAATATGAAATTTTAGATGATTTTGGATTGGGTTTGAGTTTATTATAAATTAATATTTTTTAGATTTCAAA
Organism: Viscum album; assembly: GCA_963277665.1. Lineage (NCBI taxonomy): Eukaryota > Viridiplantae > Streptophyta > Magnoliopsida > Santalales > Viscaceae > Viscum > Viscum album. Next base: position 192,193,442 of record OY728146.1, on the reverse strand, counting down.
AGTGCCCCCACCTCAATTATAAAAGGGTACCTCCTACCACACATATTCGTATCACCTTGAGAAATAATTTATGGATATCCCCTACCATTTAACTTTAAACGTCCTGAGTTACATTATAGTGGTTTTTGTCTTCTCAAGGGACCAAATCTAGTGCCTTTAAGAGGAGATGTAGAGGGGGCTTGTTAAAGAAGAAACAATATCCTCTTTCAATTCTTTCAAACTTTTTTCTTATTCTACTTCCTCTACATGAGTGGTTTCATATTATTAAGTAATAAATATAGTATAAATTTTATTATGATATGTTATTATTATTATGGAACAACCATATTCAACCTTTTATCCATCCTATTAAAAATAAAATCACTACATGTGTGTACGTATAGTTTACCGGCTCGACACCATGCTGTAATATGTTTTCATCAACACTTTACATGGAAGGGTATAATGATGAAAATAATAACTATATATGATTATTATAACAATATATTGATTCTATAACAATATATATATCATCCAGTTTCATACGTAACATAAATAATGGAATGATATCATCACTCGTGTGTACGTACGGTCTACTATCCTCATATTGTTGTGAGATTAATTCTCCACAATATCATTTAAATAATGATTATATAAATGTATATAGTGAATAAATATGATATATATGAAATTATTATTATTCTATAAATGATATAAATTAATCCCATGAAGAATAAGTAGGATTTATACAACAAAACATGCACTAAATAACGACAGAAAGAAGATTAATAATGAATATATTATAAATGGGTGATAATATGATCACATATGATATCATAAATATAAATATAGTTGTGGGATAAGTTTATAAAACTCTTAAATCAATTATATATGAGTTTCTGATACATACGAAGGAACCCATACCTAAGGTAAGGGATAATTTCACATTCCCGTTATTATCCAATATTGTTTATAGATAAGTATTTACTAGTGTATATTTTTCATCCATGTCCTTTTTCCCTAAATATGAATTATAAAATATTATTTATATTCTTCTGAAAAAAATTTAATTCAATTTTACCCATTGGTGAATTTTTACTAAATGGTATGAAATGAATATTTTTTCATTTTCGATATGAGGTTATTTTTTACTTATACAGAAAAAGTATGAGAAGAATGTTTTATTTTGACTTATACGACATGAATGAGTTTTTAAGATTTCATAAAAAATTATTTACATGATTTCAAGGTTAATTTAAAACAAATTATATTTTATTAAAATCTTGGGTTATTTTAGGAAAAAAAAACCATTTTAAAGAAGAAAGAATATTTTCATAAAGAATTAATTTCAAGTGTTCTATCAAAAATATTTTCCACCTAAGATAACATTTTTTATTAAGGGTATATTTTTAGTATATTATAATTATTATTAATATTGTTGAATATGCTTATGATGGAATTATATTTATTCAGTACATTCATTTTCTATAGTTTTTTATGATAGAATTAAGTTTAAGAAACCCATTTTATTCCATGGGTTTTGATACGTTGAATGATTTATGTTTTTGTGGAACATATATGTAAGATTTCATTATGAGATGGGTAGGACATATATCTTAATCCAATAAATTGGGTAAAGATTTATAACTAATGAGGTATATAAGTTACGAATGAACCTGATTTCATGTTCCCAAACATTATGCATGGATCTAGATTCTGTGTCCATATGTTTATACAGGGTCCCAATTTCATGTCCTTAATTTAATGAGTTATCTGGTTACTATTTATATAAGTTCACAAAGAAATAATTTTATGTGTATTACAAAATTTCATGTCTTATGTCAATGTTATTATTTTATAGATTATTTTCTTTGATTTATTTATGATTCAAGTTGACTTTTGATATGCAGGTCATGATCTTCTATTGTTATCATCATGATCTCGTACCCATTATTCTCATGTTTATGTTTACATATCACCCTTGTTTACCATTACTGAGAATTTTAGATCACACCTTTTTTATGTTTTCTTTTTTTTGGGTTATAAAGAAAAGTATTAGGTAGGAGTTATAAATGTGAATATATTTGTGAGAAATATTGAAGATCTTTCAAAAGACTTTATGTCTGTGTTCTATGTTTCATAAATCACTAAACCAATACGGTATTTGGTTGTGTTTTTAAAAATTCTGAAATAATGATGTAATAACCATGTATGTAAAGCCTAGGTAATTATAGATTGTATTAGGTAAATGGGTTTTTTCAATAATTGGAAACTAGGATAAGAAAACTATGTTGAGACCCCAAGAGATATTTCTAAGGTATTCCTAGGGATATCCTAAGGATAAGTCCATGTATATGTTACAATCCAAGAATTTTGGTAATGATCATGGATAACCGCGGATTAAACCTATGATTTTAATGATTTAAATTTCTTTCCCTTTATTATGTGGTTTTTGTAGTATTCTTATTTCATCTCACACTTTTATTTTTGGGTTTCAGAAAATGGATTAAAACTAGAGGATTCTTGTAAATGGGTAATATTATGGACAATGGAATGGTATTACTCATGAGAAACCAAATGTAATGGTATTTGGTAGGAGAAACATCATTATTATGCCTAATAAACAATCCCATAATATTATTAATAATATGAACTTTTTTGAGTTTACTAACTGACCTAATAAGGGAAAGATGGAGTTTCCCAATGACTACAAAAGAAAAAAAGTTCAATTTTCCTCATGTAAATCATCTGGTAACAGGACTCAAGGAGAATGCTTTAAAGGAATTGGAATATCCTTTGGGAGTGTATAATAAGGATACCAAAAAGTAATTGAAATGGAAAATGCTTATTTAAATTAATGGAAAAGTATAATGGTATTTATAAGGAATCAATGACAATTAAATGTTTTAAAGGTGGAATATAGTGGAATTATGAAAATCGATGCCCTAGGGGAAAGCTTAGGAATAGAATCAACAAGATCATATGATTAGTGTTTATATTCATGATAATGAGGAGACTATAAATACAATATGAGATATAATAAGTGTTAAGGAATAAAATGATGATTCTTGGTTAATGGTTTAAGAAGATATTAGAATGATTGCATGTCTATGTATTGGAATTCAAAAATAAGTTTTCAAAAGTACTGTTATTGTGTTTTGGATAAATGAAACATGGAAGGTGTAACACCCCAAGCTTCTACGGTATGCTTCTCTTTGAATAATGCGATAACATGCGTTGTACGCAACATCAAGTTCTAACACACCACAACCAATCAAACTAGCCGTTATGAATAGTAATACCTAATTTTTGAAATTTAATAAATTTTATCTCTTAAAATTAACTTCATTTTTGGATTCGGAATATCGAATTTATCCTAGGGTGACATTTTGGAACTTTTTGGATAACATTTATATTTTGATGAATAGTGAAAATTACTAAATTTAAATTAAAAACAAATTTTTTAATCGAAATAATTTATATTGATAAATTATGAAGTTGAGTAGTTTTAAAGTATATTTATAATATATTTTTACCATTTAATACAATGTTGGTCATTGTACATAATTTTACAATTAAACCCGACATAAACAAGTGTCAATATTTTGATAGTTATTATCTCTTAAAAACACGTTTTTTGTTTTAACAATAGGAATTAATTTTAAATTAATTTCTGCCACTTCTGTAGAGACCCGAAGCTTTATGTACATGGACATTACATTACTTTAGAGGAATACTTAATACATAAAAAAATAGGCACACAAGGATCGTAATAGTTTAGTGTCTTTGGAAACTCGGAATATAATCTTCTAATCATGGTGAAAGATCTTCAACATCTCCCATTAGATCTTCCCCTTTTTGTTTTCTTACCTAAAACCTTTCTTTAAATCCCAGGGAAAAGAAAACATAGAAAGGGTGAGCTCTATTACTCAGTAAGGGTAAGCATGGATAAAATAAAGAAAATCATATACATTTGAACTTCAAGACATGAACATAATAATTAAACATCAGAATCTTGAGCAATGACATAAATCATGGATGTACTTAAGGAATATATCATAAAGAAACATTAATCATGATAAAATATCATGGGAATTAAACATGTAATTGTGGAAAACCATTAATCACATGATATGATTTCCATAGTAGCCAAGACATTGCTGCCAAGACCATCTTAGTGAACAAAGTCCCTTTCTGAATCGAGTTCACTCCTCGTTCCAGTCCTGTATTACTGAACTAGTTTAACTTTCCTTTCCAGCCATGTCTATCTCATGAGATATAAATCTTTACCCAATGAATTTGAGGGAGATATAGGTCCCACCCATCTCATAATGAAATCATTCTTACTTGTGCCACAAAATAAACATAAATCATTCATAATAACCCAACGAATTAAATGGGTTTCAAAAACATCATCCCATCATCACATAATCCTTATAAATTAAATGGATATCATTTCATAATATGAAAATTGAAACCATGTAAATCATAGAGACATTATACTTGAAATATACACATATAAAATAATGTCATCTTAGATGGAAAAATGGTATTGAAAAAACACTTTAAACGAATTCTTGAGGAAAATATCCTTTCTTCTTCAAATTCATTTTATTTTCACAAAATTCCAAGAAATTTTAAAAGAAATGTATTTTTATGAAAATATTCATAAAATATTGTAGAGTAAGCTTCATGAAAATGAGGCGTTATGAAACCGTAAAAATCTGTTCACGCCGTAGAAAAACAACATTCTTCTCGTACTTTTATCGAAAAAGTCAAAAAGTTCCCCGTGTGGTAAAAAAAAAAGATTCCATTCATAACATGTGGTAAATTCCAAAAATGGTTTAAAATGACTTTAAAAATACATGAAAACATTTTTAGAAAACATGGGCATGGATGAAAACAATAACCCCAGTAAATACTTACGAATAACAATCTCGGATAAAAAAGAGATTGGAATAGTTATCCCTTACCTTAGGTCCAATATGATTCGTACGTATCTGAACCTCCTATATAATTATTTAAATAATTTCATTGACTTATTAAAGAATTATATTCCTTGTTATGATATCATATATGTTTCACTTATGAATTTATATTATCTATTCATTTGTAAATTCCATGTTAAAGCAGCGTTTTGGGTAAAATCATTTCATTTATCGTATGTGTTTTGACTTTCCATTATTGATATTAATACTTATATCCTGCTTTACATAATTCCATAATGTAAAACATGATTTATATATAATATATATTCATCATATACATATATATATTATAGATCGATAAAAGGAAGGAAATACACCGTTCATGGAGACGGTAGGCCGTACGTAAGCATTAACGCTGTTTTCGTTTCTTTATTGAATTGAATAAAACTAAATAGATGACATACATATATATATACATAAATACAGTATAATTCATATATTTCATTATTATTCATTAAATAAACTTTATGATCATTCATATATGGTTAACATGGATAATGAATCTCATCGCGTCATGGAGACGGTAGTCCGTACGTACGCACGAGCGATGATATCGTTCCCATAATTATTGAATAGAATTAGAGTGGATGGTATAATATATCAGAATCAGTATGATATTATAATAACCATATAGAGGTATTCTTTACACCATTATACCCATCCATGTAAGGTGTTGGTGGAAAAACAGATTTCACCACGGAGTGGAGACGGTATTTCGTACGTACGCACGCGTGGTGATTTTGTTTTCCGTAGGATGGATAGATGGTTAAATAGGGTTGTTTCATAAATATAATAAAATATAAGTATATTATTTATACTGATGTTATTACTTCATAATAAAACAACTAAATAAGAAGAAGTGGAAGAAGAAATAAAGTTGAAAGAATCGGTAACGGACATTACCTCTTCTTTGAAGCGCGTCTTTGAGACCTCTTCTTAGGGCACCAAAATTGGTCTTTGAAGAAGACCAGAACCTCTAGGATGTTTCTATGGAAGTGTATAGGAGAATTTGGCAGGGGTTTTCTGATATTTAAGGCTAAAATTGGTGTGAGGAAGAGAGGGAGGAGGTGCCCTTTTATGAGGGAGGAGAGAGGCACCTTTGGAATAACTAAACATATTATTTTTTTATAAAGTCATATTTGGTTTTTAATAGATCCAAATTGATTTATTTAGAAGCTAAGGCGGGGAAGAGTCAAAATCCTTCCATACAATAGAATTTAGACAAGTTTAGGTTCCTATTTTAACCTTATCATTTAGATTTAACTTTAAGTTAAATAATTTTACATTTACCGTGTCTTCTTGTTTTCTTACACTATAGGGTTAATAAACTTACTATAACAATCCAAAAGAACCCCAAGTGGTTCATTATTAATATATATATCCTTATCTAAGTCATTTGGCTGATCCTCAGATTTTTAGGAAGAAAATAACAATTAATAATATAATATTTGTTTTAATAACTATTTTATGTCAATTTTGACACTATTTGGTACATGATTTTTGTGAAAATCATAACAGCATGATTAATTCAAAAACAGTTACTTAAATCAATAATAACATGTCATATTAACCTAGAATATTAGTGTAAATCATAAAAAGTCTAAAATTACATTTATTTGGGTATTTATAACATCAATTATGTGAATATTTTATTAATACGATAATTACTGCATCATCTTTGTGTCATAAATAAATTAAAATATATAATGACTAAAAATTATAAATAAAATAAAATTATGTAGTAAATTTTGTTATATTTATAATTAATATTTATAGTCGAATTTATCTTATGTATAACCCTATATTAAAAATGATTTGGTTATTAAACTTTGATTTTAACTATTTTAACCCTTCTTTAAATAAATTAATAATAAATGTCCTAATCTTATCAAAATGGACCTAAATGGTCATATTTTATTCATAAGGTTTGTTTTGGTCAAATTAAACTAATCCAATATAATTAGGACATGTGTTAGGGTAATAATAATAACATTTTTACCCTTAATTACCCTATTTACTTTTAACCGTGATAAAAAAAGTAAAAAGTTACTATTCACTAAAAATTATTTTCATCTTATTGAACCAAATTTTAGTCCTTAATATTAACCGTGTCTCTCGGATTTTCGAAATTCCACTCACAGAAGTGGTAAAATAAAGTTTAATTTGAATTTGCAAATTCTCCTAGAAGGTAGGTAAAAGACGGTGAAAAGTTCAATACAATTTTTATATATCTAAAATTATTATAAAATGCCTCCAATGAATTTCATTGAACATATATAGGTATTATTTATCAATTTTGACCTAAGATAAATTTAAATAAAATAAAAACTTATTTAAATAAAAAGTCGGTTTTTAAATAGTAACCTAGTGTTTTCACTATTCATCAAAAATTGAATGTTTTCAGAAAAATACCAAAAATTAGGCCTAAGCTATATTTGATATTATGAATTCAAAATTAATTTCTATTTTACCAAATTCAAAACATATCAGTTGCATTAATTAATTTTAAAAATTAATTCTCGTCGTCAAAAGAAATAGTGTGTTTTTAAGATATAATAACAATCAAAAGATTGACACTTGTTTATGTCTGGTTTAAATGTGATATTACATCCAAATACCTAAATTTTATTAAATGGTAAAAATATATTCTACATATACTTTAAAACAACTCAAATTAATAATTTATCACTATTAATTATTTTGATTAAAAAAGTTGATTTTAATTAAAATTTAGTAATTTTCACTATTCATCAGAAAATGAAAGTTATCCAAAAGTACCAAAATTTCACCCTATGCTAATTTCGATATTTCGAATCCAAAAATGAAGTCCATTTTGAAAGATAAAATTTATAAAATTTCAAAAAGTGGATATTACTATTCATAACAGCTAGTTCATAATAATATCTCGTTTAGTGAAAGTCGGTATTGTGTACTACACACGCTATCGAGGAAGGTATTTATTGCGTGTAATTCAAGCCAAGTCAGGGATGCGTGTTGTGCAAGCTTCTTTTGGTGTAGCGTACAACAAAAGACATAAATGAAATTGAAAAGAATATTTTTCATAAAATGTCGGGGTGTTACAACTTCTGTGTTTTGAATTTGGAAATATGGATTCCATATTTGGAATCAGGATGTTCATATTGTGTAAATAGGTAACTTTTATTTTTGGAAATTTTAAATAATTACTTCGGTAAATATTTTTTTTACCATGGTTAAGGGTAAATCCAGTAAATAAGGGTTAAAAAATAATATTATAATAATACTAAATTATCCTAAAATGTATCCTAACCTAATTGGTGGATACATGTCCGACTATGGGCATCTTTGGGTCGATTTTGGGACCCCATGGAGCCACTTGTAGGTGATAGGGACACTTTATTTTAATTATGTTAAAATAAATACAAAAATGACATAAACATATACCTTTTAGAAAAAATTTTTTTACATAGGTTTATATATGTTTCCTTTTCAACTATAAATATTAATTAGAAAGATAAAAAGATTTCCTACATAATGATATTTTATTTTTAATTTTTAGACATTATAGAATTTAATTTATTTATGACACAATAGTGATGCGGGAATTACTAAATTAATGAAAAATTAGAATAATTGAAATTATAAATACCCAAATAAATTAAATTTGAGACTTTTTATAAATAACAATAATTTTATTGGATAATGTGACATGTTATAATTGATTTAATTAACTTTGTTCAGAGTAATCATTCTGTTATGATTTTTAGAAAAATCAATTATTGAATAGTGTCAAAATTGACATTAAATAGTTTTTTTAAAAAATATCATATCATTAATTGATATTAAATTACTAAAAATATACGGTTAATCCAAGAGACTTATATCATGATATTTGTATCATTAATGGACAACTTGAGGGTCTTTTGGATGTATATATTAAGTTTATTAACCATATAATATAAAAATACAAAGAGTCATTGTAAAAGTGAAACTAATTAACTAAGAGTTAATACTTAAAGATAAGGTTAATATAGTGACCCAAACCTGTCTAAATCCTATTGCTTGAGTGGTTTTCTACCTATCCTCACCTTAACCTTTAAATAATACACTTTTTAGCCACTAGAAATAGAATATGAATTTATTATAAAATAATATTTCTAGCTTTTCCAAAGGTGACCCTCACCCCTCTTATAAAAGGGAACTCCCCCTTATCATTTATTCACACCTTCAAAGCCTTTTGGTTCAGCCAAAACATACCAAAATACTCTATAAACTTCCCTCACTACAACCTAGAGGCCTTAATTTGATCAGAAAGCCAACCTAAGGAGCCCTTTTAATCAAATCAAAAGGAAGAACCCGAAGAAGAGGTAATGTTTTCACCACCATTTTTCAAATTCATTTCTTCTTCAACTTATTATTTCTTTGTTATTACCATTATAAAATAATGAATCCATTATCTCCAATATACTGTAATATTATTATAAATATGGTACGGTCATATTCAGTATTCCATCTATCCTTTGAATAACATGTCACCAAACGTGCGTACGTACGGCTTACCGTCTCCACGTCGTGGTGTAATTGTTATTCAATAAATTATTATTTGGATGGGTATAATAATGATGTGTAATTAATGTAAATAATAAATATAACATGATAATTATTCTATATATATATGATATAACATCCAATTATATATTATTTTAATATCAAAAGAATGATATTGTCGCTCGTGCGTACGTACGGACTACCGTCTCCACGAACGCGATGAGATTCATTCTCCATCATATCCATTCAAGAATAATGATCATTTGATGATTTAAAAATAATGTTTAAGGACTTGATATCATTCTGTATATGAATAAGATACAACCTATCCATGAAAAACATAGCTTACGTAACAAAACATATAAAAGAAAACGAGTAAGTTAACACCCGAAACAACAATAATACTAAGATATTATTAAAAAATCAATATAAAAAGAACATATATGATATCATATTAATGTATATGATTATTTTATAATTTAATAACAATTATTTCCCCATTATACAGAAGTTTAACCTACCCTCAACCGAGGAAAGGTACAAGGTAAGGGTTATTTCACAATCTCTTCATTATCCGAGTTTGTTTATACGTAATAATATACTGGGATTTCTTTATCATCCACATCCATGTTTCATAAAAATGTATTTCAATTTTTTTTTAATATTTACTAGAATATGGGTTGAAGTCATTTATACCCTTGTCTGACTTTTTATAAGAGGTTTATAAAGGAATCTTTCCGTCATTTTCCAAACAAGGTACTTTTTAACATTTTCGACAGAATTAAGGTAAGAATGTTTTTTTAACTTATATAGAGGGTGCGGCTACTTTCGGCGGTTATAAAATCTTCTAATATTACCTTAAAATATTATAAAAATATTTTCAAAGTAAATGTTTTGTTTTATAATTATGTGACTTTTAAATGATTTCAAAAAAAGAGATATTTCTCTCAAATAGTTTTAATTTCATCTATGTCAACATCCTTTGATGGATTCTAAGCTTCTTTGAAGTCGATTTATTATGAAACAAAACTTCCATATTGTATTTATGGTTTTGTGATATGTTTTATTGTGGATGTGGTATTTTTATACCATTCATGGTTTATGAAGAAAGTTTTGACATTTCGTATGCTAGTTTTAATATGAATGTTTATGTTATGTTTAAACCTATTCATATGAGGAATGCATTGGACTTAATAAGTGACGGGTGGAACCCGCTATAGCTCCTCGATGCATTGGTAGGTCTCATGAGACAAAATAGTGTCTTGGCACAAGGCCTTGACAAAATCTTATTTGTAGTCTTGACACGAGGCCTTGGCTATATGGTTATGATAGTCTGGAATTATGCATTCCATCATTATGAAAGTGGTTATTGATATTGCATGTGATTATTAGATTAGTATAATATCCATGTGAATAAGTAAATGGAATTATTTCATTTTATTTTTACCATACTATTTTTAGTTCAAGTTTAAAAGGCTTTTGTTTTAGTTATACATTTCCTTAAAAGTTTATTCCTATTTTTGAATGTTTCTGATATATTGTTATCCTTACTGGGAATTTAAGCTCACCCCTTTTCTATGTTTTATTTTCCCAGGATGTGAAGAAGTAAATTATGAATGACCTGCAGGGATAGTATGAGGGGATAAGAGTGTAGACTATAGAGACTATGTTGTTGCAGTTTTCATTTTTATGATGTAATATAAAACTTATGAATATATCTAGTGTTTCCAAGGCTACTAAACTAATCGGTCTTTCAAGATTTGATCTTTCTTATGATCATGCCAATGTTATGTAATAATGCACCGACTCTAGGTAACTGGGGTCAGGGTGTTACAATTGGTATCAAAGGAAGTTTAGTACAATCCTTGGAAGCTAGATTTAGATAAACTATGATTAGAGATCATAGACCTAATATGGACTATGAGGATTAGTATAGATGAACTTCATAGAATTTTGGTATTGTAGAGATTTTGTGAGTTTTCTGAGCAATACATCCCTGTCTGGATACGAGTAGGTAGAGGCAGCTCTAGCACAGATGTACCTAGGGGTAAAACCCGAAAACACCGCTTTGAGCTAGACTGGAACGGGAACTGGTGCACGACAAGGGGCCTTGCTGCACTCTTGGTTACGACACTCCCAGGGGATATGATTAGGATAACTCTCATTTTCTTAACAAAGCATTATGAAGGGTCTATGAGTATATACTTCCTCACAGAAAACATTTTTACGATTATGGATTATATCCATAAATAGTTCAATTTATGTTAAGTGTCTTATAAGTATGGAATTAGTTATTTTGATTCATAAACTAATCTAGTTTATTCCATTGTTTAGAAATGGTGCATAGTGGAAGAAATGGAAACCGTATCAATGTATGCACTCCATGTAGGGATTTCCCTCCTGCTCAAGATAATTATAGTGGAGCTGGTGATGCAACTGGTGCCGATTAGCTAATCACCATATTGGGACAACTCACTCAGGTTATGAATAATAACCTTACCCATATAGAGCACCCTGATCCGCAGCGTGGAGGATCAATGTTAGATCGATTCATGAGGAAACAACCACAAACGTTCAATGGGAGTAAAAATACCTTAGTAGCTGGGCAATGGATGAATTCCCTAGAGAAAATATTTCAGGCTTTGGGGAGTAGTGAAAGGGAAAAAGTTATCATGGCAGTTTACCGCCTCACTGGAGATGCTGATCAATGGTGGTCATTGATTCAAAACATGAAGGAAGATGATGAAGTATAAAATATGGAATGGAGGGAGTTCAAAGATCTGTTTTTAGAAAAATACTTTCCTCGTGACCATCGATAAGATATGGAAAGACAATTTCTGAGTCTGAGACAAAAGGAGGTTGAGAATGTCGCAAAGTATGAGTCTAACTTTACAAGGTTAGCAAGGTATGCTGGAGATTATATACGTAACCCAAGAAGTAGTATTGATCGTTTCTTTGATGGGTTAAAACCATTTCTCCATCGAGCATTAGTCTCACAATCCTTCTCGTCGTACGAAGACATTGTCTCATGTGCTATCAAGACAGAAAAGGAATTCTCTAAGTCTTATGACATTAAAGAAAAGAAAGAGAAGAAGAGATCTTCTGATCAATCTGGTAATGGAAATAAGGGGAAGAAGGGAAAGGTTTAATATCCATCCTGTGGTAAATGTGGGAAGAAACACCCCGATACTTGCTTGAAGGGAATGGGTGTCTGTTACAAGTGTGGTGAAAAAGGCCACCAAGCTCGTGATTGCAAATGGAAGAAGGAAGCTAGCAATGTTTAGTGCTATAATTGCAGGGAGATGGGACATTATGAAAATGAATTTCCTAAGCATCAAGGGAACTTACCTCAGAAAAGGCCAAGGGATCAAGGACAAGCTTTTGCTATCACTACTACTGGGGTAGAAGCTCCAAAAGACATGGTGGCAGGTAATTTAATGGTTTCCTCAAGTTTAGCAAATGCATTATTTGATTCTAGATCATCACATTATTTCATATCTTCCCAGTTTTCTAAGAAAATTAAATATTTCCAATTTTATTTAACAAGGGAGTTGTTAGTTAAAACTCCTAAGGGAAGTATCAATGCAAAATGTTTTGTGAATAAGTCCCCATTAGAGCACATAAATGTTCTTTATCCATTGATCTCATCATCATACCTATGATTGAGTTTGATATAATCCTTGGTATGGATTGGATTTTGGACCATGATGTAAAGATTTATTGTAAGAAGAAGGAGGTTACGATTTTTGATGATGATGATATGGAACACCTTATCTTTATAGCAGAATCGTCACCACCTAATTCTTATCTAGATCCACCCCCAGTAGCTCAATTAAATTCAATTATTGGGGAGGAAGAGAATGAAATGACTGTAGGTGAGGAAAGGAATGTTCAAATAGAGGATGTACCTATTGTGAAAGAATATGTAGATGTGTTTCTTGAAGATTTACATGGATATCCTCCAGAACGAGAAGTTGAGTTTTCCATTGATTTAATTCCTGTATCAAGGCCTATATGGAAGAACCCTTATAGAATGGCCACTTTAGAATTAGTTGAACTAAAGAAACAACTAGAAGAATTGATTAATAATGGATTTATTCTCCCTAGTGTTTTTCTATGGGGAGCCCCTCTTCTTTTCGTTAAAAAGAAAGATGGATCTATGAGGTTATATATCGACTACAGGGAGATCAATTCTATAACAATAAAGAACAAGTATCACCTACCTCGCATTGACGATTTATTTAACCAACTGCATGGAGCTCAATACTTTTCAAATATTGACCTTCGATCTGGATACCATCAGTTGTGTGTGAAGAAAGAAGACATTCTAAAGAAAACATTTCGAACCAGGTACGAGCAATATGAGTTTACAGTAATGCCTTTTGGATTGACTAATGCACCCTACGCATTCATGGATCTGATGAATAGAGTTTTCAAAGAATATCTTAATGAATTTGTGGTGGTATTTATTGATGATATCTTGGTATACTCCAAAAGCTACGAAGATCATGAAAATCACTTGCGCATTATCCTGAAGACTCTGAGAAGACATGAATTATATGGGATGTTTAGAAAGTGTGAATTCTGGCTTTAGGAGATTTCTTTTCTTGTCCATATTGTCTCTAAAGATGGAATCTCTGTTGATCCTTCAAAGACCAGGAAATCCAAGAATGGCCTGTACCGACGAGTATAACTGAGGTACGTAGTTTTATTTGATTAGGAGGCTATTATCGACGTTTCTTCCAGAATTTTTCCCGGTTGGCTAACCCATTAACAAAGCTCACACCTAAAGGGGTTAAATTTTTTTGGACAAAAGAGTGTGAAAAATGTTTCAAAGAACTGAATAGAAGATTAGTTAATGCTCTTATATTGACTCTACCATCGGGGAATGATGGGTTCGTTATTTATAGTGATGCATCGAATAAAGGACTTGGTTGTGTCCTTATGAAGAATGATAGGTTTATTGCCTATTCATCACGATAGTTGAAAATTCATGAACAAAACTATCCTACTCATGATCATGAGTTAGCAGTTGTGATCTTTGCTTTGAAGATATGGAGGCACTACCTCTATGGTGAAAATGTGAGATTTATAATGATCACAAGAGTTTGAAGTATATTTTCTCACAAAAATAACTCAACATGAGGCAAAGGAGATGTCTTGAATTACTTAAAGATTATGATTTTATGATACACTACCACCCGGGGAAAGCAAATAAGGTGGTAGATGCTTTGATCAGAAAAGACCATGGAGTTTTGAACAATATTAGAATTGAAAGGGATCCAATTTTCATGGATCTAGTGAAGATGGACATGGGAATAACCATGGAAGGTGAAACATCAATTCTTTTTCAAATGGTTTCGAAACCATCTTTACTAGAAAGGATTAAGAGTTCTCAGACTGATGATGAAGAATTTAAAAAGAAGATTAAAGTTATGAATGATGTGAAATTGAGAGAATTTGTGTATGAAGAAGGAATTTTGAAATTTGGAAGGTGACTTTGTGTTCCCGATATATAGGATCTAAAAACGGAATTGTTGGATGATGCTCATAGTTTCAATTTCTCTATAAACCATGGGAGCACCAAAATGTATAGAGATTTGAAGGAACATTTTTGGTGGGAGAACATGAAGAGGGAGATTGCTGATTTTGTGTCACGATGTATGGTTTGTCAACAAGTGAAATCTGGAAGGCAATATCCTAGTGGAGTATTGCAACCTCTTCCTATACCTGAGTGGAAATGAGATAATATCACGATGGACTTTTTCATGAGACTACCAAAGACTCCTAGAAGGAATGATGCAATATGGGTCATTGTTGATTGTCTTACCGAGTCAGAACATTTTCTTACTATAAGAGAAGATCGACCACTGTAACGTCTAGAAATACTATATATTGATGAAGCTGTGAGACTTCATGTAGTACCCCTATCGATTGTTTCTGATCGTGATCCCCGTTTTACTTCAAGATTCTGGAAAAGTTTTCAGAAGGCCTTGGAAACTGAACTTCATTTGAGCACTACATACCAACCTCAAATAGATGGACAATCAGAACGAACTATTAAAACATTAGAAGACATGTTGAGATCCTGCTCACTTGACTTTCAGGGTATGTGGGATCAATATTTACCTCTGGTAGAATTTTCCTATAACAATAGCTTCCATTCGAGTATTCAGATGGCACCATATGAAGTGTTATACAGAAAGAGATGTCGTACACCAAGCTGTTGGGATGAAGTTGGTGAAAAAAACTTGTAGGCCCAGAACTAGTGGAGGAAACGACGGAAAAGGTGAAGGTAATCCAAGACCATATCAAAGCAGCTAAAAGTTGGCAGAAGAGCTATGCTGATAATCGAAAGTAGGATTTGGAATTTCAAGTCGGTGATAATGTTTTTCTGAAGGTATCTCCATGGAAGGGAGTCATACGTTTTGTTAAGAAAGGTAAATTGAGTCCCAGGTACATCGGACCTTTCGAAATTCTAGAACGAATTGGGGTTGTAGCTTACCGATTGGCAACGCTGCCAAGTCTCCCCAAAGTTCATGATGTGTTCCACGCATCTCTATTGAGGAAATACATGGCTGAACCAACGCATGTACTCACCTACGAGGAATTAGAATTGGAACCCGATCTATCTTATTGCGAAGAGCCCTTCAGGATTCTTGATATGATAGAACAAGTACTGAGAAACCGGACAACGCATCTGGTAAATGTTTTGTGGAGAAAACATAAAATGGAAGAGCCAACGTGGGAACCTGAGGAACTTATGATGAATAACCAACCGAGTCTTTTCATGTGGTAGTATTATAGAAATTTTGAGGACGAAATTATTTGAAGTAGGGGAGAATGTAACACCCCAAGCTTCTACGGTACGCTTCTCTTTGAATAATGCAATAGCATGTGTTGTACGCAAAATCGAGTTCTAACACACCAAAACCAAATGGATTCCATATTTGGAATCAGTATGTTCATATTTTGTAAATAGGTAACTTTTATTTTTAGACATTTTGAATAATTACTTCGGTAAATATTTTATTTACCATTGTTAAGGGTAAATCCGTTAAATAAGGGTTAAAAAATAATATTATAATGATAATAAATTACCCTAAAATGTGTCCTAACCTAATTGGCAGATACAAGTCCGACCATGGACATATTTGGGTCAATTTTGGGACCCCATGGAGCCACTTGTAGGTGATAGGGACACTTTATTTTAATTAGGTTAAAATAAATACAAAAATGACACGCATATAGCTTTTAGCAAACCAATTTTTACGTAGGGTTATATATATTTTATTTTCAACTGTAAATATTAATTAGAAAGATAAAATGATTTCCTACATAATGATATTTTATTTATAATTTTTAGACATTATATAATTTAATTTATTTATGACACAATGGTGATGCAGTAATTACTAAATTAATGAAAAATTAGAATAATTGAAATTATAAATACCCAAATAAATGTAATTTGAGACTTTTTATAAATAAAAATAATTTTATAAGATAATATGAAATGTTAGGATTGATTTAATTAACTTTTTTCGAAGTAATCATTCTGTTATGATTTTTAGAAAAATCAATTATTGAATAGTGTCAAAATTGACATAAAAGAGTTTTTAAAAACAATATTATATTATTAATTGATATTAAATTCCTAAAAATCTAAAGATAGGCCAAGAGACATATATCATGATAGGTGTATAATTAATGGACCACTTTGGGGTCTCTTGGAAGTATATAGTACGTTTATTAACCATATAATATAAAAATACAAAGAGACATTGTAAAAGTGAAACTAATTAACTAAGAGTTAATACTTAATGATAAGGTCAATATAGTAACCCAAACCTGTATAAATCCTATTGGTTGAGTGGTTTTCTACCTATAACCACCTTAAAATTTAAATAATACACTTTGGATCCATTATAAACCGAATATGAATTTATTATAAAATAATATTTCTAGATTTTCCAAAGGTGCCACTCACCCCTCTTATAAAAGGGCACTCCCCCTTCTCATTAATTCACACCATCAAAGCCTTTTGGTTCGACCAACTCCTACCCAAATACTCTCTAAACTTCCCTCAATACAACCTAGAGGCCTTATTTTGATCATAAAGCTAACCTATGGAGCCCTTTTGATCAAATCAAAATGAAGAACCCGAAGAAGAGGTAATGTTTTCACCACCCTTTTTCAAATTCATTTCTTCTTCAACTTATTCTTTCTTTGTTATTCCCATTATAAAATAATGAATCTAGTATCTCCTATATACTGTAATATTATTATAAATATGGTACCACAATATTCAGTATTCTATCCATCCTTTGAATAACATGTCACCATACGTGCGTACGTACGGCTTACCGTCTCCACGTCGTGGTGTAATTGTTATTCAATAAATTATTATCTGGATGGGTATAATAATGATGTGTAATTCATGTAAATAATAAATATAACATGATAATTATTCTATATATATGATATAACATCCAATTATATATTATTTTAATATCAAAATAATTATATTGTCGCTCGTGCGTACGTACGAACTACCGTCTCCACGAACGCGATGAGATTCATTCTCCATCATATCCATTCAAGCATAATTATCACTGATGATTTAAAAAATAATATTTAAGGACTTTATATCATTCTGTATATGAATAAGATACAACCTATCTCTGACAAACACGGCCTACGTAACAAAACATATAAAAGAAAACGAGTAAGTTAACACCCGAAACAACGATAATACTAAGATATTATTAACAAATCAATATTAAAAGATCATATATGATATCATATTAATGTATATGATTATTTTATAATTTAATAACAACTATTTCACCATTATAAAGGAGGTTAACCTACCCTCAACCAAGGAAAGGTACAAGGTAAGGGTTATTTCACAATCTCTTCATTATCCGAGGTTGTTTATACGTAATAATCTACTGGGATTTCTTTATCATCCACATCCATGTTTCTTAAAAATTTATTTCAAAACATATTTAATATTTACTAGAATATGGTTTAAAGTCATTTATGCCCTTTTTTGACTTTTTATAAGAGGTTTATAAAGGAATATTTCTGTTGTTTTCCAAACAAGGTGCTTTTTAACCTTTTTGATAGAATTAAGGTAAGAATGTTTTTTTAACTTATACGGAGGGTACGGCTATTTTCCACCATTATAAAATCTTCGAAGATTCCCTTACAAGATGATAAGAATATTTTCAAATTAAATTTTTTATTTTATAATTATGTGACTTTTAAATGATTTAAAAAAATAGATATTTCTCTCAAATAGTTTTTAATTCATCTATGTCAACATCCTTTGATGGATTTTAAGCTTATTTGAAGTTGATTTATTAAGAAAAAAACTTCCATATTGTATTTATGGTTTTGTGATATGTTTGACTGTGGATGTGTTCTTTTTATACCATTCATGGTTTATGAAGAAAGTGTTGACATTTCATATGCTAGTTTTAATATAAATGTTTATGTTATGTTTAAACCTGTTCATATGAGGAATGCATTGGAATTAATAAGTGACGGGTGGAGCCTTCTATAGTTCCTCGATGCATTGGTAGGTCTCATGATACAAACTAGTGTTTTGGCACAAGGCCTCGACAAAATCTTATTTGTAGTCTTGGCACGAGGCCTTGTCTATGTGGTTATGATAGTCTGGCATTATGCATTCCATCATTATGAAAGTGGTTATTGATATTTCATGTGATTATTTGATTAGTAGAATATCCATGTGAATAAGTAAATGGCATTATTTCATTTAATTTTTTCCATAGTATGTTTAAGTTCAAGTTTAAAAGTATTTTGTTTTAGTTATACATTGCCTTAAATGTTTATTCTTATTTATGAAAGTTTCTGCTATATTGTTATCCTTACTGGGCATTTGAGATCACCCCTTTTCTATGTTTTATTTTCCCAGGATGTGAAGAAGTAAATTATGAATAAACTGCAGGGATAGTATAAGGGGATAAGAGTGTAGACTACGGAGAGGATTTTGTTGTAGTTTTCATTTTTATGATGTAATGTAAAACTTATGAATTTATCTAGTGTTTCCAAGTCTACTAAACTAGTCAGTCTTTCGATATTTGATCTTTCTTGTGATCATGCCAATGTTATGTAATAATACACCGACTCTAGGTAACTGGGGTCGGGGTGTTACATAAGGATAGATAAAATATAGGTTTTTTAAAGTATTTGAATGTATATGTTGAATGGTACTATTAAACATTTATAGTGATACAACACATAAGGTAATATTTTTGGAGAACACAAGATTAAAGGAAGGATAACCCGTGATATGTGCATAATGTTGGGATAATTAATTAAGAAGATGTTTGATAGTATTAATGACCTTGGGAATAATATGTGTAAAACATGGTTTTATAGAAATTTTGGGAATTATGGAATATAGAAATAGTTAATTTTTTAATGCACGGTTGTTTTCAATAAGGGTTTATATAAATTTATGTTATTACCATGTTTCAATAGAATACATTCACATTTTTGGATTGCGATCAACAATAAGTACTTTATGATATATGTGGGATAAATGTTAAGATGATTTAGTGCACCTCTTTATAAATTTTTTAGCTTTAATAAGGATTTTATTGTTTTGAATTTTTGGAATGTATACGCTAATATTTGGATGATGTTTGCTATAATTACATATTATCTCTCCATAGGTAGACTTATGCATATTTGATAACATGTTCTACATTTTTTGTAGTGATAATTACATATGGAATGACTACCATTTTATATATGGATAACTTGATCTATTAATGCTTCTGGAATAAAAAATTTAACATCATTTCTTTGAAAAAGAGATGAACTATAAATTCTTCAAGGCATGAAAAATGGTGAGATTGTATCAAAATCAAGTAAGTATTTTTTTCTCATGAAAAATTATTCAACTTTAGGGAAAGGATCTAGAAACCAAATATGTTATCCTAGTACCTTTTTATCTGATGAATCATATGTTTCTTAGATCATCACATATTTATGGATTTGTGATTGTTTACATTCTCCTAACCATGTTTTCTATCACTCTCCATTATAACATGATAGTTAGACTTATCTTCTATATACATGTTTTCACATTCCACCTATGTTCTATTATGTGGAAACCTATTAATGAGTTACTTTGGGTAACCTTTATTTTTCTAACATTACTTAAGAAAAAAGAAATTTTAGTATTCATTTTTATGATTTGGGTTTTCATAAAAAAACAATTAAGTATTAAACCTTTGATAACCCAGACAAATCTCTGGGGAAAAATTCATTTTAAAGGGGTATAATGTAACAACCCAAGATTTTCTATATTATTTTTTTACCAAAATAATTTTAATTTTTTGATATTGTGAACTTCATGAAAAAGTGAATATAAATTATTATATAAAATCACTAAGTGTGTGTCGAAAGATATGTATCACCAGGTTATTCTTGCGCAACACGAAACACTGACTTGGCTTGTGTTACACACAACACTGAGTTTCCATGAAACATTTTTTTGTTTTTATAATTATTAAAATATTATTACCAAGATATTAAATTTTATTAATATTATTAACTATCTTATGAAAATATATTACTAATATGATTATTTTATTGGTAACCAATTAATGAGAAATGAAAATACATATGTAGGAAATATTCTTATTTTAATGCTCCCAAAGTAATTTTGTCTTAATAAATTAACTAAATTATAATTTTTGAATTATATTAATTAAATAAATATTTTATATATTTCATATTTTTCTTGATATTTATATAACATATTTTATAGTCCTAGGATTATTATAACACAATTTTATGTATAAAAAACTATTTTCCAAAAGGTAATTTTACCACCTTTTAATGGAGAACCATTTTTAAATTAATATTTTGACACATTAATAATTTTTATATGAAAAAAATAAAAATATTCTTTGGAATTGGTATACAAAAATTTTACTTTGAGTTAATTTTTTATATTTTTTTGATAAATTTCAGGTTTTAATAAATAGTAAAACTATAGTAAATGTTAATTGAAAACAACTTTTTTCATCAAAGTAATTTATATTGTTAAATTATATTATTCAATGGTTTTAAATTATAAATCGATTATATTTACACTAGTTAGTAAAATGTATGTATTTTATATTAATTTTACATTAAATTAAGATATAAAATCATTTCAATCTTTTTCATGTTTTAACTTTTAAAACTCGTTTTCTCATTATGACAATGAGATTAATTTTAAATTTATTAATGAAACTTTTGTGTTTTGAATATTGAAAAATGGATTACATATTTGGAATCAAGGGGTCTAAATTATGTTAATATATATCTTTAATTTTAGGGTTTTATAAATAGTAACATCATTAATTTTTTATTTATACGGTCAAAATTAAATAATGTCATTAAGGGTAAAAATAATATTATAAAATTACTCTAATGTATGTCCAAATATGATCTAATGAGTGTTTTTCGACCTAAATAATAAGGACCCGACCTTATTACATACATAATCTTGAATTTAGTCAAGAAAAAAATTACTTTTACATTGAGGATATTTTCATGTTCTAGGCTTTAGATAATTAGGACAACATAGTCATGACATTACACATTATTATAGAGTGGATACCATAAAAAGTGTTTCCATTTTTTTCAAAATATAAAACATTAAATCATAAAACAAGACTCATTGACAATTCTTAAACATTTAAAATGTCTTCCATCCTTGTATTACACATCCATTAACCTGGGAAAAATCATTTAAAAACTTGGGATGAACACAAATGCTCAGTAAGGGATGGAAAAGAAGGAAAGATCACATTAGTCCATGAATACCCATAACGTATGAAAGCATTTTCAAAAGACATGCTTGCCACTCATATATACTTACATAGTGTAATATGTGATATAAACAAGATATATACATACATGAGAACCTAAATATAATCATAGAGGTATCTTGGGGAATTACTTACATAATCTTGTAACTATCTTGGCTACCGTATAATTTGTAACCCTCACGGCTACCTTACTTTTTGTAACCATCGCAGTTACACTTGGAGTAACCATACGACTGACCTCCAAATTACTCATAACCAATGCATTGGAGGGATATATAGGTCCCACCATTCATCATAAATAATTCCCAAGAACCAAAACATAATCAAACAACATGAATAATTCCATAAAAACATTGCTTTGGAATTTCGTAAAACCGAATTTAAAAAGAGGTTTTTTAAAGAAAAGCCCCTTATAAATATCATACAATTGAAGAGAGACTTAATAGAGTGGATGAAGTATTCATATATACTGTAAATAAACATAATAAAACATAATATAAATAGAAACCATCAGAAAAATAATTCAAATAGTACATAAATAATGAAGTAGAAGGTTAACCCAATCAATGGAAATCGGGTTAAGAATTCCCTTACCTCAGGTTTGTCTTACTTAAATATTGTTTAAAATTCATGTATAATGGTTAAAAAAGTGTTATTAGTATTTTAAAGAAACATTTTCATGTTTATAACATCTTATATTATCATTTCATAACATCATTTCAACCTTTAATTGTTAGTATTTTGCTCCTTGCACTGTTTTTGGGTGAGTTCTTAACATGATTTCCATGATTGGATCATGGTGGATGTTCCTGTCGATTGGAAGTGAAACTCCAGAATTGGAATGGAGTATTATATAAATAGATTATTTAATATAAATTATTCCATTTATCATTTTTAATTCTTACATGAGGATGATTCATAATTTAGAACATTAATGATGTTCGTTTATATCATTTTAGTGGTTCTTTGATAATAACAACCTCATTTTGCCTTATAAATTAGCACAATGAATATAAAAGAATTCTAAAAACATGGGTGAGTAATAAAAAATTAATTATAACCTGGTTCAAACATTTAATGGTTTCATTACATGAGGTGGAATAATTAATGGAAATTGAAATCACATCATCCACAATGTCAGTAATTCAACACAAACAAACAATGTTTTTATTCTTTAAATAAGTGGGAGAGGAGAAGAAAAATGATGAGTAATTTTCCATGAACATGAGATCATCCATAATATACATGATTCTGGATATTTCATGACACTTGGGTAAGAATATATGAAGATATAATGATAAAGGAACTAAAAATAAAAGAATAAGTGAGAAATCTCTTACAAAAATTCGGCAGCCAAACGACTATGCGACAGGGTTTTAGAAAACATTAATAAGAGAGGGGACAAGGCTCTCCCAGAAATAAATGATTCATAATACAAAATATATCATGAATAATAAGGAAATAAGAACATGTTATGGAAACTTGAAAATTATACCACATAAAAGAGAACTTGAAAGGAAAAAGAAAGAAATTGAAAATTTTCTTACCTCGTGGAGTAACCCTTCGAACATGAAGGTTGGGACCTTGGGGGCCTAAGGGAACCTTGGGAGGACTACTATGAAGGCAAGGAGGCCAGATATTCTTTGAGGGAGAATTGGGAATGAATTAAATTAAGGGAAGAGTTAGTATTTATAGGAAAAGTGAGGGATTATTTTAATAATTTCCAAGGGACACCTCATGGGTAGTATTTGCAAAACCATGGGCCTGCCCATGGTATTTTCCCATGGTATAATCCACTTGAGACTCCTCAAATCTTATATAACTATAAAAAATTCGACCATATTTTTGATATCATTATTATATCATTAATGATTTCATTAACACACTGAAACTAAAAACTGTATTTTTTACTATTCACTGAAAAATCAACTATTTCAGAAAAATTCCCAAAATTCACCTTAACAACTTATCGATGTGTAGATATCAAAAATGAAGTCCATTTTTTGAAAATAATTTTCTAAATATTATTAATTTAACTTTTAAATAAAATAATACTTAATTCAAAAATTAACAGTTCTAATTCTGTAACTATTTAAATATCACAATGAAAAATTAACCTAGATGCTATTATCTTAAAGCCTTAATAAAATAAAATAATAATAAATTTTACTATTCATTAGGGTCATATCACTATTCATATTACTATTCATCAGGGCATGTTACTATTCCCCAAGAAAACAAGTTGGTTCCAATAGACTCCAAATAACATATTGAACAAAATTGTAGATAACAATTTCTTGAAATTCAGAACATAGAAGTTGAAAAGTTATGTTTTGAAGGCTAATTAAAAATATCTACTTAAAAAAAGTTCAATGCATTTCTATTTATTTTTAGAAAAACTTGGGGTGTTACAGTATCCCCACCTTATTGAAATTGCTTCATCACAATTTTATTTACTTATTTAAATAACTGAGGGTACTTTTCCCTCATATCATTTTCAGACTCCCATGTTGCTTCTTCAAACATGTGGTTTCTCCACAAAACCTTTTCCTGGTGGATTACCTTATTCTGCAATAGTTGTTCTCTTCAATCAAGAATCTGAACCGGTTTCTCTTCATAAGAAATGTTCTCTTCCAGCTGAACTACTTCTGGGTTTAAGACATGTGATGAGTCTGGCACATACTTTCTCAACATCGAAACATGAAAAACATTGTGTACCTGAAACAAACTCGGAGGCAAAGCTACGCGGTTTGCAACTATTCCAACTTTCTCTAAGATTTCAAAAGGGCCGATGAATCGTGGACTTATGTTTCCTTTATTACCGAAACACATCACACTTTTACAAGGAGAGACTTTAAGGAAAACATGGTCACCTACCTCAAAAGAGTAGTCTTTACTTCTGTTATCTGCATAACTTTTTCTGCCTGCTCTGAGCTATCCTCAAGTGCTGTTGGATCATCCTGACTTTCTCAGCCACTTCTTCTACTAATTCTGGCCCCATCAGATTTCTTTCACCAACTTTATCCCAAAACCCTAGAGCTCAACACCACTTCCCATACAAGGCCTTAGAAGGTGCCATATGAATACTGGAATGAAACCTGTTATTATAAGAAAAGTCAACTAAAGAAAGATGCAGATCCCAACTTCCCTGATAATCCATTGAACATGCTCAAAGCATATCCTCCGAAGATTGAATCGTTCGTTCTGACGGCCCATCTAATTGAGGATGAAAATTTGTATTTAAATTTAACTCCATGCCCAATGACTTCTGAAGTCCCTTCCAAAATTTATAAGTGAACATGGGATCTCGGTCAGACACAATGGAAAGAGGGACTCCATGTAACCTGACAATCTCTTTGAGATACAATCAAGAAAGGTGATCCAAAGTCACAGTATTTCGAAGAGAAAGAAAATGTGTAGACTTTGTTAGATGATCAACAATAACCCAAATCGCATTGTTACCTCGAGAAGTATTTGGTAGTCCCACCACAAAGTCCATGGATACATTCTCTCATTTCCACTATGGCACTAGAAAAGGCTGAATCATCCCCTTCGGTAACTTTCATTCTGCTTTAACCTGTTGACATGTCAAACATCTCTTGGTAAAATCTACAATATCTCTTTTCATTCCATCCCACCAATAATACTCCGTAAGGTCTCTGTACATCTTAGTACTTCCAGGATGAACTGAAAATGGAGAACTATGAGCTTCACACAACAATTCATTCTTTAACTTTGAAACACAATTCACAAAAAACCATTTACCAAATATTAAAACACAACATTCTTCAAGATTAAATTCTGAAAAGTTACCCATTTTAACTAATTCTACCTTTTTCTGCAGCTCACGGTTTTCCTCCTGCACTTGCTTAATTCTGTCTGACAACAAAGACTACACTGAAACCTGAAACAAAACTATTGTATTCCCTGTACCAACAACTTCTAAGAAAAAGTCCATCAAATATTTAATCAAGGGACCATTTTACAAACTTAACATGGTTAATGATGCATGATGTTTCCGACTCAAGGAATCCTCCACTTTTTTTGCTTTTATGGGATGGTAATTGATCGTGCACTCATAATCCTTTATCAGTTCTAGCCATCTTCTCTGCCTCATGTTTAATTCCTTCTGAGTAAAAATATAATTTAGACTTTTATGGTCAGTATATATTTGGAATTTGGTTCCGTATAGATTATGCCTCCATATTTTCAACGAAAAAACCACAGCTTCCAATTTCAAATCATGTGTAGGATAATTTATCTCATGAGCCTTAATTCATCTAGAAGCATGGGCAATTACCTGATCATTCTTCATTAAAACACAACCAGATTCCTTCAAAGAAGTATCACTATAGATGAAAAACTCACCATTTCAGGAAGTTAAGGCCAAAACTAAAGCATTCACCAATCTCTTCTTCAGTTCTTGAAAGAAAACATCAGATTCCTCTGTCCAAAAAAATTTAACCCCTTTCCGTGTTAACTTAGTTATCGAGCAAGATAATCGTGCAATGTTCTTAACAAACCGTTGGTAATAACCTGCTAATCCCAAAAAACTAAAAATCTCTGTAACATTTTTGGGTCTTGTCCATTCATCAACTACTTTAGTTTTGGCAGGATAAACTATTATTCCATCCTTATTTACAATGTGCCCAATAAAAGAAATCTGTTGCAAACAAAAAATTACACTTTCTGAATTTTCCATACAGTTTCTTTTCTTTTAAAGTTTGAAAAACAACCCTCAGATGTTTTTCATACTCCTCCTTATTTTTAGAAAAAACCATAATTTCATCAATAAATACACCCAAAAACTAATCCAAGAACTCATGAAATAAACTATTCATAAGATTCATGAATATAGCCGGTGCATTAGTTATCCCATACAGCATACCAAAAAATTCATAATTTCCATATCAAGTATGAAAAGATGTTTTCAGGATGTCATCCTCCTTCATCTTCAGCTGATGGTATCCAGATATCATGTCAATCTTGGAAAAGTACTGACCTCCCTAGAGCTGGTCAAACAAGTCATCAATATGAGGCCAAGGATACTTGTTTTTAACAGTGATGTTATTCAAAGCTCTATAATCAATTCAAAGTCTCATGGAACCATCTTTGTTTTTAACCAACAAAACAGGGGCTCTCCATGGTGAAGTTCTAGGACGAATGAATTCTTTTTCAAGAAAATCCTTCAACTTATTTTTAAATTCAAGAAGTTCTATTGGAGACATACGATATGGGGTTTTTGAAATTGGATTAGCATCAGGAACAAAGTCAATTGTGAATTCGACTTCTCGATCAGGTATAACACTGGGTAACTCATTTGAAAAAACATCAAGGTATTAATTTACCACTGGCACATCATTAATTTGAATAGTTCCCTTGTTTTCAACAATATGAGAAAGATAAATTTCATTTCCATCTTTCATTAGTTTCTCAGCTTCCTGATATGTTACCAATTGAATGGGTTAATTCTTGTATACAAACTGAAACGCTTTCTAAAAAACAACTTCTTTATCTCTACAATCAATCTTAGCATGATAATCAGGAAGCCAGTCCATCCCCAGAAAAACATAAAACTCGACTAAGTGTAAAAAAACAAGGTTTTAAGGTAATGTCTTTCCAAATACCACAATAGAAATATTTTTATAATTCTTTTTTACTATAACATTACCCCTGGTGTTTTAACAACAAGTTCAGGTCTCATTTGTTGAGGTGATATTTTCAATTTACCAGAAAATTTCTCAGAGATGAAGGAATGTGTAGACCCTGTATCCAACAGAACTTTAGAAAAATCTTAGTGAAAAAACAAAGTGCCTGATACAACTTCATTGGACGGCCCAATATCTACTGACGTAGTTGCAAAGGATCTCACTACACCTTTCTGCTTGTAGTTTGGATTCTTTGCATCAGTCGACTCTCTCTTTGGGTAGACATTTTCATAATGACCCATTACACCGCATTTAAAACACTTTACAATTTTCTTATCAGGATTATTCTTAAGATCATTTTCATTACAATCTCGGGCCATATGTAAAAACTTACCACATTTAAAACACTTCCCAATTTTGATAAGACATTACCCTAGGTGTTTCTTTCCACACTTTTCACAAACTGGAAATTGGATTTTCCTACAATCAGATTTTTTGGTTGATTCTTACCCATTTCTTGCCAACTAGACCTATTCTTTTCTTTGGTTAAAAAATGCACGTGATCATCAGTAAATTCCATCTCTACCCTCTCAGCACATCAGAGAAGTTTCTCATAACTTTTGTATTCATGAGAGGCCAACGCCCTTTGATACCTTGGCTTCAGTGCTGAGTAAAAGCAGTTGATTTTGATATCATGATCCAGAATAATATTTCGTGCGTACCACACCAGTCGGGAGAAGTTCACTTCATACACAACCACTGAATCTTCCTCCTTCTTTTTCAATTCAAGGAATTTCTTCTCCATTTTAAGTCACACCACCTTAGGAAAAATATTTTTCAAGGAGAATACTTTTAAATTCATCCCACTCTAAGGCATCAAAATCCTATCTACCTCTAATATTCCTTACCATTGACCACCACTGATCAGCTTCCCCTTCAAAATGATAAATGGAAAGACTTTCCTTTTGATTGTATGAACATCCCATAACTTTGAATATATTTTAAAGGGCTTTGATCCATCCTTCAGCTGCCTGGGTTAGAAGATCCATTGAATGGAGAAGGATGTTGTCTCATAAAATGCTCCACTACTATCATGTATTGTTGTGTTACCTCTATTGGTCCTCTTGCATGGATTCCACCACCATTTATTGCCTGCGTTAACTGAGCCATTACTGTCACAAACTGCTCGGTTCCAGTCCCTACCATTCCGGGTTGTAGTTCCAGAAGGATGTCATTCTGTCAGTGCCTCTCCTCTTCAGCATCCTTGTTCCTTCTGCTAACAACCATTATGAACAAACTTGTCTTAGATAAAGCAACATGGTAATATTTAAATTCTATGACATTTTAAATTAAACATAGAGTGAAAATCATTTATGGTATTCTATTAACATCACCATTTCCCCTAAAGTTATCTAAACCATCCTCTGATACAGACTATAAGGACCCGACCTTATTACATACATAATATTGAATTTATTCAAGAAAACAACTACTTTCACATTGAGTATATTTTCATGTTTGGAGCTTTAGAGAATTAGGAAAATACATTCATGACATTACACATTATTACAGAGTGGATAGCATAAAAAGAGTTTCCATTTTTTTTCAAAATAGAAAACATTAAAACATAAAAAAAGACTCCTTGACAATTATTCAACATTTAAAATGTCTTAATTCCTTGTATTAAACATCCATTAACATGTGAAAAATCATATAAAAACTTGGGATGAGCACAAAATCTTAGTTTGGGATGGAAAATAAGGAAAGATCACATTAGTCCATGAATACCAATAACGTATGAAAGCATTTTCAAAAGACATGCTTGGCAGTCATATATACTTACTTAGTTTAATATGAGATATACACAAAATTTATACATACATGAGAACATAAATATAATCATAGAGATATCTTGGGGCATTAATTACATAATCATGTAACCATCTTGGCTACCTTGTATTTTGTAACCCTCACGACTACCTTACTTTGTGTAACCATCGCAGTTACACTTGGAATAAAAATATTTGCGACCTAAAACTTACTCATACCCAATGAATTGGAGGGAGATAGATCTCCCACCCTTAATCATAAATAATTCCCAAGAACCAAAACATAATCATACAATATGAATAATTCCATAAAAACATTTCTTTGGAATTTCATAAAACCGAATTTTAAAAAGAGGATTTTTAAAGAAAAGCCCCTTATGAATATCATAAAATTGAAGAGAGACTTAGTAGAGTGTATGGAGTAGGAATATTTACTGTAAATACACATAAGAAATACTAATATAAACAGAACCCATCACACAAACAATTCAAATAGCACATAAATAATGAAGTAGAAGGTTAACCCAAAGAATTGAAATCGTGTTAATAATTCCCTTACCTTGGGTTTGTCTTACTTAAATATTGTTTAAAATTATTGTATAATGGTTAAAAGAGTGTTATTATTATTTTATAGAAACATTTTCATTTTTATAAAATCTTATATTATCATTTCATACCATCATTTCAACCATTAATTGTAAGTATTTTTCTCCTTGCATTGTTTTTCGGTGAGTTCTTAACATGATTTCCATGATTAGTTCATGGTGGATGTTCCTGTCAATTGGAAATGAAACTATATAATTGGAATAGATTAGTATTTAAATATATCAAGTAATATAAATTGTTCCATTTATCATTTTTAATTCTTACATGACGATGATTCATAAGTTAGAACATTAATGATGTTCGTTTAGATCATTTTAGTGGTTCTTTGATAATAACAACATCATTTTGTCTTATAAATTAGAACAATGAATATAAAATAATTACAGAACCATGGGTGAGTAATAACACATTAATTATAACCTTTTTCAACCATATAAATGGTTTCATTACCAGATTTGGAAGAATTAATGGAAATTGAAATCACATCGTCCACGATATCGGTAATTCGATACAAACAAACAATGTTTTTATTCTTTAAATAAGTGGGAGAGGGGAAGAAAAATGATGATTAATTTTAAGTGAACATGAGATATTCTAGAATATACATGATTATAGATATTTCATGACACTTGGGTTGGAAGAGATGAAGAAATAATGATAAAGGAACTCAAAATAAAAGAATAAGTGCGAAATCTCATAGAAAAATTCAGCAGCCCAATGACTATGCGACATGGTTTTAGAAAACATTAAAAAGAGAGGGGACATGGGTCACCCATCCAGAAATGATTAATAATACATAATAGTTCACGAATAATAAGTAAATAAGAACATGGTATGGAAACTTGAAAATTGTACCACATAAAAGAGAACTTGAAAGGAAAAAAGAAAGAAATTGAGAATTTTCTTACCTTGTAGAGTAACCCTTCGAACATGAAGGTTAGGACCTTGGGAGCTTGAGGAAACCTTGGGAGGACTAATATGAAGGTAAGGAAGCCATAGCTTCGTTGATGGAGGATTGGGAATGAATTAAATGAAAGGAAGAGTTGGTATTTATAGGAAAAGTGGGGGATTATTTTAATGATTTCCACGGGACACCTCATGGGTGGTATTTGCAAAACCATGGGCTTTCCAATGGTATTTTCTCATGGTATAATCCACTTGGGACACCTCACATCTTATTTAATTGTAAAAAAGTCGACCATATTTATTACATCATTAATGATGTCATTAACACACCGAAACTAAAAACCGTATTTTTTAGTATTCACTGAAAAATCAACTGTTTCAGAAAAATTCCCAAAATTCACCCTAACCATTTATCGATGTGTAGATTACCAAAATGAAGTACATTTTTTGAAAATAATTTTTTAAATATTATTAATTTAATTTTTAAATAAAAGCATACTTATTTCAAAAATTAACAGTTCTAATTCTGTAACTACTTCTATATCACTATGAAAAATTAACGTAGATGCTATTATCTTAAAGCCCTAATAAAATAAAATAATAATATATTTTACTATTCATTAGTGTCATATCACTATTCCTATTACAATTAATAAGGGTCTGTTACTATTCTCCAAAAAAACAAGTTCGTTCTAATAGACTCCAAATAACATATTGAACACAATTGTAGATGATAGTTTCTTGAAATTCAGAACATAGAAGTAGAAAATTTATGTTTTAAAGGCTAATTAAAAATATCTACTTAACATAATGTTCAATGAATTTCTATTTATTTTTAGATAATCTTGGGGTGTTACATAAATCATCATTTGGTTGAAATGTTATCCTTTGGAATCCACTTTGATGAGATTAGGACACTTAATATATTTTATTTAATGAACAGTTAAATATGTCCTACTCAAATTTTAATAAATGTATAATTTTTAATATAAGGTTATACAGAATAAAATTTTGACTAACAACCCTCATTTTAATGATAAAATGTTTTTATTTATGATGATATTTTATTTTTAAATTTTAGGATATAAATAATTACCTTAAAAAATTATATAATGATGGTGCATAAATTATATAATCGATGAAAAATCAATAAAATAATTTTAATTAATACGATAATGATCATTAAAATAAAAAAAACATGACCAAAAAAATTGAGAAAATACTCTTGGTAGATTATATCTCAACCATAATCATCCAAGGGTCTAGTTATTGAACATTTGGAGCCATATGTAAAATATTACGACACTTATATTATTTTATGTAATGTAATGTTAATGTTTTCACATTCATGTTTTAATAAATATCATATTTTTAATGTGGAATTTTCTAGAAGAAATTTTAGACTGTAAGTATTATTATTAAATATTAAAGATTTATCTTCATCATATATTTTATTTTAAATTTTTATCCAACAAATAGGTATACTAAATAGTTACACAAAACTAATGTAGTAATTATTTTATTAATGGAAATTTCAAATTAGTGTTATTATAAATATTAAAATAAATATAGTTTTGTATAATTAATATATCTAATTACTTTTATAGATAACCTTGACCCACTAGGGATATAATAAAATAATTTTTTTTCTAGGTTAACATCTAATCGTGACATTTTTAAAAATCCAATAAATGAATAGTGTCAAAAGTTACACTTAGTTGTTCCTGGAACATAGCTTATTACCTTAGGAATTGTAAAAAGATCTTGGGTGCTCACAAGAAGCTCTTTCTACATGGATATAGGGGAATAAGGTAGAGGACTTCTTGGACTCACAAGTTTCTTCAAATCAAAATGTTTCACTCATTCTGGATTTAGGTCCCTTTCCTCCAACTATCTTACAGTTTGTTGTCAATGATGATTTGGCCTCCACTACTTTAGGCCCCCACGATGTGCCTCTATTATTCTGCGTTTTTCAAAAAAATTGTAATAAAAATGATAGTGTTCATGTAAAAAGTGACATTGATATTATGTCAAAATAATGAATTTTGTTAATTATTTAAATGTTATAATTTTTTTAAAATATAAAATAATTATTATATGGTCTAATAAATTGTAAAATTTTCATTTATGATCTAATTGATATAAAATTAGTAAAAATTATATTCTTTTAATGTTGATTTTTTTACCATAGTTAAAATTAAAATATATTAAGTAATGGTTAAATAAAATTATAAGGTATAAATTGAGAGAAAAAAATGTCAAAAATTTATTTTTTATTGATATAAAAACTCTATGTCATACAATATTTTAAAATATGAAATTTTTTATGATTATTGGTGGGTTTTTTATTTTATTATAAATTAATATTTTTTGAGATTCTAAATGTTCCCCTCACCTCAATTATAAAAGGGAACCACCTCTTTCATGACTTCACTTCACATTGAGCATTAAATCTCAAATATAACATGAAAATTTCCATTATAACCATACCTAGAAACATTCTATATGTTCTGGTCTTCTTAGAAGACCAACTCTAGTGCCTTTATGAGGATATCTAGAGGGTGTTCATCGAAGAAGAGATAATCTCATCTACCGATTCATTGAAAATTATTTCTTATTCTACTTACACTTTAATAGTTTTTTCCATTATAAAGTAATAAATATAGTATCAATTATATGATGATATTTTATTATGATTATGTAACAACCATATTCCACCTTTTATCCATCCTACAAAAAATAAAATTTCTACGCATGCATATGAACGACTTACCATCTCCACACCATGGTGTAATGTATTTTTCATCACCGCTTTACTTGGATGAGTATAATAGTGAAAAAAATAATTCTATATGATTATTATGAAAATATATTTATTCTGTAATAATATATATATATATATATATATATATCATCCACTTCGATACCATTTCATAATTAAAGGAATGATATTATTGCTCATGTGTACGTATGACTTATCGTCTCCATGATGCAATGTGATTAATTTTACATGATCTCATTTAGAAAATGATTATATAAATTTAAAGTATGAAAAAATATGATATATATTACATTATTATCATTATGGAAATTATATAAATTAAACCCACAAATAATATCTAGGATTTATACAACAAAACATGTATCAAATAACATCCGAAGGAAGAGTAATAATGAAATATTATTAAAAAGGTAATAATATGATCACATATAATATCATAAATATAATTATGGTTTTGGAATAAGTTTATAAAACCCTTTAATCCAATATAAAGGAGTTTATCATACATATTAAGGAACCTCGACCTAAGGTAAGGGATAATTCAACAATCTCTTTATTATTTGAGATAGTTTATACGTAAGTATTTACTGAGGTGTATTTATCATCCATATATATTCTTCTAAAATATCTATTATAATATATTATTTCTATTCTTATATAATTTTTTAAATTAAATTTTACCCATTAGTTATTTTTTAATAAAGTGTATGAAAAGAATATTTTATCATTTTCAATATGAGGTACTTTTTGACTTTTCCATCCAAAGTATGAGAATAAGGTTTTCTTTTAACCTATACCGCATGAAATGATTTTTACACATTCATAATAACTTATATTCACGAATCATACCTTACATTATTTCATGGTTTATTTCAATTAAATTCAATTCAATAAAAATTGAATTTCATTGTAAGAAAATAAAACATTTTTAAATAAGAAAGGATAATTTCTGCAAGAATTAATTTCATGTGTTCTATCATAATTTTTTTCGATCTAAGATGACTTTTTTTATTTTGGTTATGTTTTAAGTATATTATACCTTATATTCTTATGGTTTATTATGTTTATAATGGAATGATATTCATAAAATCCAATCATTTCTAAGGATTATTTTATGACATAATGATGTTTAAGAAACCCATTTTATATCATGGGTTCTGATATGTTGAATGATTTATGTTTTTATGGAACACATATGTATGATTTCATTATAAGATGGGTGAGACCAATATCTCCATTCAATTCATTGGGTAAATAATGATAACTCATTAGGTATATATGTTATGTGTGAACCTGATTTCATGTTCACTAAATTTATGCGTGGATCTAGTTTCCATGTTCATATGTTTATTCAAGGGACTGATTTCCTGTCTTTAATTTAATGAGTGAACCTATTACTATTTATACATGTTATAAAAGTTATAATTTTATGTGTATGACACATTTTCATGTATTATGTCAATGTTATGATCTTATGGATTATGTTCTTTTATTTACTTATGATTCACGTTTACCTTTGATATGTTGGGTATGATCTTATAATGTTATGATCACATTATCAAACACCTTATGGTCATATTTATGTTTACATGTCACTATTTTTTAACCTTACTGAGCATTTGATCTCACCCCTTTCTTGTTTTTTCTTTTCTCAAAGTTATAAATAAACGTTTTAGGTAGGAGTACTAAAGGGGAATATCTTCTGGGAAACATTAAAGATATTTCACTAGACTATATGTTTGTGTTACATGTTTTTAAAGGCACTAAAAAAATATGTTTTTGGGTGTGTTTTTATATATTCTATAATAATGATGTAATATACATTTACGTCAATTATAGGTTGTTAAATAACAATGAGGTCTAGATACAAGTATGTGATACATACTTAAGCTGTTATATCCTTCACACAAATGTATAAAGAACTCAAGATCCACAAAAACCTATGTGAGTCAATACTCTATACATTAATCTATCACATTATAGATATCCACACACAATTTTATATAGATAAAGGGATATTCGCGGAGAGGGATAAGTCAACCATCAATTCCCATTACATATGGGATATCTAAGAAAACACCCCCACAAAAAACAATTGGGAGACCATTTTCTTACAGAATCTTTTGAGAATAATATTAAATGTGAAAGTGTAAATAATATCTCCCACACAACACAAAAAAGGGAAAATACCTAGCCGTAGACTTGAACTATAATTGTCATCTCACAAGGCACTTGACTTCCTCCACTATGGTCATGTAAATAAGAACTCAAACATGCACACAAGAAATAATATTTTTTCATTATTAACCATATCCATTTAGTAAATTAGTCATCAATATTCATTTATTTTTAATACCATTATGATTTTTGGTTTAATAGATTCATTTATTACTAGTCCACCTACTTTCATAGTAATATTATAGTTTCTAGATTCAAGACCCATACGCTCTGAGAATTCATTCATCCATTAAATTGTTCTCATTAATATATACATCATTTATTCTTACTAAAATAATTAAAACTCATTACCACGAGTTAATTGATTAATATAAGTTTACTTCCAAAATTTTGGGTACACTGTAAGTCATCCTAGCCCATGAAAATAAATTATAAAATTTCCATTCTTAGAGACAAATAACTTCAATATGTTAGAAACCATAACAAAATATATGATAAGCATCCATTTAAAATAAAGACAAGTAGATATTCAATGGACTATCCCTGCTCCCAACTCATCTAAAATTCCTTGGTTTCATCCATGACACCATTTCACAAACCACATTCCATCCCACCATCACGGACATCAATCACTACTAGAACCCCAACCAAATAATCCCATTATTCATCAAATATTCCAACCATATGAGGATATCAAAAAATGACATCAATGATATACCAAACAAGTGAAATCATTCAAATCATCAAAAGAATTTTTAGCATGACATACACATGAGGAAACTAAAGCCATATCGCCACGGAATTCAATCCTTTCACAATAATAATGTGATTTCTTAACCCCAAAAAATTTTATTCTGAAAAAAACATTTAATTATATTCTTTAATTAACTAGTTCATTATGAATAGATTCAAAAACAATACACTATTCATAATCAATAGCTATCCAAATCTAAAAATCAATCATAAACACGATTTGTGAATAACATACATATTTAATCAATTTCAAGGAAGAATATTAATTAATTTATAAACCTATTTTATTAATCCATATATCTTATTACCTTTAAAAGTTATATCAATTTTATAGAATATTAACCATGCTGACCACAACAACCACAAAAAAAATTGATAACACCTTATCTAGTAAAACAAGAAGTATCAATAAAAAATAAAACACATATGATCACAAATACCCAATTTAATATTTCCCCATTATTTTATTTCCTTTATTATTATCTTTATTAGGTTGATTATATTATTAACCAAAGAAGCTATAGTATGATAGAACCGCACTTTTATAAAATAAAATATATGTACTGAACCCGCTACATCGATTAGGATCTTAGTGCAATTCAATAAAGAATGGATGAACTAGGATCAACCACTAAATTTTAGGGAAACAAAATCAAAGCCTAAGAAAAACAAACCATCTACAAGTGTTTCTTGTACCACCTCATAAAATAGGGAAACTCTTCCAAGATGAAAATGAAGAAAAAAAGTAAATTAGAAGAATAATAATAAGAGGAGAAGAGAGAGTACCTTGATATGATACTTTGATCTGATGATGTAAGGTGTTTATATTATCCATGGAATTGGTTGGATAGTGGTGAGAGGGATAAGGGTCTACTAAGGTTAAATGTACGAGTTTTAAAATGAAACCATAGAATCTTATACTATTTATTTTTAGAGGAAGCCCATAAATCCCCCACTATGGTGTAGTTAATTTAACTGTGATAGTGTTGAATTCAATCAATGGGCTGAAATGGTTTCCATATGTTTAGATCAACTGAATCCCATAAATCTCACACATTTTGAAAACCATTTTAATCATATTTGACTTTAAAAATACCTTACACCATGACATGGTGAAAGGAATTTCAGATGACCAATATTCCACCATGGCCTTCGCCAGGGAATAGGAAGTGATCCCTAGTTATTTCACACGACCACACTAAAGGACATGAATTAATGAGTCTATGCCCTCTATTTCATCCTCCTTGTGCACAACCTAAGTGAACCTAGACCTCACCTCAAGTCCATGCCAAGAAACCCAATAAAACATTCCCCACAAGAATTTCCCACCAATTATTTTACATAGGCCGGTTCCCCCATCAGAGAAACTGACCATCAATGGTGTTTTATTGCCCTTGGTGTTCCCCATATTCTACAAAACCATCCCTAAAAAATGGATAACCTTAATACCCAATTCTTAAACATCACCAACAAAAAAATCCACACCATTCTCTCTACTATGATGAGGAGAATCTAACATGAAGCTCAAAACACCAAAATATAAAGACCATAACACAAATAACCTCACATGAGATATGGATTTACCTTTATATAGATGTTAAATTATCTTCATGAAACTGGGATCTACCATCATAAAGATTATATAAACTAGGATCTACAAATACACAACACAAATAAATATTATGAAATATTTTTACGATCCTTAGAAGAAATATAATATCATTACATGAAATAGAATATCCATACATGAAACATTACTAACCATATGTAAACTATAACTATGACAAAGTGAATATGGACATAACCTTATTAAAATTATAACAAGATTTACATTATGTTTGGTAGAAAGTCCATCATTATGGTAAGAAAATTTATAAAAATAAATTTTCAATTAAAGAAACTCTTCTCCATCATTTGAAACATATTTTAACTCACTTTTAGAACTACCAAGCCCTAAGAAAACACAAATGTAGGTATCTATAAATTTAGTCCCTTAAATATGTTACCTATCAAAAAATTCACATCCACAATAATTTAAAAGGAATTCTAAAAAGATAAGTGAATGTGGCCTAAAAATCCACTCTATGAGATAAATATCAAGGGTACTGAACGAGAAAAAACCTATCCAACACAATATTTGGAAAAAGCGCATAAACATGAAACATCATCCGTATCATAAAACATTCAATGGAATTAGAATTTATCTTAATAGTTATCAAACCAAGCATCTCAATAATGATAAGACATAAAGAACTATACATATTGACCTTTCATTAGTTAATGAACCTCCCAAGTTATTTCCTCTAAAACACTATGCTTCCACATGGAAAAAAGGAATAAAATTCCAATGAAACACCTTCTTATGATGGTACTGAATCTCAATACCCTAATCCTAAATGGTATCATCACCTTTAACTCCTAGCTCACCGCATTCAGTAATGTGGGAATCATCATGAATATTCAAATGATGTTTCCATAAATGGAAGAAGTTTAGAATATGGATCATCTATGAGGTAAGTGATAGAAGATACTCCTCATCTCAAAAAATTCCAAAACAATAAAAGTTAAATGAAACTATGGATTAATATTTCTCCCATGGAGGAAATTTTCCTGCCCATGATGAGAGGATACCTTTAAGAACACATAATCTCCAATGGATTTCTAATGTGGTATCCTCCTATGATCAATTTAAAACTTTTGATGGTCTAGTGCTTCCTTCAATCACTCATGTATCATTTGTACCTTATCTATCATTATCAAAAATAATTTTAATCCAAAAATTTCTAACTCCTCGACCAGGGTCCAACACAATGGAGATTGACATGGACAGCCATATAGTGCTTCAAATGGATCCATACTAATTGTAGATTGATAAATATTATTATATGAAATCTCCACCAAGGGTATGAATGTCACCCATGAACCTCTATAATCCAAAATGAGCACACACATCATGTCCATTAGAGTATAGATTGTTTCCTCCAACTAACTATCTATTTGTGGATGAGAAGTATTGAAATGGAATTTATTAGATCCAAAAGAAAATTGGAGACCTATCCAATTCCTAGAGGTAAAACATGTATCTTAATTAGAAAATATCATCTTTAAAACCATATAAAACCTCTCTAACTATACCAAATAATACTTAAAAACCATCCATTATGCATAGATATTTCATCACTAAGAAGTGAGTTGACTTCTTTAAGTGGTGTATGATCACCCATATGGTATAAAACCTTACCTAAGATCATGTAAAACTGACGATGATGTCCATTGTGACTTCCCAACACTTACAATAAGTAACATATATTAACAAAAGCAACCCACCAGGAACATCATTCACATAAATTACCCTTTGTAAACCCAAACATTTAGAGGAACATTCTGAAAAAATTTCATCATAATAGAACAAAAAATATAAAATCAAAAGACATGATACATCTTCATATCACTAGGATATACCAATAAGGATAAACTATGGATCTTATGGAGAACCACATCATGTTTCACCAGAAGAATGGAATAAATATTCAAGTAATAACTTAGGTGAATAACATTAAAAGACTCAATCTCACATGAAATCCACATCAAAATCCCCCAGTTGGGACTTCTATACTCACTGCATCAAATATGATTGTAATATCATATAATAAAAAGACCTTATACTATCAACTAATCCCCGATCAAGTAGAATCACAAACAACTCTTCCATCTACCTCCATGATTCTACAGACATATACAAACCACCATCAAATAAAATAGTACTCTGAGAATCTAAAAAAATTATCTTTTCAAGGCGAATAAGAAATATCAAAATTAAAATCTAGTAATAATTCCATCAACCATAAATAATGTAGGTTCAAATCATGATAGGAGAATACATACATTAACTTCTTGTGATTAGTTAAGATAAAAAGTGTAAACCAATGAGGTAATTTCCCAAAAAAATCAGTGAAAAAATAACCACAACCAACATCACATTTTGTTTGGAATAGTTACATTCAATATAATATAACTACCAAGAACCATAATAGATAACATATATAAATATTACATCAAAACAAAATCCAAGAAAAAATGTAAAGCTTCCCAATAGACCTCCAAGGAAATTCCCTCCACTGGATATCAAATAATCCTAGAATTAACCAGTTTCTCATCTATATACTCAAAAGAAACCAAAAATTTATCAATACACACAAAATTATAATCCTTTATAGTAAACATAATCATGGGGGATAATAAATTGTGATATTTTAGCAATGAACCTCTTGTAGTAACTTGTAATACCAAGGAAAAAACACACCTATGAAATGTTCATGGGGTTCACCCAAACAACCACCCTAAACTTCAAAATATCCATAGATAACCAACACCAAGGAAAAAAACTAAAAATGGAACATATAAGACTATTACTAACTCTTTGATAGCTTAATGAATAATTAATGGAAACAAATAACTCCTAAACATCTCACAGATGATTTTTTTTCTCCTTTTAAGACACTAATAACATAAGGATATAGTCGATAAACACCACCACAACCCCATATAGAAACTCATGGAACATTGCATTAATTAACACCATGAACATGAATAGAGTGTTCTTTACACCAAATAACATCACAACAAAATCATAATGCCCATAAAAATATCTATAAGTTGTATTTATGATATTTTCATCCTTCACTGACATATGATGATATCCGAAAGGTAAATAGTTCTTCGAGAACCATATATTTCCATTCAAATGATCAAATTAATAATATATCCATGGGATGTGATAAATATTCTTCATAATACCTAGATTTAAATAGTTATAATTGATAAAAAATTGCATACTTCTATATTACATCATAAAAAACAAAACTGGAGTACTGCAAGGTGACACACTAGGCTGAATTAATCCTCTATACATAAGATAATCAACATTAATATGTATATCTAACAAATCATAAGGAAAATTTTTTTATGAATAAATTGATATAGGAGAAACACATAGGTGAAATTAAATCCTTAACTCAATCTCTTATTAAGGGGAAACATATTAACCTCTTGAAAAGATATTAGGGAACTCATCCAAAACCCCCAAAGACACCATCGACTTACTATCCACTAAAAATAGAATAATTATATCCATGAAGGAATAAAAGAACTCAATGTGCCTCTAAACGGTTTGAGTGTATCACTTTCCCAAAAACATATCTTTCTCTCCATTAGTTTCATAGAGAATGCACACATCTAGATGTCATCTATAAAATCATCCATTAGATATAACCAATCCATCTTAAATATGATATTTTATGGATGAATTTCTAAAAATATGAAGTATTCCAAAGAGATATTTGGATTTCATATTAGATCATAATTTCTTCACACATCATTCAAGATCGATCTAACTATAAAAAGTGTAATCAATGCCAAGGGAACCGGATGTATATTTTTCTCAAGTCCAAAATCATTGACTTGTGTAGGTGTGATAAATAATCGAAGAAATCCCAAATTAAATAAGTAAAATACTGAAGTTGAAAACATGTATATTTTACATAACCAAACATCTATAATTCTAGAATGTGAAATCTTGAAGGTATTAATCTCACCACATCTAGTTCCATGACCCCTTTAACCCTGAGAGTTACCACCTCAATGGCCACAATATGCTCATTATTCCTAAATACAAGGGGAATCATATAAATGTACTTTACCCACTCTATCCCTGATATGATGATTGAATAACATAGATACTCAAAAATACTACTACCAAAAAGGATACTATGGAAACAGTTGATCTTGAAGAGAGAATATTGATCCCCACTAACTACAAGAGAATTTCATGCACTCTCAATTATAATGGATATGTCCTCCACATGCATAAAAAACTATACCCAACCAACTGGAAGGAATCTAAGAACTACCATCTCTGATTAAATGAGATGAATAAATATTGAAATAACTCCCCACAATAAAAAAATTCTTTAGAACAAGAAATTGAGAACTTATATCCATACGTATATGATATAGAGAGTTTTGGTGACTCCCATTTTGAGATGATTTAGTCTTGGATATCATTCTGTCAGTGGCCCCTTCCCATGAAAATCCTCAAGAAATGTCTTTGACATAAATTAGGTGACCCTACAATTGAACTTGGAGGAAAGGCCTCCAAAAAGTACCATCCCTTAGTATTTTTATGGAGTACAATTTTTGAGGTATAACTTAAGAGGTATTTATAATAAACAATGAAATCCTTAATCCAATAGCTCTTTTAATGAAGGGTAGGGGATTCCCATAAAAAATCCACATCATGGATGATGGAAAAAACTTAGCATGAAAGTAATTATGAAACTTCTACCTTAAAACATCCAACTATTTATGACACCTAAGGGAAAAGAGCCACTATTATCTAGATTCCCCATGCAACATCACCAACCCCAAAAAAACCCAGTGATCCTTCTTATCATGGATCCAACTAAAGGAATCCTTAACTTCCTTTAACTAATCCTAAATGTATTGACAATAAATAGTGCCTCACACTTATACAAGCCATGAAACTGAATCTTTAAGAGTGTCCTCCAATTTTCATCATCTTAGAACTCCAATCTAATGAATTATTTTGGAACATATTATTAAATATATTCAACATGAACTTGATAATGACATTAAACACGATATATTGCTATAGAAAAAAAATTTAGATGCTACTAAACCTAGAATATGGAATATTTATGGTTAATTAACTATTTAATTTAGTTTTAACATATGTATCATTTTCTATCCAATTCAAGTAGAGGCATAGAAAATCATGACATATGATCCTTACCTAGATCTTTACCCCCAAAAAACATAACTTTTCTTATCATGATTATTAAAAACGAAGGCCCTTATATTGATTCAAAGAGGGAATTGATCGGAAATGTCCTTACCAGTCTCCCTCGTTTAAATAAGATACTATATTTGACTGATATTACTTTCCAAATAACACATCCATCATCACTAGTGCTTATCTCAAAAATCCATCCTAACACTCTTCCATCCGCTCATATACCACTGTAACCTGAAACTCCTCTCCTGGTACCCCTCCTAAGATGATATTTAAGAGTGGGATGATGTCTCGTGAATCCTACCTCCAGTAGGGCTTGTGTTGGTGACTATCACCCTGGGATTGTAATCTATACAGTGGGAGGGATTACCCTATTTATGAATAATTAAGAATAAGAGATACGATAATTCCACAATATAACTCTATAACATAAATTAAAAATCCTCAACAATATATGATTTGATTTCATAATCACTAGAAAAACATAAATTAACAAAAGAAACAATAATTGGTAGTAACTAAGAATTCCAACAAATTTTAAAAAAATACACTGGCTAGTAACACCTAACCCAATCATCTACCAACTCCCACTTGCCTTAAAATTAGTTTATATTTGCGTAAAGTGAACTTAACTGATATACCAAGTAGGATCCTCCCCTGAACCAATGTTAAAAATAATACTAAATCCCAATGAATAAAAAATTAAACTAACTCATTACCTAAATGGGGAAAACTATAACTCATCCCCACCATGTATTTCTCACCGAGTAACAAATACATGTAAAAATATCTATATAAAATCATATATATAATGATGAAGGTAACCCTATTCCACTTCAACAC
Organism: Viscum album; assembly: GCA_963277665.1. Taxonomy (NCBI): domain Eukaryota; kingdom Viridiplantae; phylum Streptophyta; class Magnoliopsida; order Santalales; family Viscaceae; genus Viscum; species Viscum album. The sequence continues at coordinate 192,148,729 of OY728146.1, read as the reverse complement.
TATCTTGTTACTCTCATGCCTCAACAACTCATGTCCCGTGCTCATTATTCAATATGTCAACCTACCCCAAACTATGGAATCATATCATTAATATAATATATCCCTTATATCATATCACATACTCCACCTAATATAATCTCATAACCAAGAATAATCATGGAATCCACTATAACCCATGTATCATGAATCATACATCAATCCACTATATTCAACAAATGTACACCCAGGGAAGATGTAGCCACTATGTATGGATATAATCATGCGACATAACCATAAGAGGTTACATCACACACATATATGTATAGTGAAACCAATATCTATCACAACTAGTGTGATTCATTACTATACAACTTAATACATCATATCTTAGATATTCCAACACATGACACTACAACCAATGAGTGAGCACAAGAGAGGGAGAAGTGATCCATATTTTTACTTAACATCTTGGATGTCGGAGAAAATAGTATGAAAAAACATTTAGGGACCGGGTTGCTTAATAACACATGTGGTGAATTGTATAAAATCCAAACAATAATAATAAATATGTCCCACATGACCACAATAAGGTAAACTACCTATCCCTAGACTTTAATTGATCCTATTTCCCTACATGAAACATAACTACACCACAATGGTCAAGAAAACCAGATCACATACATAGACAAAATAATTATGATTATTGATCATTAAGCATCTTTAATTTGTAATTTCACCAATATTATTCATTCATTATTAAATGTATTACCATTCTAGTTTAGTAAATTCATTCATTATAAGTCAACATGATTTCATAATCATATTAAAATTTCCACATTAATGACTCATGCTCTTTATGCATCCATCCATCTATACCATTGTTCTCAAAAGTATACAATTCATTTATCATTACTAGTATCATTAACACTAAATTCATTGAGTACATTTACAAATTAAATTATGATTACATAATTATGTTTACCCTAGGACTCATCCCAATCTACAAAAAACAATTATTCACTTTCTGTGCATAGAGATAAACTAAATCATGTAGTTAGAAACCATAACAGACAATATCCATAAAAAAAACTATTTAAAAGAACACTAAAATCATAACCAATAAGTTATCCTAACTCGTAACTCATCTCAACTATCCTGATGTCATCCCAGAAAATATTTCCCACAAAAAATTCTATCCTTCCATTATTGAAATCGTTCATCACTAGAACACTAGGATGGTCAACCCATTGTTCATAAAATATTACTTCCATACTGGCATATTAATGAATCACAGAAAAATATATTCAATTCCAGAGAATGAATTCATAATAATAATAATATTTTAATCTTGACACACTCATGGGTAACTAAAGCCATATTAACAAGTCATTCAAGAATTTAAAAATAAGAATGGCTTTTCTCGTCCCCAAATAGTTTTCTCGAGTAAAAAACATTTCATTAGCATATTGAATTAACCGATTTCATTATGCATTGGAACAAACACAATGAGATTATTATAATCAATAAATATCTACATATTGTAATCAATTATAAATGTTCTTTATTAATAACTTCTAGATCTCAAAATTTTGAAGGAATAATGGTAATAAATTTACATACTTATTTAATTAATCCGTACATTATTCTAGATTTATATTTTTATTAATTTTCATGAATATGAACCCTGAAAATAAAAAAAACAATAATAAATAGATATTACACTATCTAGTAATCAATAGGAATCAACATAATATAAATCAATTTTCATCAAAAATACATAATTATATATTTCATTCTTACCTTATTTACCATATTATTATCTTCATTAGTTTGGTTCCATTTCTACCTTAAGATGATAAAGTTTGATATGATCAAAGTTGAACCAAACAAAATAGAATAAATGAATCCCATACCTTGATTAAAATATTAATATCCTGCGAGAAATAATATATGAACAAGGATTAACAACCAAATAAAAGGGAAACACCACTATATCCTAAGGATAGAAAATGATCATCATGTATTTATGAAAACTCATATTCCAATATAAGAATTCTAATAAAATGGATCTTTATAAACAAATAATACTAGGATAATGTGGAGAATAGGATAATAGAGAGTACCTTTATATAATAATTCTATCTAATGATCCATGTTGTTTATACTCAAAAAGGAAGTGGCTAGAGAGTGATGAGAGGTATAGAGGTCAATTAGGGTAATAAATAAGAGTATTCAATTTGAATGATGGAATCTTGGACCCTATATTTAGAGTGCAAGCATACAAATCCCCCCATTGTGGAGTACTGAATCACACTACATATATGTTGCATCTAGTTAATGGGGACATCTCATTTACCTATGTTTTAATTAGGCTCATCCCCCAAATATAATTCGTTTTTTGAACCTCTCTAAAATACACTGAAAAACACTATGTATAGAACCACAACATGGAGAAAGGAATTTTGGATGCCCAAAAAGATTCCAGGACCTTCAACATGATGTAGGGAGAAGTCCCAAGACATTTAACCTCTCCCCCTGAAGGACACAACATAAAAATATATCTCTTACCATTTCATCCTCCACATATTCCACCCGAGTGCGCATTGAACTCGATTCAATTTTTCATTAACTCTCCAAAAAAATAGGCTTTATGAGAATTTCCAGCTACCTATTTTACATTCGGGGATCACCTTATGTGAAATTATGGCCTCTATGGGAATTTCACTACCTATGGTTCACCCTAACTCCAAAATAATTTTCCCCTAAAATGGCCAGCCTTAAACACCCAAGGCCGCAATGCACGTAACACAAAATTTCCACACCATGATCAAAACAATGGAATGGTGACCATTTCAAGATGCTCAGACCACCCTGACATGAATAACATAACAAAATTACCCTCACAAGATATTGGGATTTACCTTTATATGTATTCATAACTGTCTTCAAGTGGTTGGGATCTAACCTCACACTATTGATCCTAAAAATGCTCTACCTTTAGGGAACACAGATGACCTTTATAGAAGATAAAGAGTACCCTTATAGGAAACATAACACCGTTATAAAAAATGGAAAATCCATTAAACAAGAAAAAAATACCTCAACATGAAAAAGGATCTACCAATAGTATGGTAAAAAATATATTACACTTACTTGGGGTAGCATGACCTGTGTAATGGTAAAGAGAAATTTAAAAAAAAATTAATTAAAGAAACACTTTTTTATCCTGAAAAATATATATGAAAACCCTATTAACACCTTAAATCTCTAGAAAATATAAAAGGGGGTGATATATAAATCTAGGATTCTATACTATACTTCACAAATGATACAATTTTTTAGATAAAATTATTTTTAATGTATTTTAATTTATAAATACTTTTAGACTACATATAGTTCTCCTTTGGATTATCCAAATTCATTAACTACCATCAGTTATTAATTTGCAAATACATCTGAATAGTTATCATCATTAAATCTATAATATTCTTCTGATCATATTTTTTTTTATTTTTCTACTTTGTTGATTTTTTTCTTCAGCACCCTCAGTATCTTCTAACATGTCAAAAATACTTTTTACCTCTTATTTTAAAATAGTAAAATAATTATTCATATTAAACATGAAAATATGTAAAAATATATTTTTACCTAAATAATCCAAATTCATTCAGTAAGAAAAGGATTACCTAAATCTAATTTTAATTTTTTTGGAGGATGTAATTGATCCTTGGATAAAAACTTTGGTACAAAAATTTGGTGAGAATAACCAATGAAAACAGAAGTTATAGTTTAGAAAAAATAATAGAAACAAGCAAGTGATAATTAATATAGAAAGTCCTATAATTTGGAGGATTAAAAAACCATAGCGTTACTATAAAAAATAATCTAATAATATGAGATAAAAATTTCCAAGTCAATGAACAAACATAAAATAATGTGAATGAAAAGAAAAACCTTTGTGAAAACCACACTCTAATATTCCTACATCATCTATCATATGACCATACCATGAAAAATCCATACTCTATTGAGATAAAATATGAAAACATGAAATTTTTTTACACCACTCCAAACACCTATTGGGTTTAGTAGTTTCTAATCACTCATTCTTTGAGAATTTGGTCCAGATACACTTCCTGTGATTCCTAACCCCCCAATAATCCATTAACCAAACCCTACCACTATGAGCTTGGTACCCTTCTACAAATATACTATGAATTTTGTTTCTAATATACGTATTTTAAACTAGAAATAAGATATTTACAAAATACATTATTTATAATATAAACCATGTATACATCCCCTCTCATATTTTTTTTGAAAAATCATTCACCATATCATCATAATGAAAATTTAAAATATAAGATATTTAAACATGACTTGAATTGAATCCTATCAATATCCCCTTTAAATGATAGAAGAACAATATATAATCAAACATACTCTATTTGATTAAAATATTTTTGGTATTTCTTTGAACACCATTATTTTTAGATAATATGCCATCACCCCTTAACAATTATAATAGAAATTTGAAAATTAATTCTAAAAAATAAATCCAAACACTGAATTATTCAACATACATATATATTCACCAAATTATTAAAAAAGAACTAAACTAATAAAACTTTTTCCCTAATAATATTGAACAACACATAATCTAGAGAAATTATTGAAATTAATTTCAACTTACTCCTCATCCTTATAGGGGAAAATATCACTATCCTCATAAAAACATCTTAGAAATCATCTTGATCTTAAATTTTAGTATTTTTAATCACCAATTATTATATATAAAGAAAATTAATTAGGTGTAGGATTTTAAATAACTAACTTGACCTACATTAAGGTCCATAATATCTTCCTCTTAGTTTGTGGGATTTGACTAATGGAATATAATAATCATTTCCAAAAATATAAAAAATCCATCTTCAGAATAGAACTCAATATTTCACACCACACAATTTATTTAATCCCATAAAGACTGAAAACCATTCCATAACATGAATAAACAATAAGAACTCTTGAAAACTACTATATTTCATTACTAAATTGAATTCTAAATCCACCTTTATCAAGATCACATTTAGAGTAATAATTATGGTTCATAACTGACACATATGAAACATCCCTCAACAATACTATAAAAGTTACATTAAAAATGATAAATGTTTCACCAACACTAATGAAATTCATTAAATATTCGTATACCATATTCAAAATTCCAAATTCACCTTTTTTATAATAAGAAAATAATTCTCTCCTCAGATTAATATGGTATAAATATGATTAAATAATTAAACACTCATTGTACATACTTGACCTATAAAGACAAATTACAATAAGAAAAAAATGATATCACACTCCATAAGATATTTAATGGAATCCTCAGAACTAGAGTCATGCCTTTTTTTTCTTAATAACCATTTATCAGGATTAACATAAATTATTCACATGAACCTAAATTCCATAATAGAAGAACGTAAACATTCCATTAAATATTTACGAACTTCTCTGACTACCATGTACTTTTTTCTAGGATCATTAATCCAAACATAAACTTCCAAGACCAATATATAAGGCCTTATAGGGTTCCATAATAGAACCAATTTGTGATAAGAAAATATACAATAAAATATTATATGTTATCCAACACTCCTTGTGGAAAGTAACATGAGATTGGGGATTCACCTAACAGTCCTACCTTAAAACCAAAAAATACACATATAATCCTCCCCTTGAATGACAATAACAATGATCTGTACATTTTGAACTACTAATTTCATCATTGGGAAACACCAATTGAAAAATTATAATTGTTATAATTTTGACACAAAGAACCACCATAGATCCACATTCTCCAACTTAGCCCCAATTATCATTACAATGTAAAAATAGGGGAATTCTTTCCACATCACACATGGGATAAACCATGGATTTGATAACACTTTCCAGGATTATTCCTTCATCCCTGCCCTTTTAGTCCCAATATATAATCCCTTCAGGGATTCCATCCTGATACAAAATGGTGATAGGAGGATTATCCTATCCAAGTTATATGTTAGCTAACTCTCATTGTGGAAACCGTATGGAATAGGGTTTTTCCCATAAAAAAAAGTATAATCCATGTTGGACTAAGTATTATTATTAATCAATCAAAACACTAAACAACCAAAAGGGTAGTGTTAGAGGTCCCAAATAATTTAAAAAATATTTTAAAAATAGTCATATAATATAGAATATGAAAACACAGAATGGGTATGAACATTATAAAATAAAAATCATGTTTATTTTTCCCTACCCTTTATATTGTCACCAATACTCATTGGAGATTTCAACCAAACTATCTATAGATAATTTTTTACTCTATTCCATATATCACAAACATTCCCAAGGATAACTCCCTTATATGATGGTATAACACTTTAAATTCACATTGGACCATCAGATCCCAAATCAATTTCATAACATTAATCCACAAGATAATGTTTCAACATTATAATTAAAAAGTGTATACCATGTCAATGTTCTTATCCTTGTGGACCATGATGAAAGGAAAAACTCTAATAATGTATGAATCAATATTCACAGAAGTTTTATAACCCTTCCCTCCCAAATTCAAATCTAGTGCTGCACTACATTTTGTAACTTATGGGGTATATCATTTTCATAAGAGGCATCCCCATTTACTAAACATCTCATTACATGAATGCGACCTCACAATGAAAAAATAATACTCTATTGAGGATTGAACTCAAGCCCCTACGGGTAAAACTAACATCACCTATAAATATGAGGTCTATTTCTAAACAATAATCTATATCATAGGCTCACTGAACCATATGGGAATAAGAAAAATCTAAGAAGGAAATAACTATCTTTATAATGCAACATCAAGGAGGAGGTTCAATATTATACTTGTCAATAACAAAGAAGAAAAAATACTCACCTCTTACTTCCATATTTTATTACACACCTTGTATTTTTATCACAAAAATGGGATATCCACCCAAATAACTAGACTTATATTCCAATCTCATACATATGAACTATTTCCCATATGAAAATTATGTTTTATCATGATGAAACTCCTAATATAAATAAGGATTCTGATCATTGGTAAAAAAAGAAAAAAATCACAACGGATACACTTAACATGATGAAAACCAATGTTTGATCATTAGAAAAAATTCCTCATAAACCCAATGAGTCACTCAATGATGTAGGGGTCAGAGATAGTCCTTATTCCAAAAATGAAACCTACAAGGTATCTAAATCCAATCTAACCAACCAAATATCCTATGGAATGTTATCAAAACTGGTTCTTATACTATCATATATCATCATGTAATAGTGGATATTAAAAAAATAACAAATGAAGAATTTTACATTATTATACAAGATTTGAAAAATAATACATAAAACTACAATGTTTAAACACCCCAAATACTTTATCAAACCAATGTCTCTTGGATTCTGTAAAAATATAATTCAAAACTCACTATATATAATACTAATATTTAATCAAATACTCTATTTATAAGAATAAAATCATTATGTATAAATGAAAAAAATTTCTCATTGGAAAACACACATAAATATCCTCATTATATTCCTCTAAAAAATAATCCCTGATTCTTGAAAAAACATTTTCTTTAAAAATCTTAATTTAAAACCATTATTTTTAGCCAAAAATATATCATTAAAAATTCAATTCCAATATATATATTTTTAAAATCCTATTTGAATGGTAGAATCATTTATTTTTGAAAAATAATTAAAAAACTAACCCACACCACCAAAATACCCATAAAATGTAAATTGAGAATCATTCAACCAAGGTGAAACTAACAAACTATTTATCATGATATATGAACTTTTTTTATTATGTGATTAATGAAAAGATATATTATTTAGGCTATGGTACTATATAATTTTATAAAAAATGCTTACAACAACAATAGTGATCATATAAACCATAAAATAATGCAAATGATCAAGATAATCAATTCGGAAAGGCCAACTACCTCGATTATGATTCCAATTTAACAATCAAAGATCATATAAGAACTCCTCAAATTTGTGATCACCTATATAAATGATAAAAATCCCTAAATTTATAAACAAGTCATTTTAAAACAAAAATCATTAATTACCATAAATGATTCAAAAATAGAAAAGTGGTGCAACAATGTCTAAACTCTATGAAAAGTGGTGTGGTTGACTCCCAATGCATGATATAACCCACACTATAAAAAATCCACAAATTATTACACCCACCTAATATTTAATTTAACATAGTTCCATTAAAATCATAAATAAAACAATTTATTAAATATACCTCAGTCCCAAAATGACTGTTGAAAAAAATCAAGACTATAATGCCTCCTATATTAACTACACATGAAAGAACTATTAAGAGACACAGTTGCACTATTATTTGGTGGAATTTGACTCCAAATATCTAACAGAACCATAATTAAATGAAAATAATTATAAAATAAATTACATTGGAAGATGAAGATGAAAGAATCAACTTGGATTGATGATCAAGAATTCACCGAATGTCTCTGAGTCATTGGATAAAGAGGGAATCCAAGGGAGAGAAGAGGTAGGGATTAGACAACTGACAATTTCTACTCATTTGGATATCCTAAATATACCTTACCATTACCATCATATGAAGAAGGGATATAGTTTGAGGATGTGGATGACCTAAACATGTCTAGAAGTGGCTATAATATAGAGTAGGATGATTCTGATAATTCTGGTGAATGAAGTTCAAAAGGATACCCTATGATTGGAAGTACACATAAGAAACATATACTATAAATACCATATATGGGGAGAGAATTATCATGGATTTATATTTTTTTGGAGATAGATTATTCTGATTATAATGATGATGGGGGAAATTCACCTTGATAAGGTAGACCTTCCATCCCTTATAATTAGAGAGTCTTGAAGGTATATTTTATTTCTTCTATAAATACCCAAGAGAGGCTTGAGGTATCACCTATGGGATATTCAGTTAACCAGAATCTCTATGACATCATTGGTCCAACAATGAAATAAATGTTAAGAAAAGATAATAAATGTGACTCTCATGGTAACGAAATTGAGGATGCTGATCTTCTTTTTCCTAAGGAATAAGTGGATATTGATTCTAGATTTGTCTATCATCCAGTCGAATCCAAATCAACAGAAGATATTAATTTCATAGATAATAGTCAATAATATTATGATCCATCTAGTTATAGAAATTCTATATAATATATTACAATGTGTAACTTTAATGAATTCAAATATAATTTTATAGGTGTTTTCAATGAATCTTTTTTGGTTTTTGTAAATTCTATGTAGCCAACAATAGAAGATGACATTTGAAGTACCGTTATTCTCATGATTTCCCATCTTCATTGATTTTTTATCTTAATATGAATTTCATAAAAAATTAGATTAGTGACCAAAAATATTAGTTGAGTTCCTTTTATGATATCCTATGTGATATGATGATAAAGTAAGACCAGAGATTTATGATTTTATTATTTTCTCTCATTCTCTAGATCCTCTAATTTAGTCCATTATTGAGGAATAAAAGACCTGGACAATCATAAATGATGAGTTGAAGATTTAGTTTGATGAGTCTAGAATGGCCCAAGAATATATTTTTGATGGTTTCAAAAAAATTCTAAAAAATATTTGGAGGTGCTTAGATTGGATTCCAAACAAGAATATTAAGATATATTAACAATTATAAAGACTATAAATTACTACGTCACCCAAATCATCACTAAGTTAGACTGAAATATAAATTTCAAAACATATTCATTAAATATAAATATAAATAATTTAGCCAAGGATTTCATGTCACAAGTGTGGAAGATCAAGTATAAAAATATAGTTTTGTAATATAACATAGATAATAGAGAAGATAGCCTATAGGTGTTAGATAATTGTTGTAGATCAGTCAGGGATTTTAATAGGTTTATAAAACCTTTCATTAACACTTATCAAAATGATATGGTAGATCCTATAACTAACCTTATGTTCATTTCTATTGAATATAACTCATCTACCATCAATCATTTTTTTCTTATCTTCCCAACAATCTCTCTAGTATATTGTTTCAATGTCAATGTGTGGAGTTATTTATGACTGAACTTCCACCTCTATGCCCCATGATACAAATTCTCCTACTTATATTTGTAATGGAAAGTATTTTATCCTTAATTATTTGATAAGGGATGTAACGTACTCAGATTCTAAAAAGAATCTATGATTGGGAGTTTTTTTATCCATTTTACCTCCCTTTTTATATATTAATAGAATATGTTCTTTTACTCTCATTTTTCTTTTAATTTATTTCTTGCAATTTTTTTACTCAGCTTATGATAATATTAATGGGGGATTAAGTGAGAGAAATTAATTAAATTGAATTGTTTTATAATTTAAATTTATTTCTAATTAGTGATTTTCTTATGGATCTTGATAAATATTATGTAATTAATCAGTTTTTAATTCAATAAATTTTAGTTACAAATCTAATTAATTGAATTCACTAGAAATTAAATTTAATGATTATGGATGATCAAAAAGGGGGATATTGTTATATTAGGCCAACCCATACTTATTTTAAATATCCTAGATCCAATCTATAATGTTATTAATGAATTTATTAATTCAGGTTAGTAAATTTTTTTCTGGATAAATTTTAAAAAATTCTGATGTCTATAAATTATCATGAAATTATGATGCATGATTAATTTGCCTACTATGAGAAGACATTGAACCAACCACTAAGGTCAAGTGACTATGTCACCTTACCGTATGAGAAACCTACCTACCACGTGCTAGATGGGTTTTTTAAAGTCCTGAACAGACTGGGAATTGAAGTTGATTTTACCATGCATTGAGAAACACTTAACTATAAGTGAAATCAAACTAGAATGTGACTGAGAAATCTCAACCATGAGTAAAAATGACTTTAAAATGCAAATAAATGAAGTGACAATGTAATGGGAACTACCTACCACATGAATAAATCAAGTTACTATACCAAGGTATATAAAATTTTAATTTTGTAATATAATGGAAGAATTTGTTATTGTAGTAAATATGTGAATAAGAATGAATACTACAAGATCAAATAAACTGACTATATAAAAAAATTAACTGATTAAAAATTCTTTCCATGCCAACATACCATGCCAAGTTGTTGTGAAAACAAACCATGTTTTAAGTAACAATAGTTTTCATGTATGAATAAGTAGAAAGTATTTTAAATCTAAAAGGATTGTTTTAAGCATGAATTGAAGTATCAGTTCATTAAACTCTATATTAATTGTTCTCCAGTAACTACTTTTGCATTAATATTTTTAAGATAAAAAATCAACTTTGTGAAGGAGGTGGTGGGACTATTCGTTTATATATACTAATAATGGATCCTTTATGTGAAATTTTGCTATATAGAAGACATTTTCATAACTCCTCGTTGTACTCTATTTTCATGAACCAACTGTGAAACTTTTCTAAGCTCATTTCAAAGAAAAATTCAAAGACTCATGGATGATTGATTATATTCAGATTGTGCTACTTGAAAATTTATTATCTATTCCAAATTTATATTTCTATTTTTGTTTTTAAATTAAAAATTTATTTTTTTAATCTGTTTAATTTTAAAAGTGAGTATCCTATGAAAAATATTGGGTTCTTGAAACTGACTCACATTTATTCTCATATGGAAACCCCAGAAAAACTATAGAAGAGGTCCTGTGTGAACTGGTATTTTGTTTTATACTATGAAAAACCATAAAAGTGGTCATCTGTGACCTATTTTTTTATCTAACATATGACTATGTAAAATCCTCTATGCACATATATCATTGTGTTTTTTCGACTTGTAAAACATGATTTGGGTTGTGGATCAGTTTATTTAATAAAAAACTACGTGGAAGAAGGAGACTTCAATGTATAGGGGATTATGTTTTTACTTGAGACCAAACCCCTTGATATATTTTAATTTTCTTTATCTATTTTGTTTTCTTAATATTCAATTTTTTGTTTCTACTTTTAATTTATTAAACAAAACAAACCTCTGTTAGTTAACTTAATTTTTTTATATATAGTTTTTGATATAAGTATATCAATTTTATAAGTAAATATATTTTCAAAAGTATTTAAATTGATTTTTTTATATAGATTTTGTAAATATTTTTCTATTATAAAATTAAATATTTCAATTGTTTTTGTTAACTGGGAGAGTTTATCAAATTGGGTGATTCAAGTTTTTATTTTTGGAATCCAAATTTTTTACTTTAAAATCGATTCACCTCTCTTAATTGTTGTTTTTCTATATTAACAAAAGCATGTTTTTTTAAAAATTACGTCCAAAAGAAAATCACAAAATTTTAAATATTTAAATGTAATAATTTATTTATAATCTTATAGAGGTATGAATTTATCACAATGAATTTAAATGGAAAATATATCATATAAATAAAAGATATACTTAAAAATAATTTACATGATTTAAATTGAGATCCGCAAAATTTTCCATAGTTAAATTGAATTTATATGAAATAAAATAACAATTTATTAAAGGTATTATGATTATGTTGAGTGAAGTTTTCAAGTATTATTACTCTTATGTTACAAAGATGTATTTGAAATATTTTTTTTCAAAATCTTCGAGTAAAGTGTGCATATTGAGTATGAATAATCACTAACACAAAGGAAAAAAGATGAATAATAATTTTTATTATTTAATTTTTATAAAAATGGTTTGAGTTTATTCATCATATATCTAATGAAATATTGCATCTTTATGTTAAAACTTCTAATTATTAAGAAATATCATATCAATTATTTGAATTATTGTTAAATTTGATATGTATTCTAGAAAACCGTTCATTTTGGGTGAAAAAAATTATAAAAGGGTTTAGAGTATAATTTCCATCATAGATATATTTTTTTGATAACAAAAGAAAATTTCATTAATGAAGAGGGATCTAGTTATACCAATGTGAAATCAACCATATTTGGGAAATTTATTGTAAAAATATTACACATATCAATGTTTTTTTGGTTTATCACAAACACAAGAAGGATCAACACTGATATGATTTACAAATGGATTGGATTCACTTTATTTTCAGTTGATGTTGAATGATATACATTGTAAATTTTATAAATTTATAATTTTTTATTGGGCCACTCTAAATGATTCCAAAAATTGGAACACCTAAATTAATATTATATTAATTTGTTTTACTAATTTCATGTGGAAGACAATTCTTGAAAAAGTTTTATAGTATTTTTGGATTTCATTATATTTATAAAAATTATTTTCAAAATAATAATATCATATTATGTATCACATTATATTACTAAAAATGGTTTCTTATATATTATTAGAATAATTTACTCATATGTAATTAGTGAATAATTAATTATTTTCACTATTTGGACTTACAATTTTTTTTATATGGTAACTTTAGGTTATACAAGATCTACGAATGATGTTTTTTTGAATTAAATTAATTATAAAAAATATTTATATTTTTGGTGGTGAATAAAATTAATTATTATGATTACTTTATAATTATTTTACATATGTTATAATAGGAATAATCAAAAATAATATTTATTTAAAATTATGAGGGAGTTAAAAAGGACAAAAAGACAATTTTATAAACCTTGTTTCATAAATTTGAAAATATTCATTTGATACATGTATAATTGTATTTATATAGATAAATAAAACCATGACTAGTATCAAAAAATTTCTATAAGTATTTCTTCGATCAAATTTGATATAAATTTTTATCTTGGAAAAAATTGATTCATATAAATTAATTATTGATTAATCTATTAATGTAATGATTTACAATTTAGTTGCAAAGGGTTTAATCATTAATAATAAAAGTAAATGTTACAAGGATTTAGAATTTAATTCCATGAAGGGGTTGATAATTGAATATATAATGAATGAAACAAAATATGACTCAGAAGATGAGGATTATAAATCTAGAAATATGAACATAATGTCTTTTATCTCTAAAATATAAAATGAGATAATGATAAGATTAATATTGAAAATAATTTAACGTATTTTATTTATGTCATTGTTTTATATTTTTAGCATATTTTTTAAATATTAATGATAATAATTATGAAGAATATGAATATTGAAAATCCTTTTATAAAATGGAAATAACCAATTACGTTCATTAATAAAGAAATAAGATTTTATAAAACAATATATATTTTCATTAATAATAAAAAATATGTTTTCAAATTATGAAGTATAAATTCTATTTGATCATAATATATTTATTATGGATTATCATGTCATAATTTTTAAATTACATTCATGATTAGAGGAGAAGTAACATAAAATTCCTCAAGTTAAGATAAATAATATGACATAGAATAAAAAGTGACTCAATAGGATTTTGATAAATAATTAGAATGATACATTTCTTGGATAAATCTACAAATTAGAAATGGGTAACAAGAAACTAAATATATATTTACTTGTTTTATTTGAAAATGTAATTATTTTTATAAAAAGGTGTAAATTTTTATAAGGAACCTTAAAAATCCCTATATCTTTAATGGGGAAAAAAATAAAATTATTGAATATTTATTCCTAAATTTACAATTTAAATAATACAATATATTCTTACTTACATACAAGTTATAAGAATATTTAAATTATGTGAATACGTTTGAATTTTATTTTGAAAACTTATTATAAGTTTTATGTGGGTATTTGAGTGATATTTATAAAACTATAAAATCAAATAAACATGATAAATGTATAATAAAGACCTTGTTTTAGTTGGAAAAAGTAATTTGGTTTTTATGGTGAAATTTTTAATTTATATGAAATTAGGAATGATCAAGTTTTTTCCTGAAATATAGAAAAATTGATTGAATTTTTTTTCCGAAGATTCTTAAGAAAAGTGAACAATTATACAAACATATTAGGAAAAATAATTTGTAAAGATTTATAAAATTACAATAAATTTTAAAAATATCTCCCATAATTTTATTTCTGGAAAAGAAGTGTTTCTATGATTTTAAAATGATAATGAATAAAATGATTATTGAAACTATAAAAAATGAGAATTCAATAAAGAGTTACAGATTTTTCATCCATTATAGTACTCAGATGTATTTTGAAATAAATTAATAACATATTATGATAATAGTTTATCTAAAATCTAAGAAATAAGTAATTGTTTAATGGTAAATAAACATAAAAATTTAAAAGGTATCCTACTAAAAAATTAACAATAAATGATTGGGGTGAATAAAAAATTGACTCTTAAAAGAAACATATAGAAGGTTTCACCAAAAAAGTCAAAATATAGAGGAAACTGTTTTCATATTTCCAAAAAATAACAAAAAACTTATATTATTTTTTTAGAATAGGAATAATTTTACAAAATTATTTCATGGTCTTTAATATTTCATATAAGTAATTATTTTTAAATAAACCATATAATTCGGATAGATAAAGACAATAAAATTAAAAAGGACTTTGATTACTACAATAATAGTGTGGTAATTTGTTTTTAAAAAATAACACATTTAAATTATCTCAGTTAGGAATTAATATATTTGAAATAAAAACATGAAATCAAAATTTGTTATTTTTTACGAAGGGTTTAAAAAACAATTTAGAAAAATTATGTCAACTATGTTTTAAAATGATAGTCATAATACCGAATGATAAACCTAATGGAAAAATATTGAATTTTGATGTTCACATATTTTAACATTGGTTTATCAAACACTTTATATTATATCTTGTCCCTTGTGAGAAGTAAAAATTATAATTTATTTCTTAATAAAAATAACTAGAAAAAAACCTATGTATTAAAGAAGAAGAAAACATTAAATTCACATGGTTGACACTCAAAGAGAGAGGCATAGAATAATCCATGTTTTATCGAGAAAAATATTTTCATGAAATAGAAATCACTAAATCAATATTGGAGTTTATAATGCTTTTGAGCATCACACTACCTATTCTATGGGTAATAACCCTTTATTATAACTCACTCAGTATATTTATTTGGTAAATATTAAATATTAAAAATAACATATTATAATCTCTTCATATCTCATATCATAACATAAAGTTATAACAATAATAGAAATCAATAATTTCTATGGTGAATCATCCACATGTACTCCTTATATACTTATTATCAAAATAATCTATATAATTAAATTTAATTTATTTATATCATAATTCAATTTTTCCATATGTAAATTATAATTGAAACACACATTCAAGGGATATCAATAAAACATAAATGTTACCAGGCCCATGAAATGGTTTTGTTTACTCAAATTATATCTCCTAAAATGAAAAATAAGGTTTATGAATTATATAGAATGATATTTAGTTTTATATAAATTATAAATAATAAATATCCACAATAATACATAGTTTAATGACCCTAAACAACGTATAAATTCATCAAACATCCCTTGAAATAACTATGATAAAAAATATTACATTTAATATAGTTCAATACGTGGATGTTATGAGAATTATAATTGAATTATTAATTTCAACCAAAACATTTATCATTTTCTTTAACAAAAAAACATCATAACATCATAAAATATAAATTATAATAAAAATAACGTGGATAAAAAAAATTATGTCAGAGATAAAGAAAGTGAACTCATTTATTATAAAAATTATGATATTTTGTTTTTGAACTATGATATCAAAATACAACTACTCAGAAATTAACTTATCTTTAATTTTTCAATCACTACAATATTATGTATATTATAAAGCAACTTACTTTCCTTTTAGTACGTCTATACCAGATCTATAAGGTAAATGTATTTTGTTATATGTATTTATAATAAAAGAAATCATAAACCATGGTAATTAAAAATAAATGATTGCCATCCATGGTATTATATAAATTTGAATAGATTACAAATATATTTCTATAAAATATTCTAAAAATCATGAAATTATAATCTAGACCATGACATGATATTGTTATACCAACTACAAACTATAATGAATAGCTTTTCTCATGTATAATCTACTGAAAATATTAGCTTGTCCGTATACTTTTCTTATCAACTACATATTTCATTTATTGAGAGATAAATATTCACCAAACAGAAACCATATTTATCAAATATAATCAAATGTGAGATAAAATAAATATATAAATCAATAATTATTTTGAATATCTATTATCATTATCATTGAAACATAAAAAAACCCAAATCATTTACCTTCAATATTATATCAAACACACATGATTTGTTAATATCATCCATATTATCAAATAACACACGCCATTAATTAATAATTTTCAATTAGAGTTAAATTCTACCCAATAATCTCCAAATATTATCCATGAAACCTCTATCCTCTATAACAATTAACATAATGGTGAAATCTTTTACAAAATAAAAAATATACTAAGTGAAATAAGTATATTTGTAGATGATAGGATAACCTTTTCTCAAAAATATGAAAAAGGGTACTGAACACCATTATTCAAGAAATGATCCTCAAGAATATTTCTTGATAATGGATTAATAAGATTTAGTTCCACATTGTAATCATATCAATTAATTATATATTTAATTTTTTCTTCTTTTTTGATAATGGGGTATTGAATTTCTATTTTTTTATTTGTGCCTGTTTTAAATGATTATTTTAAGATTTATAGAAACTTTTTAACGAAATATAAATTCCTTATGAATCTTTTCATTTTTTTAAAGAATAATAAACACATTAACCAAATTAATTTTGTAAAATGGTTATTTATATTGATATACATATCCTTAGTAATACTTTCTATTTTTTGTTTCTAATTTATCCAATACATTTATATCTGAGGAAACTTTCTTCCTTTATTGTTTTTCTAATAAAAAAACACACTTCTCAATGAAGATCACAATATGTTTAGAACCTTAAAATTTCAAATAATAATTAGGATTTTCACTTTACTAATATTTATTTCATGGTTTTTTAGTTTTTTATAATGATCTGTTAAAGATAATGACATAAAATAATATCTATTCTATGTTTAATTCCTAACATAAATTATTTTATATTAAAAGGTCAAATAATGTTTCATATTTTTATTCATTTAAAAAATTATCTTATAATCACATATTTCGTTAAAAATTGTTTCTATTCATAAAATTTATTAAAAAATTGTACTATGTGAAATAAAATCAAGGAATGGTGAAAATATTAAATTGTGTTTTCCTAATTTTCAAATATACTAATAAATAATGAAATATGATAAAATATTATATGAAATAACATATATATAAAAATAATAAATTTTTTATGTATTAATTATATTATTTAATATATGGATAAACTATATAAAAAATTATATAATTTTTATATGAAATGTATTTCATTATACTTTTACAATGGAAATTATTTTGAAATTTTTTCTAAACCATGAATAGTTTTGTTATTATATAAAATAGAAAAGAATTTATAATTTTATATATTAAAAATATTATGTTTTTAAATAAATTATTAAAATAAAAATTAAATTTCTTGATATGATGATTACCCCATTGCTTATGTAGTATTGATTTAAGAGGTTGTGTAATATAAGAAAATGAGAAAAAATTATTTAGTATGTTATCATGGTAAGTATAATGTAAGTTTTTTTTATTCTTTCATAGTATATAAGTGGCCAGTCTCTCTCATTAAGAGCATTAATGTTTCTATCAAAAATTTTATTTTGAGTGATAACATTCTGGAGAGGAAATTAGCCACAGTTTCATCGAACAATTGTTGTAAACCTTGTGATGCTGGGGGTATCAATATCGAAAACCTTACTCTGTTCAATGATTCCTTGTAGGAATAATTTATTTAGAGTCTAATAAATAGTAATTATGAGTCTCTTGGGATCCTTAGAAAAAAATTCAAGGATATAATCATAAAGGGAGATTTTAAGCATAGGGATTCATCTATTTGGACTGTTTTTAAGTCCATTTCCTCTTCTATTGATGCACATTCATGGTGGCTTATTTCAAATAATTCATCTATATATTTTTGGAAGGACAACTGGACTAGTTGTCCCCTTGTATAGGAGATGATGAGTGATGATCTTAATGTGGACTTGGATGCCACAATTAAGGATCCACTGGACAGTATAGGGAATCTCCTAATTAATAGTTTCAATGATGTTCAAGACTACTTTTTTTTTTCTATCATAGAGGATTAATGGGTCTGGAAACCTACTTTCAATGGTTTTTTATCTTCTCAAAAATTTTACAGGCATTCCTTATCCTGCAACATAGATTTTAAGTGGATGAGTGAGTTGCACTTGAACTTCATAAGGCCTTCTTGGTTGGTTTTGTCATGGAGACTGGATCATAGTTATATTCCTACAGATTGTTTACTTCAACATTGTGGCATCTACCTTTGTTCGTCATGTGTGCTTTTCCATCAGCATAGGAAAGACATTGACCATTTGATTCTTTGCTACGTTACTGCTTCATCCATGTGGAAGGCTGTTTTGGATATCTTTGAAATCTCACTTCCTTGTGTGTCTTCTATCCGGGATTTTCTCCAAGGATGGCATTCAATTTTGATTTCTCCTCAACTGCTGTATCTCTTTCTGGTGGCTGCTCTGGAGCTTATTCATATCATTTGGTCTGCTCAGAATAAGGAAACTTATGATAGCTTCTCTTTTTTCCATCAGTGGTTCCATTTCCACCATACTTACTATTGTTCATTAGTAAAGAACTCCAAAGAAGCATTACTACTTCAAGTCGGTGTGTGAATAGTCCATTTTGAATTGTGTTGGTGTCAAGGGGAGAATTAGGCCTCCATATAGAACATTTGAAGTATTATGGATGGATCCATTTTTCGGATGCATAAATTTAAATTCTGATGGAGCTTCTAGTGGTAATCCAGGGCCTTCTGGATATGGTTATATTTTCAGAAATCATAAAGGGGATGCACTTGGATGTTTCCATAGTTCTTGTACTCTTGCTTCTTCCCTTGAGAATGAAATTTTTGGCATCGTTATTATGGTGGAGCAAGCCAAGGATCATGGATGGAATAATTTATTATTTGAGAGTGATCTACCATGGCCATGTCTGCCATCAAGATGGGTCTCTCTCATTTGGTTTGGAAGCTCACTAATTGTTGGTGCAAATGCTTGGATACTCTTTTCTCCCTATATTATATCATCACTCACATTTACAGGGAATCAAATCTGGTAGCAGATGGTATTTAAAATAAAGGAATCAATGGAGTTTACTTTTCTTGGTTTTATCAGGCTCGAGATGATCTAAATCGTTTCCTTAAAATGGATCGGGAGAAATCTTCTATTTTTAGAATTATGTAAGCTGATTTTTTGTAAGGAATGAGGCAAGTTGTAGGTTTTTTTTTTCTGGAATGCTTTTTCTTTTGATCTTCATTGCTATTCCTGGACATGCATAGGGATGGTCCTGATTATCGTATTTTTTCGTGCTATGATGGGTCTGGTTCGAGGGCATGGTTTGAGGTCTGGCTTGAGCGGTATGCTGGTTGTTTCCTGGACACACTTGGTGCTGTTTTGATCTATTTTCTCTTGAAGGAACTATTACTCCTTGACTTGCAGAGGGCTATTATGGATTTTTTTGTTTCTTTTCTTATTTTGTTTGATTTTTTTAATATTTTTTCATTCAGGTTCACCTAGGTCCTGTCTCTTTAAAAAAGGAGTTTAATTCAAAAATTATATAACATGAAATTTTTTCAAATTCTAATGCATTTTCGATCCAATGCGTGTGAAATATAAAAAATTATGAAAAGATATTTAGGTGTTCAAATTGAAAATATTGATAAAGGATATATATATTAATGGATTTAAGGAATAATTATTGGGAATCAGTATTGATATAAAAGTTAATAATTTAGTTGAATTTTTTTCAAATATTTGTAAACTAAAATTAGAAAATTAGTTGTAAAAAATATATTCAAATAAGGGTTTGGTTCATACTTTTTATTACATAACATGTATAAAAAATCTACTCTAATTTTAGTCACTTTTTGTAATATAAATGTTTCTCATTACAACTCCAACACCCTACTAAACTCATTTCTCACAACAATTATTAAATAAAAGGGTTATGTTTTTAATGATCAATGGAGGCAAAACTATATTTAGAACATTCATGATGTCTGAAAATAGGGTTTAATCCTTAATTTCTTACTCATAATGTTTATAACACATAAATAAAAACTCTACCATACATAAATTTTAATTTCTTTTTATTTTTTATCTTATCCATTTCTTTTATAAATTTCTTCTCCTATTTTTTCATTTATTTTTATAAACCACTTTCTCATGGTTTATGACTCAAATATAGATATGATTTTAATATTTATATTAAACCCATTGGGTAAAAAAATATTCCTTATAATGGGTATAAAATTAAATAAAGATATATTGTTGTGGATTAGTTAGATATTTAAATAGTCATTTTTAATAAATCATAAATTTTTATTATTTTATTTTTAATTAAAAAATTCACATTGGTAGGAAATCAGTCCGTATAGTTAATAATATGTGTATAAAATTATATTTTCACATTTATTTGGTATTATTGATACACATGAGTCATAAATTTATATACATGTTTAACAGAGTAACTATAAAATTTCCAAAATATTTAATATACTATTAAATATTATATTGACATTAGAATTTTAATAAAAATTAAAAACATCAAGATTATGCATATAATAATTCCTTTAATTTATATCATTCATTTCATATGATGGTTTTACCTTTAATGCATTGATGATTCTATAATCCATAAAACCGATATTGTAAACTAATGTCACAGTTTAACATCAATAAACAAGAATACCATATACATGGAACTTCAAATTTTGATTTATATATAATATCAGATGAATTAAAATAATAAAAATAGAATTATAAATCTATATAATAATTTCATTAAATATATAATAATTTATAACATAGGAAAATTCTTTTTTATACTATAAAAGTCACACGAAAGGATATTTTAATGATATATGTGTTTTCCTAATCATTATTTTATATTTTATAATCCTTCTACTTTTAATGATCTAAAAACTTCATAAAGAGATATATAATAATATTATTCCCCATATGCGTATTGGTATACTACCCTAATTCATCATAATTTCATGTTTTTCTAATAATTATCTAAAAGTTTGAGTCACCATATTGTGACACAAGATATCCCACTATCCCTTTAGAAATCTATCGGTTGAAAATGAAACATTTATTATAGACCTCACCTCTGGTCGAGGATAGATTGTTACATTAAAAAAAAGTTGCTACAAATGGCAAACCTTAACTATCAACATAAAAATGTAATACTTTCATTTACTATATAATATATATGTATATTTTTATTTATAGAAGTGATCCACCAATCAATATATCATGAATGAAATGTCATTATTATAGTATTATAAATAATGTTTTCCCATATTCACTAGTGAGTTAATTATTATATATTACAGAAGAATCTTGGATATTTATTCCAAAAAACAATCACTTTTGAGAATTGGTGATCTATAAAAACTCTACCTCTAACTTCATAGGGAAATGACATATTAATACATGAATCATGGAGGCATCCACCTTCAAAAAATTACCAAACACTCATAAGAATTCAATTTTTTTGGGATTTTTGGCCATATTATTTTTCGATATTGATTTATTGACCATCATCCTCATGGAGGAATATTTTTTTCTTTAGTGATATTTTTACAAAATTATTATACAATAACTTCCTCCCCAGTTACACATGTTTAAGATTCTTCATTCAACACAAGACTAATTTTAACATTCCCATTCCAAGTCAATGTTTAATGAACTATTGTTATATGTAAATAACTTGTAAGGGATTGAAAAATTATAATATTCCCTTTAGTAAATTATAAATGTAATTATTTTATTTTATGGGATAAGGGGAAGGAATAAATAAAAAATCAACCTAGGTGACATGAAAATATATTATATTGTACAATAATACCCCCACTATTATAGAAATTAATGGTACCATATTGCACCAAATTAATACCCTCAAAATACATGTGAGAAATCACGTGGGGAGATTGTGTAACAACCTCATTGATCATGGATGGATATTTTATATTGACCCTAACATCATTGAAGTATTATAATGGACCATAAATTCATATTAATCATAAAATATATCCCTTTCATGATCATCTTCCTCCATATAGAAAACCATGAAATTAGATCCATCAATATGCACTAGTTCAACCTCATTCACTAATACAGTCTTAAATATAATAGATTCAATACTCTAATGACTATGTTTGTTAATTTCATACATCTAGGTAGAAAAAAAACATTTGTGCACTTGCTGCAAATTTTCATGAAAAATGAACATGTGATGGGGTAATATCTATAGACTATCCACCTATTCTGAGATTTAAGAGAAATAAAAATAAGATCGTTAACAACATTTTGATCCTAAGAAATGTTTTTTTATATGTTAATACGTTGGAGGTATTTGTGTGACCCATATATAAATTTCAGTGTTTTTAGTATGAAACACATACCCTTCTTATTAAATTGTTGGGGGCTTTTGAATACTAAATTATTATTCAAACACATATAAAATAAATTGAGTTTTGAAAGGTGATGGATTTTTTGAATATTTTCATTTTTTGAAATATTTTTGGAAGAGTTTGTAATTATTAGGTATGTATTTTGAGTTTGGAATATTTGGGTAAAAAAATAACTAACTCTAAGATTATGAATATTCTATGTGCTGCATTAATAAGAGTGACTTTGACTTTGAGTCTAGAAAAATGGACATGGAATTAAACCATAAGTGTCATTTTTTATTTTTTTTCATAATATTCATTTTACTGTTAAAGTGAAAATGCTAAGAGTATTTTCATGAATTTTATAATAGTTATAAGAGAATGAATACGATTCATCTCTAAAAAATTGGATTTTCATAAGTGTAAATCAATTTATGTATGTGTCAGTACTGGTATTGATAATATTCATTCTAAGTAGATTATATAAAAATATCTAATTAAATTTTTATAAGATTCATTTTGAAATTACATAATATTCAATTTGGGAAATTATAAGTGTCAATTCAAAATATTATAAGATTCTTTTAAGGATTTAATAAATTTCATTTTTTTAGTATTCAATGGATCCCAAACATAGAAAAATTTTATAGGAAGTATAGAAAAATTAAATCAGATGTTAAAAATATATCCATTCATCATTTAAATATGAAGAAAGATGTTTTTAAAGTTAGTAGGAGTAGGAATAAGGTTCTACTCAAGGATATTATACTTCATAATGAAAGGGAGAAATAGTTATAGAAAGGATACATGGTCACATTATAACATATTCAATTACACCATGTTGAAATAAAATAGATTTAAAACAAAATATCAATAATAAAACAATTGAAGTTGAATAAGAATTTTAAGAGAATTAATTTTTCTATATTTGTATTTGGAATCTAAATTTGAAAGTGTTACTACTATTGTGCCTGATATAGAATATAGGGATATTATATTCAAGTTTTACATTTATATTTTTCATAGAATATAAATAGAAATTTTTTAAATTGGTGCATACATGATGGTATAATAACAAATATTATTTATACAAGAGATAGAAAAAATAAAAGAAGAATCAGCATAGATACAACATGTTTGAGGTCTTATCTGGATAAAGATTCTATTATTGATCAATTTTTTTATAATTTCTTTATAATGTGTGTAAATTACCATATCATTTGTTAAAGTATGTAAATAATTGTTTCCTTATTCTCTTTTATGTTCATTGAGTTCATCCATATTGGGAAACGGCTTGTGGATTTGAAACGTTTTAAAAAATATTGGTACTATTTTTAAAAATAATGGGCAATACCATGCCACAGTATTGGTGGAAACACCATTATCGTTGTGTGGAATTGAGTGAAAAACATATATCAAAGGGTTTTTCTATGGTGATGTTTGTAGTTATACTACCTTCACCATATAGTTATGTTTGGAGAGGCAAATTTTGGTGACTTAGACCATACCATATATCATTCTCTAGATTGTTTACAAAAAATGAGATTGACTATTGGAATTTAAGAGTTATTTACCTAAAACATAAATTATATAATTGATTTGGGATATAAATTTCTGAATTTTTAAGGAGTTTTTTAAAGAGGGGTTTTCATGGAGAATGGATCTTCAACGTTCCCCCAAAACATAACCCACAATTACCTATGTTTTGGAGATCAATAAAAGTATTCTAAAGGGATGAATAGATGAATACATGTTACATTACTTTACCTCACACCCTGGTGGTTGATGAATTAATTCATTTCTACATGATAATAGTCCCTTATACATTATAGAAGTCAAATTTTGGTTCTATCCACAGCATAATAGTTCATTATACACCGTGGGTGTTTTGTTAAATCTCTAATATACACCATAGTAGTCCATCCTGTAATGTGGTAGTTCAATTGCGTACACATTAATTACATAATGACCTAATTACATTACGGTGCCTTCCAGGGCCTTATTGGGATCCTTGTTCCTTCATCACCATTCTGAGAGTGATTTTATTTTCTTATTTCAATTAAAATTGAGGACATCCACTGATAATGATTAAATATGGTTTTGAATTGGTTCTACCCATTTTCCTTATTTAAGAACCCATGAAATTTTGTTTGGGATTGGTTCTAGGTTCTTTATAAGTGGAGAGCATTCAATTATGTCCAAGAAATATTCAGGTGATGAAAACCTTGATGAAACTTGACCTCGACATTGACAATAATTAGGTAGGATTTAATTTACCATTTGAGGCTTTATTTTACACATGTTTCCTTAGTTTATTTATTATATTGGTATACCTTTTTACCATTCTTGATTGTGATCACATGTGGGTGCGTGTAGCATATGAGGCAAGTATTGATAGTCAATTCGATGAGTATTTATACTGGGTATTGTTTCCATGTTTTGTTATGATCATATGTTATTATGTGTTTTTATTATATAATCCTGATAAAATGTTATTCTTTCCTTGTATGATCTTTCCTTCTCTGTGTCTTACCATGAATTTGAGGTTTTTATTAGTACCAAATACAAGCGGACTATAATGTGATGTTTTTCACTTAGAGGGGGGGGGGGGTGTTGAGAACTTAGGACAATGATTATGATGATGGACCTTAGCATTGGGTAGGTTCATGATGGTCTAGAGGCCTTACATGATGTATAATATTAGGGTTAGGATGGATGGGAGCCATGAATTCATGTATAGTTTTTGTATGATGTCCTGGAGGCCTAACTCATGATAGATTTGAGATATGATAGTCTAGGATCCTGATCTAACTTGATGTCTTAATATAACTGGAAGATGTGTTTTCATGGCTATTGGATTGTACTTTCTCACTCATGCAATCCTATGATTATCCTACTCGTATGGAGCTAAAGTAGGTATTGTCTGGAGTTTCTTGTGGATTGGTTAGTACATGACATATTGGTACATAATTTTATGCTTGTTTACACATTTATTAATATAATGTAATACACCTATTATACATGTGAAAAATTATTAAGGATGTGTTGGTGGTTTCCTACTGGGTTTTATTACTCAAAAACTATATAGGGATTTTGGTGTGTGTACAGACCTTGTGTATAATGATCTAAGCAAGGGTAAGGGGCCCATTGAAGATGGTTGAGCTATGTATTATTGATCTAAGAGAGGTACCTATATGGAAACTAGAAGATTGAATATATTTTATTTATTCATTACTTGTCAAAAATATTCTTTGTCTTTACTTTCAACATTGAGAGCCCTCTTATATAATTAATATGTGGTGTTCCATCTATTTATTTTTTGTATGTACAATCTAATTATTATATTTTATTATATTATGTTATATTACTATTTCATTACAAGATATAATGCTGAGGGTATAGTATCTAAAATAATATACTTATAACATCTTTTCTAATTGGTAGCCTCTTGCATATGAGGAAGCACACATGATGTCATGTGGAACACTATTTCAGTCCCGATGGTTCGGGTTGGGGAGTCACAAAATCTTATCAACACATTGTTTTCTTCTTTTATTTTTGGTCTAACCCCAATCATGGTAGAAAGCATATAGTTTTTTGAGAATAATATAAGGTAGTTACCAAGTTCCCTATGAAATCATGTGTAATGAACCCCTGAGTTTCCATTGATGGGATTAATATTAATGTTTTATGGGATTTTGGGTGTGTTCATGCATAATGACTAGGCATATAGAATCCCATTCCACACACACACACACACACACACATATATACTTTTCTTCTATTTCATAATAGTTCTTAAATTGAATACCTTGATTTGTGTTATCTTCTCAGGATAGACTCATATTTATGATTTTATGATATATTTATTTTAAATATTACGGTGAAATATCTATGTAGAATTAATTAGTAAAACTGTGAATGCTATTATGTTTTGTATATATATGATTGTATCTAACATGTAGGGATGAATATTCTTATTTAGTGATAAGAGGTCTATACCATGGGTTTTGGGTAAGCCCATATGAGAACCTTGGGTGACCCCTTATCCTAATTTAGACTTGTCACAAACATTCTAATGTTACCTTATCGATTTAGATAATTACACATTAATGAAATATTATAGAAACACATGAATAGGGGGGATGGAGTTATCCTATAAGTGAATTTGTTTCTGTTTTACCCTTGGACATGTATGGGTATGCATCCAAACATGTTCCCACATCTTTTATGTGTTTTTTTGAACCAGAGCCACTTCAACCAGAATTATTTTTCTCAGTACAAATCCTAGACCTAGGAGTTGAGAACTATGGTTAAATATTTCGTAAAATTGAAATAAATCATTCAATATCCTTTAATGGAATCAAAATCCATTAGGATATTGAGTAATGGGTTGAAATCATTTTGGAATCATTAATAAAGTAAAAACATAAAAGTGTTTATCTAGTTAATCCAGTGACATTCGTGATCCTAGGGTTTTCCATTTCTTCATATCTATGCATGTTTTTTGGACATGACTAACAAGTCTTATTTTCCTCAGTGTTACTTTCCATTAGTATACTATTAGGAATAAAGGTGGATGATTAGTGAGGTCAAGAGTGTCTTATAGTGTTTCCTTGTTATGTACTTATAAGGGACATCATGATACCTAAGATGATGATATTCAATGTGATTATTTGTAATGATTAGCTGACCAGTTTCAAAACTTATACATATTTATATCCAAGATGGGTTTGGTTTAATTATCTTAAGGGAGAGAAGTTTATATTGACTAGACAGTGGGGAAATATAGTTGGCTGAGTTGGTCCAGAAATGAGTTACCTCGAGATGATCACAACACATATTGCGGGATTGTCACTTTCATCAGGTATGGAAGCCCCCTCATATTTTAATCCAGTCATGGATCTCTATCAAGATTTACTTCCAAATTAATTCATAAGTATTACCTCTAATAGAGGATTTCACAATATGATAGATATGATTCTACGTGTGTAATAGATTTTGATACACCCTTATCATATGGTGCTAAATATGTTATAGGAACTCAAGGAACAACTCAAGGAATTAGAGAAAAAGGGATTTTTAGGTAGAGTACATCACCATGGGGTGAAATCATCCTATTCACTATAAAGTTGGAAAATTTTAATTGGATTTGTGTTGATTAGAAAAAAGAAAATCATGGGATGGTTTATAACATATATTCTTTTCAAATGGTTGATGATGTTTTTGTACATTTATAGGGAGACTATTGGTTATATAGGATTGATATTTCATCGAGATATCACCAATTGGAGTTTAGAGAGGATTTCATTATAAATATATTGTTTTGGCGAAGGTATGTGATATAAGAGAACTTGGGGATTCTATTTGGATTAATGAATGTGTCAGAAGTATCCATTAATCTCATGAACAATATCTTATACCCACACCTAGAGTCATTATTCTTGGTGTGTATTAATGATATCTACATATACTGACCTACTATAGAGAAACTTTAAAAACATATTAAGATAGTACCAAGTAATATTCAAGCACATCTACTTTACATGAATATTTCTAAGTGTATCCATTGGATTCAGGAGGTGAAACTCTTCTGTCATGTTGTGAATGTGATAGGTATATCCATGGTCCAAGACAATGAAGAGGTATTGATATCCTAGACCCATCTCTTGAATGTGTTTGATATCAGTACCTTCCCAGGTTTATAATTATATTCACAACATTTTATGTAGGGATTCTCGCATTTATCAGTATCTATGATTGTTCTAATGAAGATGAAAGTTATGTTTCATTATGCAGACTATTCCTAAGAGGCGTTTCTTTATCTGAAGAGAATGTTTACTACAACACCAGTACTAATACCTCCCATGACTAGAATATAATATGTTTTATACAAAAATTGCAACGAGATTTTGATTGGGATTGGTATTGATGAGGATTGAGAAGGTATTAAAATTTGGGTCACATAAGCTATGACCCTATGAATGGAAGTACCCTACCAATTACGCATAGCTAGCATCCACGGTCCTTGTATTGAAGTTTTGGAGACACTACCTCTTAGGTGAGATGTTCAATATCTAAATTGAACACATGATTCTATATTATATCTTCACACAGTGAGACATGAATATGAGTTAGAGGCATTGAGTAGAGTATCTATAGAAATTTGACTTTGATATTGTTGATTCACCGGTAAGGTTAACTTCATATCATATGCTCTTAGATAATAAATCAAGGTGTCTTAGGAGCATGGTGAGTATCTATACGAGGTATAGTGGAACCCGATGATCTTGTTGGAAATTTGGATGATAAATGATTTTGAGAAATAGGGATCAATGTCATTTTCTCTAGTAGTGGTATCATATTCTCTAGTAGACTATCTAAAGAATAGATAAGAGGATAATCCAGATTGTATAAGTATTCAAGAATAACTAATAAATGGTGGCCCAATTTCTAAGTGGTCGTTGGATGAATATGATGTTATCTTGATACATGGGAGTGTTTTATACCATACATACCATATGAAAGAGTTGATGATATACTTATATACCTACATTTGGGAGGTACATCTTGGACTGAGAAATATGTACTATAACTCCAGGTGATAGTTCTTGTGGCCAGGGATAAATAGGAACATTTCTAGTTTTGATTCCTAATTCCTCACCTGCCAAAGGGTTAAGGTAGACCACATGCATCCCGGTGGCCTACTTCAGCAAAATCCTTCTCTAATGTGTAAGTGGGAGTACATAATAATGTAATTTTTGATTGGTTTTTCCCATACCCTAATAATCCATCATGCTTTCTCGGTGATTATTGATCAGTTGTTGAATGTGTCTTATTTCGTTCAAATTCATGAGAATCACTCAGTTGAAGTGACAAGGAAGATTTATTTACATGAATTATTATTTATACATCTATTTATCTTTATATTAATATCTAGAAAAACATGAATTCTATCACAGTTTTGGCATGGCTTGTAGAATCCTTTAAAAACTCAGTTGAGATTGAGCACATTGTTCCATTCTCCAATAAAGAGATAGTCTGAGTAGAAAATTCTCTTACTAAAATATGTCCTTCAATATTTAATCATGGAATTCAGTGGAGTGTGGGATGATCAAATAAACATAGGTGAGTGATCACACAATAGTTGTTACCTAAATTCAATTTATATGAAAACATATGACCGTCTTTATTAAAGGCCACATAACTCACAATTCTATTTAATTGAGTATAGTGAGGCACCAGTTATGGGGCCTAGAATGGTTCAATGGACCTCTAAGAGAGTATAGTTTATTTAGAAGAGGTTGATCGTTTCTCATAGTAGGAATAAATCATATGTTATCCATAAGAGGGGACATATGGTGTTTATTGTAGGTGAACAGATTTTATAGATATCTGCTCCTTATTTAGGCCACCAACATTTGAGGAAACAAGGCATGATATTCCTATTTTATTTTAGACCTTCAAATATCACTGAGAGGCTAGGACTGTGGAATACCATTTGGACCTTATTCCATAATACTAAGTCATGCATGTTGAACACAATGTGTCTCATCTCTAGATATACATGTCCATTCTAATTCCTGTCAACAACTGTGAGGATATTGAGTTAGAGCCTGGTGAATCACATGAGGAAAACCCATGTAGATCATAGACTAGAATGAGAAAATTCTTATAGGGAATGTGGTACCACTTCTCTATATCTTTTAGTAATATGGGTGGATCCAGGACAATATTTTAGAGTAGGTGGTTGGTGTTTGAGCTCAGTGGCTCGAGTTGTTCAATAACAATCTATATGGATGCGTCTTAGTGATGAGATGCCCCTTGAGGGGGAGATTTTAATGTCATAGATAAATTTTTTAGATATATAAATGATTTTTCCTCCTTCTCTGTTGAATCATTTAGTTTTTCCATGTTGGGTTAAATATTGATGCTTTGATAGGATTAAAAGTGTATTTAGTGACCTTTTTTGTCAAAATATCATACACCACATTATAGTGTAGATGGATACATTACAGTGGTAGTAACGAATTGAAACCACACTACACAATAAATACAAACACTATAGTGATGTTTTTTATTCTATAGACATCATTATGGAGGTGTGTTTGGGTTGGATATGGTATTGTGAATTAAAAGATGCCATAAATACTTAATTAAATTAGTTATAGACTATTAGACTATCCATTAGTCTTTGAGAGTTAAATATTTTAACAGTATATTTTGAATTTTATTTGGGGAATTCATTTCATAATTTTATATATGTATTTTTAAGAGGAATTTTCACATGTAAGGGCTCTCCAATGTTCTTCTGAAAATTCCCAACATTCTTCCATGTTTTGGAGATCATTCCTCATATTTCTAAGGGAAACAAAAATGACTCCAGGTTATAGTGATTTAGTTTATTCCATAGTGGTTTATGGACTAACATGACTCTACACCATATTGTTCCCCTATACACCATGGTAGTCTCCTTTATGTTATCTCCAAGCTGTAGAGGTGTTACTTTTGACATGGTGGTCTTATTCGAGAGTACTCCTATTCCATTGCGGTCTACCCTATTCCATGGTGGATTTTTCAATATGACTCCAAAATGTAGTTCCCTGATTATGTTTTAGTGCCTTATAGGGCCTTATTGAGAGCCTTGTTCCTTTTTTCAATATACTGTGAGTGGCATTCTATTCTTCTTCCAATTTCACTTGAAGATTTAAATTTATAGAAAGATAATACTGGTAAGAGTTGGTTTTATCTTTTGGCTTGTTTCCATTTTCCTTACTTTAGAAACCATATCATGTTGGTCTGAACTAGTTCTAGGAGTCCTTCATAAGGGAGGACCTTTTTTTTAGTATACATGAAATGTTTGGGTGTTGTCACCCATGAAGAACCATGACATCGATGTTGGAAACGTTGAGGTAGAAAGTTTCTAACCTTTTGGAGATCATGTTTACAAATGTTTCCTTTGTATAATTATTTTTTTGGAATAACTTTTTTACTATGCTAGATTTTGATCATATATTGGATTGTGTAAATTGTAAATTCCATTATTATATTTGATTCCAAAATTATTACTAGAGTAGATTTGTTTTTTGGTTTTAATATGATCACATGTTTTTATGTTTTTCTTCAATATTCTTAATATATAATGTTATTATTTCCCTATATGATTTATATTATTATGTTTGTTACCATGACTTAGTGGTTGTTATAGGTTCATGAGAAATGTGGACTATCATGTGATTTTTACCCCTTATAGGTGAGTAACCACGACTTGTGATTATAATGAAGATGAAAATGATCACAGTGTAGGGACTAGATGGTTTTTAGGCCTAACCCATCAGGGGAATAAGAACTTTGAGTCCTCACATGAGGTATAGAAGGGGTAAAATGGATTGGAGTCTTAAACCATGATGGATATAGGATATTGATGTATGTGCGATTAATTTGACTTGATTCCTTGAGACCACTGTAAGTGTATTGTTCTTTCTCACTTATGAATTTGTATTATTAACATACTGGCATGGACCCTAACCAGATACAATTGAGTGTTTTTTTGTCTTGGTTTGCACACGAATTCTCTACATGTTATTATATTTTTTTATTCTTGTTTGTGAATTTTTATATTCATGTCATACACCTATTATAAATTTTCTCAATTATTGAGGCTGTATTGGTGTTGTTTTTCTGGGTTTTATTACTCACACACTATACAATAATTGTAGTTCTTGTCTAGACATCATTAATATGGATCCAATAAAGGAAAAGGGGACCATGGAGATGGTTGTCAAGAGAAGTGTGGAGATGGAAGTGGTATCGGGACAAACTCTGAAGGACTACTACTAATTTCTTTATTTATTACTTTTCTCAAAATTACTCTAGTATGGCTTTCCAATTTCAGAGAGATTTTATTTATAATATGAATAGGATGCGATGAACTTAGTTTCTAAGTGTTTATTACAATTATTATATCTTATTATATTCTATTACATTATTATTTTTTCCAAGACATGCTACTAATTCTATAGTCTCCCATCTCAAAGACTAAGACACACATTACTAGTTAGCATCCACTTATTTATGGGGAGGCATGCATAAGGTCATGTGTCACTCCAGTTTAAACCTTGTGGTTTGAGTAAGGAAATTAAACAATAGGAAAACAATTCATATTTTGGAGAATTTTGTATAAAAGATGTTCATGGATAAAATCTTCTTCTATGTAATCCACATGATGAAACTAGTTGACTATATGTTCTCAAGTGAATAGGGATCATGCCAAGGATTAATCTTCTCATTTGGAGTAGTGATAAAATCTGTTGTACCTATTGTGATTGTGATTTGGTGTGTGTGATACAGATAAAATTTTTCACTTTAATAAATTTTAATGTCACGACCCGTCCCCTAGGGCCCGTTCCATGACTACCCCAAGCCCGCCTTCTATAGGCCAGGGGTTGGCAACTGGCATCGAAAGGAATACTCCCTAAAATGGTAAGGCAATTCCACTAATACTATACAAACACATGGTCCAAGAACACGACAAGAATAAACTGTGAATTAAATGACTATAGTAAAAGAGTGCTGAAAGTAAAAGGGTCGGAATATAAGCCCAAATGTAAAGGTACAAGTACAACCAGAAATAAAATACAACAGAAAGAAAAAGGAAAACAACCACTGGGTCATCCTCTGAGGTTCCTACCTGAAGGGTAGGTACAGATCACATCATTAGCACTCTACGTCTACCCATATCCTCTGTGTACAACCTAGTACTAACTCCCTCACACCGCATCCCATCTTTTTATCGTCTATACAAGACACAACAAGGTGCGGGCGTAGCCCGTGCAGGGGTGAGTATAATGATAATTAGTAGGGACCCCGAGACCTTGAAGGTCTACTAGATTTCCACAAAGAAAAACCACAGGGTAACACCACGAAGGTAGATTACCACACAAGTAAAGTAAGAAATAGCATAACATCGAGCACAAGCACAAGGTAAAGACAACTCACACAAGGATTTATTCTAGGGGTAATTACAAGTAACATCCCTAGTCACAACATCAAATGCCTCATCTACTAGAGAAATCCTCCTCTCTCGAGTACAGTTGACTTTTCGCTTCATACAGAGGTTCTTCCCACTAACCTTGGACTGCTGAGGTACTCCTCCTATCGAGAACTGTGGGTCTGCCGCGTCACACAGAGGCGCTCCTCACCATGGGTCTGCCACGTCACACAGAGGTGTGTCCCCCCGTGTCCTGTTAAGGTACCCCTCCTATCGAGTACCATGGGTCTGTTGCATAACACTGAGGCGCTCCCCACCGTGGGTCTTCCACATCACACAGAGGTTCTCCCCACTAGGCCGGTTGAGTCACTCCGAGTCATAATGTTCAACAGTCATAAAGTCTTAGCCAGTCGTAGGGTTCCGTACATAGCGCACATGGGAGAACCACTCCCCAATCCATTAGTAATACCTCAAATATCCCTAATTCTAATAATGAAGTACCCCAAAGGTCTATCATGTCATAAGGGATCCAACGCAACAGATGAAGCATCAATCGGATGCCCGTTCTGTATGTTATTAGTGTTTCCACTCCGAGGTCCTAGTTTGATTTCGGATTCGATCCAACATGGACATACTCTAACATTATCCAAAACTCAAGTGGAGTATACCAAATGTACCATCTCAATACAAGTATTCTGGTGACATAGATGGTTCATCAAACAAACGCTTAGTTCTTAAGTTATGGCCAAAAAGGCGAAATTGGGTCTGAATAGGCCTGTGCCCGGTCCGACCCAGTCAGACCCACCCGGCCCAACCTGACCTGGGCCAAACCGACTCGGTTCAGGTCGACCTAGCCTGACATGGGTCCGGACCGGATGGTCTGGGTCTTGGCGGACCTGGCCCGCAAAGGGGCCGACCAGGTGGCACGGTGCGCTGCGACGCGACCCGCTCGGATGGTGGTCTGCCGAGGCAGGGTCCACTCAGACCGACACTCGGGTGGAGGCACCCCCGGTCTTCCCAACCGTTCTGTGGACCATTCGGCTATTGAAACGTGGGACCCACCAAAGGGGTCCCACTTGGTGTGGCACGGCTGGCCGGACTTCTTCCTAGCGACGCGATCGTGCATCACTGCTCCACCACAGCCGGCCAGATGTCGGCCGCACTTCGGCCTCTAACACGGCCGAGCGGCCTTGGCCTACTTCTCCACCGGAGGTGCAGACATTCACCTCCACTCCATTATGCGACCAACTAGAATTCCATCCACCACATCATTCATCGTTGCAGACAATGGGCCGCAGACTCCTTCTCATCCGAATACGCGGACGCGCGCCGCCTGTCCTTCTTACAGTCGGCCGGGTTCCGGCTGCCATCTTCTTCCACAAGCCACTGCAGCTTCTTTCCAAGCCCAAAAAATTAAATGATTTCATATTCACGATCCTTGTGTCGATGGATCCATCTCCATATATCGTGCCCAATAAAACTTCATGTTTTCAGCTTCAATAAATATTAGGCATTGAAGAACGCACGAAGAACGCGTAAAAAAAAGGAGAACGGTTTATGTTGGGGGTGATTTCCATGTTCATTTGGCCATTGTCATCATGAATTTTGGATATGAAGAATCAATTATGTAAATTCAAACATAAATAAAATTCCTACCTCATGAATGATGGTGAGCATGCATTTTTGGAAGCGGGTCAGTGTTCGTCATCCCCCGCAACTAGCCTCCAACGACATCACTCATTCATCGATCTTCTTTTTGGGGTTTCAGTGTCACTCGTCACATACTACTGGTACTAGATCCATCCTCCAAGGGTTTGGCTTCACTATTCTTTTTCAGCACTTTGTTGTTTGGTGAAGCTGTGCCGACACCTCTCCCAGAGATCCATATAAATAATATAGGAGGAGGGTGTGTATCGTTTTTGGGATTAACGGAGGCCCATTAAATAGGAACCTTCCTAATTCCCCAACAGTATAGTTACATATAATTTGATGGTCAATCCATTTATTGTCTTGACATGTAGCTAGTCCCATGTTGCCGCTTGTCCGTTGGAGGAAATGAATGAAAATAAATTAATAAATTAATTTTATTTATTTCTTTTAAAAATTCCCAAAACATAAAATTTTCTCCAGAACTACTGTAATCAAAGTGAGGTCACCCTTAAGAGAATCCCAACTCTGCAGATTCAATGGTGTCCTCTGATTTTTAATTTCAGTACTGGTCAAAAGATAGAAAACGCCGATCGTGCGTTTACTGAAAGTACCTGAATTTTTTTTGGGAAATTATAAATAGTCACCCTCAACCTGCGTCGGTCGAGGTTAGGCAGTGGCTAAGTGAAACATTCCCCAACAGACCCCAAGACACTATCATATTTCCAATCCCATTTACAGTTTCAATGTTATGGATTTTACAATAAAATAATTATCACTTAATTATTTTATTTACAGCCAAAAAATAACTTTCACTGGTGCCCTGAACTGGCCAAAGTTAGTATATTCCTAAAGCAAGAATACCCTCATGAGTTCAGTGGCGGACTCAAATTTTTAATCCGAGTTTCTATTTGTGAGTTATAAAAATTTGAAATATTAAATAAAATTATTTTATTATTTTATTTATGCTTATTCCATTTTCGGATTTTCTCATAGGAGGCCAGCACCAACTAAAATTAAGTGGTTCCTAGGGTAAACCCACCAGCATGAACACAATGCTAAACTATGATTTCTTGATCTGAGTAACCGTTTAAGAGTTAATCTAATATTTCAGGAAAACTGCTTACACGCGCTTATTAAAACTTAATAAAAATTTGACGGATCATTCTGGGCACTCCAGGCCTCGAAATTGCGTGCCCTCAGATATAGTGGTCTTGAAATAATTTAATATAATTTAAAAAAATTATACCAAATTTCTGAGACATTACATTCACCCCACCTTATGGATTTACATCCCCAAAATCCATAACAAAGGAAAAATATACAAAAGAGGGTACTTAGCACAAAGCTGATCATCTTTCTCCCATGTGCTCTCCTGGAGGTTCTCGTGTTGCCAGCATATGCGCACCAGAGGTATCGACCACCCACGAAGGACCTATTCCTGTCGATTCGCTGCAACACCCCGACCCCAGCTACCCAGAGTCGGTGCATTATTACATAACATTGGCATGATCACAAGAAAGATCAAGTCTCGAATTACCGATTAGTTTAGTAGCCTTGGAAACACTAGATATATTCATAAAGATTCACATTACATCATAAAAATGAAAACTACAACAACATAGTCTCCATATTCCACACTCTTATCCCCTCATACTATCCTTGCAGTTCATTCATAATTTACTTCTTCACATCCTGGGAAAAATAAAACAAAGAAATGGGGTGATCTCAAATTCCAAGTAAGGATAACAATATAGCAGAAACTTTCATAAATAAGAATAAACATTGAAGGAAATGTATAACTAATACAAAAGACTTTTAAAAAAGAACATCAACATAGTATAGAAAAAATAAAATGAAATAATGCCACTTACTTATTCACATAAATATTCTACTAATCAAATAATCACATGAAATATCAATAACCAGTTTCATAATGATGGAATGCATAATGCCAAACTATCATAACCACCTAGCCAAGGCCTCGTGCCAAGAATACAAATAAGATTTTCCCAAGGCCTTGTGCCAAGACACTAGTTTGTCTCATGAGACCTACCGATGCATCGGGGAGCTATAGCGGGCTCTACCCGTCACATATTAAGTCCAATGCATTCCCATATGAAAAGGTTTAAACATAACATAAACATTCGTATTAAAACTAGCATATGAAATGTAAATACTTCATCCACAAACCACGAATGGTATAAAAATAACACATCCACAATCAATCATATCACAAAACCTTCAAAACAATATAGATGTTTTTTATCATAATAAATCAACTTCAAATAAGCTTAAAATCCATCAAAGGATGTTGACATAGATGAAATCAAAACACTTTTTAGAGAAATATATCTTTCTATTTTGAAATCATTTAAGAGTCATATATCTATAAAATAAAACATTTTCTTTGAAAATATTCTTATAAGCTTCTAATTGAAGTTTCGAAGATTTTATAATGGAAGAAAATAGCCGCACCCGCTGTATAAGTTAAAAAATCATTCTTACGTTAATTCTGTCGAAAAGGTTTAAAAGCCGCTTATTTGGAATACAACGTGAAGATTACTTTATAAAACTCTTATAAAAAGTAAAACAAGTGTATAAATGACTTTAACCCATATTCTAGTAAATAGTAAAAATGTTTTGAAGTAAATTTTTAAGAAACATGGATGTGGATGATAAAGAAATCCCAGTAGATTATTACGTATAAACAACCTCGGATAATGAAGAAATTGTGAAATAACCCTTACATTGTACCTTTCCATGGTTGAGGGTAGGTTAACCTCTTGTATAATAGTGAAATAATTGTTATTAAATTATAAAATAATCATATACATTAATATGATATCATATATGATCTTTTAATATTGATTTGTCAATAATATCTCAGTATTATCGTTGTTTCGGGTGTCAACTTACTCATTTTATTATATATGTTTTGTTATGTAAGCCATGTTTGTCATGGATAGGTTTTATCTTATTCATGTACAGAATGATATCAAGTCATTAAACATTATTTTTAAATTATCAAATGATAATTATGCTTGAATGGATACGATGGAGAATGAATCTCATCGCGTTCGTGGAGACGGTAGTCCGTACGTACGCACGAGCGACAATATCATTCTTTTGATATTAAAATAATATATAATTGGATGGTATATAATATATAAAACATCATTATAATATTATATTCATTATTTACATGAATTAAAAATCATTATTATACCCATCCAAATAATAATATATTGAATAACAATTACACCACGACGTGGAGACGGTAAGCCGTACGTACGCACGTATGGTGACATGTCATTAAAAGGATGGATAGAATACTGAATATGGTTATACCATATTTATAATAATATTAAATTATATAGTAGATACTGGATTCATTATTTTAGAATGTGAATAACAAAGAAATAAGAAGTTGAAGAAGAAATGAATTTGAAAAAGGGTGGTGAAAACATTACCTCTTCTTCGCGTTCTTCCTATTAATTTGATCAAAAGTGCTCCTTAGGTTGGCTTTAAGATCACAATAATGACTCTAGATTATATTGAGGTAAGTTTAGAGAGTATTTGTGCAGGGGTTGGCCGAACTTAAAGGCTTTGAAGGTGTGAATTAATGATAAGGGCGAGGGCCCTTTTATAAGAGGGGTGAGGGGGACCTTTGGAAAAGCTAAAACTATTATTTTATAATAATTTTATATTCGGTTTCTAATGGCTCAAAAGTGTATTATTTAAAGGTTAAGGTTGGTATAGGTCTAAAACCACTCATAAAATAGGATTTAGACAGGTTTGGGTTACTATATTAACCTTATCTTTAAGTATTAACTCTTAGTTAATTAGTTTCACTTTTACAATGTCTCTTTGTATTTTTATATTATATGGTTTATAAAATCACTATATACATACAAGAGACCCCCAAGTAGTACATTAATGATACAACTATCATGATATAAGTCTCTCGGCCAAACCTTAGATTTTAAGAATTTAATATCAATTAATAATATAATATCTGTTTTAAAAACTATTTTTAGTCAATTTTGACACTATTCAATAATTGATTTTTCTAAAAATCATAACAGAATTATTACTTCTAAAAAAGTTATTTAAATCAATCCTAACATGTCATATTATACTAAAAAATTATTGGTATTTATAAAAAGTCTCAAATTATATTTATTTGGGTATTTATAATATCAATTATTCTAATTTTTCATTAATTTAGTAATTCCTACATTACCATTGTGTCATAAATAAATTACATTATATAAGGTCTAAAAATTTAAATTAAAATATCATTCTGTCTAAAATCTTTTTGGATTTCTAATGAATATTTATAGTTGAAAATAACACATATATAACCCTATGTAAATTTTTTTCCCTTAAAGATATATTCTTATGTCATTTTTGTATTTATTTTAACTTAATTAAAATAAAGTGTCTCTATCACCTACAAGTGGCTCCATGGAGTCCCAAAATCGACCCAAAGATGCCCATGGTCGGACATGTATCCACCAATTAGGTTACGACACATTTTAGGGTAATTTAGTATTATTATAATATTATTTTTTAATCCTTATTTACCGGATTTACCCTTAACCATGGTAAATAAAATATTTACTGAAATAATTATTCAAAATGTCTAAAAATAAAAGTTACCTATTTATACAATATGAACATACTGATTCCAAATATGGTATCCATTTTTCCAAAATTCAAAACATAGAAGTAGCATAAATTAATTTAAAATTAATTCTCGTTGTTAAAACAAAAAACGTGTTTGTAAGAGATAATAACTATCAAAAGATTGACAATTGTTTTTGTCCGGTTTAATTGTAAAATTATGTAAAATGACCAAAATTGTATTAAATGGTAAAAATATATTCTAAATATACTTTAAAACTAGTCAAATTCATAATTTATCACTATAAATTATTTCGATTAAAAAATTTGTTTTTAATTAAAAATTAGTAATTTTCACTATTCATCAAAATATAAATGTTATCCGAAAAGTTCCAAAATTTCTCCCTAGGCTAAATTCGATATTCCGAATCAAAAAATGAAGTTCATTTTGAGAGATAAAATTTATAAAATTTCAAAAAGTATGTATTACTATTCATAACGGCTAGTTTGATTGGTTGTGGTGTGTTAGAACTCGATGTTGCGTACAACACACACTATCACATTATTCAAAGAGAAGCGTACCGTAGATGCTCGGGGTGCTACATTCTCCCCTCATTAAAATAATTTCTTCCTCAAAAT
The DNA here is from genome assembly GCA_963277665.1 of Viscum album. NCBI lineage: Eukaryota > Viridiplantae > Streptophyta > Magnoliopsida > Santalales > Viscaceae > Viscum > Viscum album. The sequence goes on along the minus strand of OY728146.1, from coordinate 192,107,243 downwards.
TTCTAGAATAATACCACATGAAAAGACTTGGGTGGTTGTTCATTATATGTTCCTCAGGTTCCCATATTGCCTCTTCCATTTTATAGTTTTTTCACAAAACTTTTTCCAGTTGTGTCGTCCGGTTTATCAGTACTTGTTCTCTCGTATCAAGCATCCTGATGGGATCTTCGCAATAAGACATATCAGGTTCCAGTTCTAATTCCTCCTAGGTGAGTACATGCGTTGGGTCAGGCATGTATTTCCTCAATAGAGATACGTGTAACACATCGTGAACTTTGGATAGACTTGGCGGCATTGCCAATCAGTAAGCTACAACCCCAATTCGTTCTAGAATTTTGAAAGGTCCGATGTACCTGGGACTCAATTTACCTTTCTTACCAAAACGTATGACTCACTTCCATGGAGATACCTTAAGGAAAACATGATCAATGACTTGAAATTCCAAATCCTTCTTTCGATTATCGGCATAGCTCTTTTGCCTACTTTGAGCTGCTTTGATATGGTTTTGGATTACCTTCACCTTTTCAATCGTTTCCTCCACAAGTTTTGGGCCTACAAGTTTTCTTTCACCAACGCCATCCCAACAGGTTGGTGTGCGACATATCTTTCCATATAACTCTTCATATGGTTCCATCTGAATACTCTAATGGAAGCTATTGTTATAGGAAAATTATACCAGAGGTAAATATTGATCCCACATACCCTGAAAGTCAAGTGACCAGGATCTCAACAGGTCTTCTAAGGCTTGAATAGTTCGTTCTAATTGTCTATCTGTTTGAGGGTGGTAGGAAGTGCTTAAATGAAGTTCAGTATCCAAGGTTTTCTGAAGACTTTTTCAGAATCTTGAAGTAAAATGGGGATCACGATCAGAAATAATCGATATGGGTACTCCATAAAGTCTCACAACTTCATCAATATATAGTCTTGCTAGAAAATCTAGTGGTAGATCTTCTCTTATTGCTAGAAAATGTGCTGACTTGGTAAGACGATTAACAATGTCCCATATTTCATCATTACTTATAGGAGTCTTTGGTAGACCCATGCCAAAGTCCATCATAATATTGTCCCATTTCCACTCAGTTATGGGAAGAGGTTGCATGACTCCTCTAGGTTGTTGCCTTCCAGCTTTCAGTTGTTGAAAAACCATACATCTTGACACAAAATCAGCAATCTGCCTCTTCATGTTATCCCACTAAAAATGTTCCTTCAAATCTCTATACATTTTGGTGCTCCCAGGGTGTATAGAGAAATTAGAACTATGAGCATCATCCAACAATTCTATTTTTAGATCAGGTATATCGGGAACACAAAGTCTCTTCCCAAATTTCGAAATTCCTTCTTCATACACAAAGTCTCTCAATATCCCATCATTCATAGCTTTAATCTTCTTTTGAAATTCTTCATCATCAGTCTGAGAACTCTTAATCCTTTATAGTAAATATGGTTTGGCAACCATTTTAAAAATAATTGGTGTTTCACCTTCCATGGTTATTCCCATGTCTATCTTCACTAGATCCATGAAAATTGGATCCCTTTCAATTCTCATATTGTTCAAAACTCCATGGTATTTTCTACTCAAAGCATCTGCCACCTTGTTTGCCTTACCTTGGTGGTAGTGTATCGTACAATCATAATCCTTGAGTAATTCAAGCCATCTCCTTTGCCTCAAGTTGCGTTCTTTTTGTGAGAAAATATAATTCAAACTCTTGTGATCAGTATAAATCTAACATTTTTCACCATAGAGGTAGTGCCTCCATATATTCAAAGCAAAGATCACAGATGCTAACTCGAGATCATGAGTAGGATAGTTTTGTTCATGAATTTTCAACTATCATGATGCATAGGCAATAAACCTATCATTCTGTATAAGGACACAACCAATTCCTTTCTTCGATGCATCACTATAAATAACGAACCCATTATTCCCCAATGGTACAGTAAATATATAAGCATTGACTAATATTCTCTTCAGTTATTCGAAACATTCTTCACACTATTTTTTCCAATCAAATTTAACCCCTTTACATTTGATCTTTGTTAATGGGTTAGCCAACCGGGAAGAATTCTGGACGAACGGCCGATAATATCCTGCTAAACCAATAAAACTACGTACCTCAGTTATACTCGTCGGTGCAGGCCATTCTTGGATTGCCTTGGTCTTAAAAGGATCAACAGAGATTCCATCTTTAGAGACAATATGGCCAAGAAAAGAATTCTCCAGAAGCCAGAATTCACACTTGCTAAACTTCCTATATAATTCATGTCTTCTCAGAGTATTCAGGATAATGCGCAAGTGATTTTCATGATCTTCATAGATTTTGGAGTATATCAAGATATCATCAATAAATACCACCACAAATTAAACTATACATTCCTTGAAAACTCTATTTATCAGATCCATGAATACAGAGGGTGCATTAGTCAATCCAAAAGGCATTACTGTAAACTTATAATGCCCGTACCTGGTTCGAAATGCTTTCTTCAGAATGTCTTCCTTCTTCACACACAACTGATGGTATCTAGATCAAAGTTCAATCTTTGAAAAGTATTGAGCTCTATGTAGTTTGTCAAATAAATCATCAATGCGAGGTAGGGGATACTTGTTCGTTATTTTTATAGCATTGATCTCCCTGTATTCGATACATAACCTCATAGATCCATCTTTCTTTTTAATGAAAATAACAGGGAATCCCTATGGAGAAAAACTAGGGCGAATAAATCCATTATTACTCAATTCCTCTAGTTGTTTATTTAGTTCAACTAATTCTACAATGGCCATTCTATAAGGGGTCTTTGATATAGGCCTTGATCCAGGAATTAAATCAATGGAAAACTCAACTTCTTGTTCTGGAGGATGTCCAGGTAAATCTTCCGGAAACACATCTACATATTCTTTCACAATAGGTACATCCTCTATTTGAAAATTCCTTTCCTCACCCACATTCATTTCATTCTCTTCCTCCGCAATAATTGAATTTAGTTGAGCTACTAGGGGTGGATCTAGATAAGAATTAGGTGGTGATGATTCTGCTCTAAAGATAAGGTGTTCCTTATCATCACCATCAAAAATCGTAACCTCCTTCTTCTTAAAATAAATCTTCACATCATGGTCTGAAATCCAATCCATATCAAGGATTATATCAAACTCAATCATAGGTATGATGACGAGATCAGCAGATAAAGAACATTTATGTGCTCTAATGGGGCCTGATTCACAAAACTTTGTTGCAATGATACTTCCCTTAGGAGTTTTAACTAACAACTCCCTTGTTAAATCAAATTGGAAATATCTAATTTTCATAGAAAACTGGGAAGCTATGAAACAATGCGATGATCCTGAATCAAATAATGCATGTTCTAAACTTGAGGAAACCATTAAATTACCTGCCACCATGCCTTTTGGAGCTTCTACCTCAGCCATAGTTATAAAAAAAGCATGGACTTGATCCCTTGGACTTTTCTGAGGTAAGTTCCTCTGACTCTTAGGAAATTCATTTGGATAATTTCCCCTCTCCCTGAAATTATAGCACTGAACATGGGTAGATTCCTTATTCCCTTTGCAATCACGAGCTTGGTGGCCTTTTTCACCACATTTGTAACATACACCCATTCCCTTCAAGAAAGTACCTGGGTGTTTCTTCCCACATTTACCACAGGATGGATATTCAACCTTTACCTTATTCCCCTTATTTCTATTCCCAGATTGATCACCATATCTCTTCTTCTCTTTCTTTTCTTTAATGTCATAATACATAGAGAATTCCATTTATATCTTGATAGCACATGAGACAATGTCTTCGTACAACGAGAAGGATTGTGAAATAATGCTCGATAGAGAAATGGTTTTAACCCATCAAAGAAACGATCAATCTAACTTCTTGGGTTACATATGTAATATCCAGAATACCTTTCTAACCTTTTAAAGTTAGCCTCATACTTTGTGACATTCTCATCCTCCTTTTGTCTCAGACTCAGAAATTGTATTTCTATATCTGCTTGATTGTCACGAGGAAATTATTTTTCTAAAAACAGATCTTTGAACTCCCTCCATTCCATATTTGATACTTTATCATCTTCCTTCATGTTTTGAATCAATGACCACCATTGATTAGCATCTCCAGTGAGGTGGTAAACTGCTATGATAACTTTTTACCTTTCACTACTCCCCAAAGCTTGAAATATTTTCTCTATGGAATTTATCCATTGCTCAGCTACTAAGGGATTTGTACTCCCATTGAACGTTGGTGGTTGTTGCCTCATGAATAAATCTAACATTGACCCTCCACGCTATAGATCATGGTGCACCATATGGGTAAGGTTATTATTCATAACCTGAGTGAGTTGTCCCAATATGGTGATTAGCTGATCGGCACCAGTTGCATCACCAGCTCCACTATAATTATCTTGAGCAGGAGGGAAATACCTACATGGAGTGAGGGCATTGATATAGTTTCCATTTCTTCCACTAGGTTCCATTTCTAAACAATGGCATAAAGTAGATCATTTTATGAATCAATATACAAAATTCCATTCTTATAAAACACTTGACATAAAATGAACTATTTATGGATATAATATATAATCATAAAAATGTTTTCTTTGAGGATGTATATACTCGTAAACCCTTCATAATGATTTGTAAGAAAATGGGAGTTATCCTAAGAATATCCCCTAGGAGTGTCGTAACCAAGAGTGCAGCAAGGCCCATTGTCATGCACCAGTTCCCATTCGAGTCTATCTCAAAGCGGTGTTTTCGGGTTTTACCCCTAGGTACATCTGTGCCAGAGCCGCATCTACCTGCTCGTATCCAGACAGGGATGTATTGCTCGGAAAACTCAGAAAATCTCTACGATACCAAAATTCTAGGAAGTTCTTCTATACTAATCCTCAAAGTCCATCTTAGGTCTATGTGCTCTAATCAGAGTTTATCTAAATATAGCTTCCAAAGTTTGTACTACGCTTACTCTAATACCAACTGTAACACCTCGACCACAGTTACCTAGAGTCGGTTCATTATTACATAACATTGGCATGATCACAAGAAAGATCAAGTCTCGAAAGACCGATTAGTTTAGTAGCCTTGGAAACACTAGATATATTCATAATGTTTTACATAACATCATAAAAAATGAAAACTAAAACAACATTGTCTCCATATTCCACACTCTTATCCCCTCATAATATCCCTGCAGGTCATTCATAATTTACTTCTTCACATCCTGGGAAAAATAAAACATAGAAAAGTGGTGAGCTCAAATGCCCAGTAAGGATAACAATATAGTAGAAACCTTCATAAATAAGAATAAAAATTTAAGACAATGTATGACTAAAACAAAATCCTTTTAAACATGAAATTCAAAATATTATGGAAAAAATAAAATGAAATAATTACATTTATTTATTCACATGAATATTATACTAATTGAATAATCACATGCAATATCAATAACCAATTTCATAATGACGGACTGCATAATGCCAGACTATCATAACCGCATTTCCAAGGCCTCGTGCCAAGACTACAAATAATATTTTTCCAAGGACTTGTGCCAAGACACTAGTTTTTCTCGTGAGACCTACCTATGAATTGAGGAGCTATAGCGGGCTCCACCTGTCACATATTAAGTCTAATGCATTCCCATATGAAAAGGTTTAAACATAACATAAACATTCGTATTAAAACTAGCATACGAAATATAAATACTTCATCCATAAACCACAAATGGTATAAAAATAACACATCCACAGTCAAACATATCACAAAACCTTCAAAACAATATATAAGTTTTGTATCATAATAAATCAACTTCAAATAAGCTTAAAATCAATCAAAGGATGTTGACATAGATGAAATCAAAAATCTTTTTAGAGAAATATCTATTTCTATTTTGAAATCATTTAAGCGTCATATATCTATAAAATAAAAAACTTTCTATGAATATATTCATATAAGCTTGTAAGGGAAGTTTCAAAAATTTTATAACGGCAGAAAATAGCCTCACCCACCGTATAAGTTAAAAAAACATTCTTACCTTAATTCTGTCCAAAAGGTTAAAAAGAACCTTGTTTGGAATACGACAGAAAGATTCATTTATAAAACTCTTATACAAATTCAAACAACGGTATAAATGACTTCATCCCATATTCTAGTAAATTTTAAAAATGTTTTGAAATACATTTTTAAGAAACATGGATGTGGATGATAAAGAAATCCTAGTAGATTATTACGTATAAAAAACCCCGGATAATGAAGTGATTGTGAAATAACCCTTACCTTGTACCTTTCCTTGGTTGAGGGTAGGTTAAAATACTGTATAATGGTGAAATAATTGTTATTAAATTATACAATAATCATATACATTAATATGATATCATATATGATCTTTTAATATTGATTTGTTAATAATATCTTAGTATTATCATTATTTTGGGCGTTAACTTACTCTTTTTATTTTATATGTTTTGTTACGTAAGCTGTGTTCGTCACGGATAGGTTGTATCTTATTCATATACAGAATGATATCAAGTCCTTAAATATTATTTTTAAATCATCAAATTATAATTATTCTTGAATGGATATGATGGAGAATGAATCTCATTGTGTTCGTGGAGACGGTAGTCCGTACGTACGCACGAGTGACAATATCATTCTTTTGATATTAAAATAATATATAATTGGATGGTATATCATATATACAGAATCATTATCATGTTATATTTATTATTTACATGAATTAAAAATCATTATTATACCCATCCAAATAATAATAGATTGAATAACAATTACACCACGACGTGGAGACGGTAAGCCGTACATACGCACGTATAGTGAAATGTCATTCAAAGGATGGGTAGAATACTGAATATGGTTCTACCATATTTATAATTATATTAAATTATATAGGAGATACTGGATTCATTATTTTATAATGGGAATAACAAAGAAAGAAGAAGTTGAAGAAGAAATAAATTTGAAAAAGGGTGGTGAAAACATTACCTCTTCTTCGGGTTCTTCCTTTTGATTTGATCAAAAGGGCCCCTTAGGTTGGATTTATGATCACAATATGGGGTCTATGATGTATTGAGGAATGTTTAGAGAGTATTTGGCCTGTGGTTGGCCGAACAAATTTTTTTTGAAGGTGTGAATTACTGAGAAGGGCGAGTGCCCTTTTATAAGAAGGGTGAGGGGCACCTTTAGAAAAAATAGAAATATTATTTTATAATAAATTCATATTCAATTTATAATGGATAAAAATTGTATTATTTAATGTTTAAGGTGGGTATAGGTCGAAAACCACTCAACCAATAGTATTTAGACAGGTTTGGGTTACTATATTAACCTTATCTTTAAGTATTAACTCTTAGTTAATTAGTTTCACTTTTACAATGTCTCTTTGTTTTTTTATATTATATGGTTAATAAACATACTATATACATCCAAGAGACCCCAAAGTGGTACATTAATGATACAACTATCATGATATAGGTCTCTTGTAAGAACCTTATATTTTTAGGAATTTAATTTCAGTTAATAATATAATATTTGTTTTAAAAACACTTTTTTGTCAATTTTGACACTATTCAATAATTGATTTTTCTAAAACTCATAACAGAATTATTACCTTTAAAAACGTTAATTAAATCAATCCTAACATGTCATATTATCCTAGAAAATTATTTTTATTTATAAAAAGTCTAAAATTACATTTATTTGGGTATTTATAATATCAATTATTCTAATTGTTTTTAATTTAGTAATTACTGCATCGCCATTGTGTAATAAATAAATTAAATTATATAATGTCTAAAAATTATAAATAATATATACTTATTTAGGAAGTCTTTTTATCTTTCTAATTAATTTTTATAGTCGAAAATCCAACATATATAACCCTATGTAAAATATTTTTTCTCTAAAAGATATATGCTTATGACATTTTTGTATCTATTTTAACTTAATTAAAATAAAGTGTCCCTATCACCTACAAGTGGCTTCATGGGGTCCCAAAATCGACCCAAATATTCCCATGGTCAGACATGTATCCACCAATTAGGTTAGGAAGCTTTTTAGGGTAATTTAGTATTATTATAATATTATTTTTTAATCCTTATGTACCGGATTTACCCTTAACCATGGTAAATAAAATAATTACCGAAGTAATTATTCAAAATGTATAAAAATAAAAGTTACCTATTTTTACACAATATGGAAATTCTCATTCCAAATATGGAATCCATTTTTCAAAATTCAAAACACATAAGTGGAAGAAATTAATTTAAAATTAATTCCCATTGTTAAAACAAAAAACGTGTTTTTAAGAGATAATAACTATCAAAAGATTGACACTTGTTTATGTCCGGTTTAATTGTAAAATTATGTACAATGACCAAAATTGAATTAAATGGTAAAAATATATTCTAAATATACTTTAAAACTACTCATATTCATAATTTATCAATATAAATTATTTCGATTAAAAAGGTTGTTTTTAATTAAAATTTAGTAATTTTCACTATTCATAAAATTATAAATGTTATCCGAAAAGTTCCAAAATTTCACCCTAGGCTAAATTCGATATTCCAAATCCAAAAATGAAGTTCATTTTGAGAGATAAAATTTATTAAATTTCAAAAACTAGGTATTACTATTCATAACGGCTAGTTTGATTGCTTGTGGTGTGTTAGAACTCGATGTTGCGTACAACACACGCTATTGCATTATTCAAAGAGAAGAGTACCATAGAAGCTTGAGGTGTTACATTTTCAATCTCCACTGGAACCTCTGTAAACATTACCCCATCATCAAAGTTTATCTCTCCTTGGTTGATGATGTGAGATGGGTCATGCACGTATCTCCTCAGCTGGGATACATGGAAGACGTTGTACACCCTCTCCAACTACGGTGGAAGAGCCAAGTAGTATTCTCCCTCACCTATCCTATGAAGTATCAGAAAAAGGACTGATAAAACTCAGTGAAAAGTTGTCGCATCATCCAAATCTCCATAGTCCCCACTGAGGAGAGACTTGCAAGAATATGTGGTCCCCATCTTGGAACTCCAAGGGTCTCTATATCCTTTTAGGATAGGACTTCTTCCAACTCTATGTTGTCTTCACTTGCTGACAAGTGAGACATCATGATACAAACTCTGCCAATATTTCCTTCAACATGGTCCATCAGTACTGACGTCAGAGGTCCTGATACATCTTTTCATATGCAGGATGTACCACCAGAGGGTACATATGAATCTCTCTCAACACCACCTCCTGCAGCACTACTGGTACAATGGTATGTCCTCTGAAAAGGATGATGAGGCCCCCACCTTCTGAAATTCCATCAGGTGCCCACCCTGAGGATATCTGAGCACATCGAGCCTCGGAGTCTGTATCCCCAAGCTATGCCTCCCTGACTTTATGAAGGAGTGGTGTTGTGATTGTCATATACTAGAGGTATCCTACTCAATCTCTATCCACAAAGGATATTTACAATGCAGCTAGCTGCTTTGTTGCTTCACTCAGAAACTACAGACCAGACCTCCTTCTTAGTGCATCTACTACCACATTCCCCTTCCCAGGAGTATAGAATATCTCAAAGTCATAGTATCGGAGAAACTAATGCCCTCACCACTGTCTCAAGCTCACTCCTATATCAAGAAAAATATATGCCCAGTCCCTGATGCGTCACAGTAGACTACGTACCCAGTGCCCTCCTCTAGTAGCCTCAAGATGGTGGCACTCTTCAGTCTCTACCACAGCTTCTAAAAACTCCGTTGGATTCTCTGAAAAAAAAGCATTTCCCCTTCTTTATAAATGCAGACATGGGTTATGAAACTCTATAAAAGTCACGAAAAATCCTCTATTAGTAACCGGCCAATCCCAAAAAACTCCGCAACTCCGTAACACTCCTCAGTGGCTCCCAAGATAGAACAAACCTCAATCTTCACTGTATCCACCGCTACACCAGCCTCCGAGATAACATGTCCTAGAAAGTGGACCTCTCGTATCTAGAACTGGCACTTCGAGATCTTACCATAATGATGGTGATCTTGGAGTGTGTCTAGAACTATCTGCAGATGATATGCATGCTCCTCCTCCATCGCTGAGTATATCAGGATGTCGTCAATGAAGACTACTACAAAGAGATCGAGGCATGGCTGGAAGATCCCGTTCATGAGTCCCATGAACACTTCTGGGGTGTTGGTCACAGAAAAATGAATAACCAATAACTCATAATGGCCTTACCAACATCTGAAGGCCGTCTTCTGCATATCTTCAACTTGTAATCTGAGTGGGTGATAGCATGATCTGATCTCTATGTTTGAAAACCACTGTTCTCCATTAATATGATCAAAGATATCGTCAATCCTCAAGATTGGGTACTTATTCTTCACGGTCACCTGGTTTAGGTGTCGATAGTTCACATAGAGTCTCAAACTCCCATCCACCTTCTTGGTGAACAAAATCAGGGTTTCCCAAGGAGAAACACTGGGCCTAATGAACCCCTTGCTCTGTAAGTCCTCCAGATATTCCCACAGCTCTCGATGCTCTATGAGAGACATCTGATATGTTGGTTTAGATATCGGTTATATCCCAGGGTATAAGTATATGTAAAATTTCACCCCTTTGTGGGGAGGTAGACTCGGAACATCGTATGGGAAAACATCGGCATTCTAGTCCACCACTACAGGATAGATTAGACTCTCTACATCAACTGATCCAAGGGTAAGGCTATCCAAATGATGTGTGACCAGATGCACCCTCCTCTGGGTAAGTTCATACTGTTCTTCAGATGTTACCTTCTTGCTGGTGAAGGAAAACCTGATCTCATCTGTGCGAACACACCACACTTTTCCCCAAATATAGTCGATCTGAGCCGGGACTGTAGATAACTAGTCCATATCCAAGATAATTTCATAAGTACACAACGCCACTACTAGAAGATCCCAGCTGAAGATCTTGCCTCCTAGAGTAAGATCACACTACCGGCACCAATGTGTAATCATAAAATTTTCTCCCGTAGGAGTCTCTACCCGTAAGGATTGAGCCAACGGCTCCTTCGGAATCTTCGATCTCTGAATGAGGTCCGTGGCAATAAAAGAGTGAATGACACCTGTGACTATATGTACTACTTCTAGGGTGAAGTAGACATATATCATACCTCGTATCATCTCTAGGGAGCCATGGTCGTAGGCCTCAGCTTCCTAGAGATGAGGTCATCCCTGTCTGCCTACTCCCTGTGGTCAGGGTGGACCACCTAGATGTGGTGGAAGTAGAACCTCGAATTACCGCCCACCGCCTGCTACACTACCTGCTCCTCTTCCACGTCCACCTCCTTCTTGAATACCACCTCGATCAAACCTCTGTCTCTACCTCAGCGGTCCCTCGACCATCTGTTGGTTATTTGTAAGGCAGGTTGAGAAGTCACGAGCCATGTGACCCTGCCCGCATCATAAGTAACACTTCATGATCCTCGCATGTCCTACTCTGCCTCGAGAGCCCCGCACCACCGACCCGGTATCCTGTGGTCATCCACCTATAGATCGGGTCCTTTTGGACCTCCAGTTCATCTATCTTCTCCCAACTGCTGATGAATCTTCTACGTGTCGTCTGATAGTGGTTCTTGCTACCAGTGATTGCTCAGCAAGGTAGCTCTACACTAAGAGTGCTCACTATAACACCCCCGCCTACGTCAGGATGACGAAAGAAACCATCAAAGCTCTATTATTTAATCTAAGCCCCTAATTGAATGTCTGAGCCCTGAAGAAAGGGTCCTGCACCATGTCCTTGGAGTAGCGCGAGAGGTCGGGGAACCTCATCGAATACTGAGATACAATCAGGATACCCTACTGCAAGTAGAGAATCTACTATATACTCATTGAGAATAGGGTCGTTGGGATGAACTCTAAACTAAAAGGATCTCGTTGTCCACCCAGATGAGAGTGACCTCATCGTGAACTTGGAGCATCAAGCTCTACCATCTTCCTGCTACGACCTAAAGAAGGCTGGCGACAAGGATCACCATGATTTCATATGGTGTCCCTACTAGTGAGAAAACATTAACCACAACATCTAGCCAATCCTCATCTTCTTGTGGATCTATCTTTCCCTGGAACCATGGTGGCCTCTGGCCCTAGAACTCATGTAACGCTCTCAAGTGGCGTGCACCCTCAGCTTCTAGGTCTGGTGGCAATAAATGCCCAATGTGTAGTGGTGCTGCTCGTACACCACCAGATGGTACAACTGTCGTAATGGGGCTCTGCACCAAATCCCCGTCGCTCGGTGGGCTGTCATTACATACTCTAACAGAAATCCTAGATGGATGCCTCTGTGGAGGACTTATGAAAAGAAACAAGTGTTCAACGATCATTAAGTTTATACCTGGTGATCTGACTCAAGAGACCACAAATAAAACTTTTCAAAAACACATATGCCATCAGTGTTTTCATACACTAAGTCAAAAATCAGAAGTCAGGGTTCTGGTGTGTGGATACATTGGTCTCCGCACCAACACTGGGCTCCTTGAACTGAAAACCAAACTCATAACACTTAACACTATTGTTTCACAGAAAAGATCAGAGTACTTGTTATTTGGTAGTACCAAACTCCTATGACACCAATTTGTCATGACCAATCACCTAGGGCCCATGACATGACTACACCAAGCAAACCTTCCATATTCCAGGGGCTAGCGTCTAGTACAGAAAGGCGCACTCCCTTAAAAGGGAAAGGCATTTCCTTTAATCCTATAAAAACACATGGTCCAATAACACGACAAGAAGCAACTGTAAAGTAAACTACTGTAGTAAAAGAGTTCTGAAAGTAAAAGGGGATGGAATACAAGTCCAACTGTAAAGGTAGAGGCACAAATAGAAATACAATAAAATTGAAAGAAAAAGTAAAATGGCTACTGGGTCATCCTCTAAGGTTCCAACCTGAAGGGTAGGTACAGATCGCTTCCTCAACACTACACGTACAACTGTCTCTTTTGCATACCGCATAGACCTAGCTCCCTCAAACCTCAACCCAGCTGCTCATCATATTCCCAAGACACAACAAGGTGCGGGCATATCCCATGCAGGGGTGAGTATAATGATACTCAGTTGGGACCATGAGACCCCGAAGGTCTCATAGACTTCTATAACGAAAAACCACAGGGTAACACCACGAAGGTAGATTACCACACAAATAAAGTACCACATAGCATAACCTCAATCACAAGCCCAAGGTAAAGACAACTCACACCAGGATTTTTTCTATGGGTAGAAAAAAGTTACATCCCTAGTCACAATGCTGAACGCCTCAGATGCTAGAGAAATCCTTCTCTATCGAGTATAGTGGGCCTGCCACATCAGATAGAGGCACTTCCCACTAACATTGGGCTGCTGAGGTACTCCTCCTGTCGAGTACCATAGGTATGTGGTGTCATACAGAGGTGCTCCATACCATGGGTCTTCTGCATCACACAGAGGGGCTCCTCCATGTGGCTTGCTGTGGTAATCCTCCTATTGAGTACCATGGGTCTACCACATCACAAAGAGGCACTCACCACCATGAGTCTTCTGATTCACACAGAGGCGCTCCCCACTGGGCCTGTCGAGTCACTTCGAGTCGTAATGGTCAGCAGTCTTCATGTCTCAGCCAGCTGTAGGGTTCTGTACGTAGCATGTTTGGGAGAACCGCTCCCCAAGCCATCATTCATATCTCAACCATCCCTAATTCCCATGATGAAGTATCCCCAAGGATAGTCATGTCATAAGGGACCTAATGCAATAGACGACGCATCAATTGGATGCCCGTTCTGTATGTTATTATCGTTTACACTCTGAGGGCCCGGTTGGATATCAGATTTGATCCAACTTGACGGTAATCCAACATTATCCAAAACTCAAGTGGAGTATACCAAAAGGACCATCTATATCCATGTATTATGGTTCCATAGATGGTTCGTCAAATGGACGCCCAGTTCTCAAGTTACAACCAAAAAGGAAAAAATGGGTCTGAATAGGCCCGGGTTCGGTCCGCCCCATTTGGATCGACCTCGCCTGACCTGGCCTAGGCCAACCCAACTCGGTTTGGGTCACCCTGGCGTAACATGGGTCCATTCGGGATGGCTTGGGATTTAGCAGGCCCGGCCCGCTGGGCCGTGGTTTGGCCCGACCCAGCCCATCCCATTGCCGCAACCCACTGTGGTGCGGCCCACTGGGCGTGGCTCGCTCTGGTGTGGTCCGCTAGGACGCAGACCGCTGCGGCACATACAACTCGGCTATTGGTTTTCCGAGGAGGGGTCCTCCGTGATCGACACTGGGGGAGGGGGGGGGGGGGGGGTGGCGCCCCCTGTCTTCCCGAATGGTTTGCGGAACATTCGGCTGCTGGAACGCAGGACCCACCAGAGGGGTCATGAACAGTGTGGTGCGGCTGTCTGAAAGGCCGGCCAGACTTCTTCCCAGTGCTGTAGTCACATTCCTCTACTCCACCATGGCCTTCCAGATACCGCCCGCCCTTCGGAATCCACCGTGGCCCTACGGCCGCGACCTCCTGCTCCACCGGCGGCACGGGCGAGCGTCACTGCTCCACTACGCAGCCGGCCGATGTCCCTACTGCCACCTTTTCCTTCACCGTGGCTGACATGCTGCGACATTTTTCTCATCCGACGACACATACATGTGCCACAATTCCTTTATGCAGCTGGATGGGTGTCGGCTGCTGCCTTCTTCCATGAGACACTACGGCTTCATATCAAGCCTGATAAATTAAACGATCGCATATTTACGATGTTTGTATCAAGGGCTCCATTTCCATATATCGCGCTCATAAAAAATCCATGTTTCCAACTTCAATAAATATTAGGCATTGAAGAATTCATAAAGAATTCTTGAAGAATAAAAAGAAAGAAGAGAAATGTTTATGTGCGGGATGATGTCAATATTCATTTGGCCACCGTCATCTTGAATTTAGGATATGAAGAAACAATAAAGTAAATTCATACATAAATAAAACCCCTACCTCAAGAGCGATGGTGAGCATGAGTTTGTGGAAGCGGGTCAGTGTTCAACGTCCCCCGCAACTAGCCTCCAAATATGTCACTCTTTCATGAATCTCCAGTTCACGGTTTCGGTGTCACTCGTCACCTCCCGTTGGTAAATGATCTATCCTCCAAAGGTTTGGCATCACTACACTTTCTCACCACTTCATTTCTTGGTGAAGTAGGGCCAACACATCTCCCAAATCTCTATATTAATAGGAGAGGGGGAGGGTGTGAAACTTTTGTGGGATTACTGGAGGCCCATTAATTGGGATCTTTATTAATTCCCCAATGGTGCAGTTATATAATATTTCAAGTTCAATCCATTTATTGGCTTGACACGTCGCTGGTCCCACATTTCTGCATGTCCATTGGAGAAAAGGAATGAAAATAAAATAACAAATTTATTTTATTTATTTCTTTTAAAATGTCCCAAAACATAACTTTTTATCTAGACCTACTGTGATAAAAGTGAAGTCTCCCTTATGCTAATCCCAGCCTTTCCAATTCAATGGTGTCCTTGAGTTTTTAATCTGAGAACCGGCTCAAAAGTTATAAAATGCCACTCAGGAATTTACTTTATGTACCCAAAAAAAAGTTTGAAATTTTTTAACAGTCACCCTCTACTCGCGTTGGTTGAGGTTAGGCTCTGTATAAGTGAAAAACACCTTAATGAACCCAACAAAACTCTCATATTTATAATCCTAGTTACCATTTTAATGTTATGTATTTTAAAATTAAATAATTGTCACTTAATTATTTTATTTACTGCAAAAAACTAACATTCACTAGTGGCCTGCGCCATCCAAAGTTAGTATCTGCCTAAAGAATGCATACCCTCACGAGTACAACAGTGGTCTCATATTTTTAATCCTATTTACCATTTTTGAGTTATATGAATTTTAAAAATAAAATAACTTTTTTTAATTATTTTATTTATAGTTATGCTATTTTTGAATTTTCTCACAGGAGGCCCGTGCCGACTAAAATTAAGTGGTGTCTAGGTAAAACTACCATCATGGGCACAACGGTGCCATCATATTTATGATCCAAGTAACTTTTTAAGAGTTATTCCAAATTTTTAGGAAAACCGCTTACGTGTGCTAATTGAACCTTAAAAAAAATTAAAAAATCATTTCAGTCACTCCAGGCCACGGAATCACATGCCGTCAGATTTTTCGGTCTCGAAATAATTCCATAGAATTAAAAAACATTATATATAATTTTTTGGGCATTAGATTCACCCCACCTTAAGGATTTACATCCCATGAAGCCATAAAAAAGGAAAAACAACCAAAAGAGGGTACTGAGCACAAATCTGAGCCTCTTTCTCCCATGTAATCTCCTGGAGGTTCTCATGCTGCCAGCGTACGTGAACTAGAGGTATTGAAAACCTACTAAGGACCCACTCCTGTTGATCCTTAATCTCTATCAGAACTGACGTAAACGTCAAACCATCATCGAAGTCTAGCTCGACATGGTGGATGATGTGAGATGGGTGGTGCACATATCTCCTTAGCTGGGATATGTGGAAGAAGTCATGCACCATATCCAACTACATTGGAAGATCCAAGCAGTATGCTACCTTGCATATCCTCCTAAAGTATCAGAAAAGGACCAATAAACCTCAGTAATAACTTGCCACCTCGGCCAAATCTACATATTCCCTGTCAAGGAGAGACTCACAAGAATACGTGGTCCCCCTCTTGGAACTCCAAGGGTATCTATATCCTTTCATCATAAGACTTCTTCCATCTCTATGCAGTCTTCAATTACTGACAAGTGAGAGATCATGATACAAACTTTTCCACTACTTCCTTTATCCTGGGCCTTTAGTACTAACGTCGGAGGTCCTGGTACATCTTCGCTACTCAAGGATGTACCGCCAGAGTGGACGTATGGAACTCACTCAACACCTCCTCCAGTATCACTACTAGTTCCATTCTACATCCTCTAAATATGATGACATACTCTCAACCTTCATTAAATCAATCAAGTGCTTTCCCTGAGGATATCTGATCATGTCAAGCCTCGCTATAATGACCCAAACATTCATTAATGGAAATAACTCTTGATCTAATTAAATGTCTCTTTATGTAAATTTTTTATATAAAATGTAAAATTCTTCAGTTTTATGTTAATAATTGTGACCATTGCTAATATAGCTGTTGAATAGTGATCACTTAATTAGCATAAATGTAGGGATTTAACAAATCAAATTTAATCAAACAAAGGATGTGATGGCCTCATACAATAGACATGCCCAATAAGAAGCCCATTTTCCAGAGCTCAGAAAGGAGGTGGAATCATTGGACATAGATCTTGACCAATATCAATCCGAGCTTGAACACGTTAAGCTTGAGCGGAACCGCCTATGGGAGAAGTGGAAGTTGATATAGAGTACCATTCATGCAATGTTGTCCGAGCCACCCCAAGAGTCTGTCACCATCGCAAAACTCACCCTTCGATCTCACGCGAGAGTTTTAAGGGGATAGGTAATAAGACGCTAGTACTATGGTTACGTATGTAATTGTTCTATATAATAATGAATATACTTTCATTTTATTGTTTCCTTGTAAATAATTTTTAAAGAACAAATAATATTTTTAGTTAATCTTCAACTAAGAAATCAATTTTGATGACTTAATGGATTTTTGAATTAAATTATATTTTAATAAAATATTATTATTTTTATTATGTTAATTTTTATTAAATATAAATGATTGTATAATTTTATGAATGAAATTTTAATTTTTATTAAGGTTTGAAAGCAATATATGTCAAAACCCATGAATTTTCGATAAATGTTGGTTTTTATATTAAAAGTGAAAATTAACATATTTATAAAATTATTCATATAAAATTAATATTATTTCTGGAATCATGAAGTTGAAATTATTCAACGGTGAATTTTTCATAATTTTCTGAGACTGTCAAATTTTTGGGAAAAAAGGAAATACCGTTTAAATATATAATGTGTTTTATGACATCATAATGACCCAATAATTATGTAATAAAATACTATAAACTTTATGTTCGGCCAATATATGTTTTTCCATTAAAATAATATGATTTTCGGTTTGTTTGATTTATTTTTAAAAGTTTTAGTGGACCCTTCGAGACTTATTAAACTTTTTTGTCTTTTTAAATTGTTTTCCATGGTAGTGTGACTGAAATCCACCAAAGAAACCCCATTAATTTAAGAAGATCAGAATTTCGAATTATAAAATATTGTTTTCAAATTCCATTTTCCAAAAACTATTGGAAAAAACCATGGCCAGGTTTGTGGGTTCGATTAGTTTAATGTGATGTGTCCCAAACCTAAATAATAAAGAATTCCCTCACCTTTCCTATATTAACCTACCCACAATCCCACTTCCTCCTCACTCAAAGCCTTTGGAGTTCATCCAACCTATACCATCCTTTCTCTAGAATCTTCCCAAGTCACCCCAAGCTCCTAAAAAGCCTCTATAAAGCTTCTCTCAAGCCTTTGGAAGCACACTTCCAGGTAAGGTATTTTTTATTCCTTTTTCATTTTAGTCCAATATTCTTTAAATTGTTATTACCTTTATACTTTCAATTATAAATGTTGAGGTATGGTTTCTCACATCCCCCATAATTTCCTATTTATGTTTTAACTATGGGAGACCCCTTTATCTATCATTAAATTCCTCCCATGTACACCCGTTACTATGCCGAAATTTCAAAACGAATTTCCCTCTCCTCATTTACAATCAATCAATTCTTTTGTATAATGAATCTAAATTCCATTACATTTGTTAGGAAATGTATCTATATGACCCCCATTACTGTCCATGTCATATAAATATGATGAGACACCCCTTTATCTCTGATCATCCATTTTTATGAGTTCTTATGTCATGCCGTTATGCCGCCGAAATTGCACCGCGCTTTTCCAAGACAATGTCATTGTGTATTGAATACAATGCCCATTTCTCTATCAAAGGTATTAAAATTTAAGCACATTTACTTATTTTTTAAATAGATTCATATATTTATTCCAAATTCTTTTATTGTGGAATAAAATATTATGTTTAATGATTCAATGTTTTATGATCCACGTGGCACACTTATGTATGAAAAGAAATGTTTAAGAAGGGTGTGCCCTGATAGCACTCCAATGCATTGGGTAAAGTATAGTATCATGATACATCATGGGAAGTGGGTGTTCACTCTTGATAATTCAAGTGCAATGAGGGTTTAACCATGCTTCATGTGTAGTGAGGGTTTACTCATGCACCATGTGCAACGAGTCTTGGTTCATGATAATTCCATGTTTAGTGTTGTTGCCGCATTTCCTTGTTATGATTATCATGATTTATCATGTCTTTATGTTTATTCTTATCTTGTGATATACTGATATTACTATTTTCTAACATGTATTTTATTCCTCATGTTATTCCATGATTATTCCTTTACTGGGCTTTATACATCACCATTTTCTTATGCATATCCTCAGGTTATCCCATGCAATGCTAAATACGAGGGAATGTAGTAGTCATGTATAGAAGGTTTTCAATAATGATGTTGTATTTCATGTTTTAAGTTTTTATGTAATGATCCTAATCCCCAAAGATAGTATACCTCTTGATCTTCTATGTTGTATCAAGTTAATTTTATGTAATAAATTATGTTTAATTGTGTAATAAAAAGAAGGGTTGTCATAGTTGGTACCAGAGGATATGACTAGTTATTTTTGGGATTATGATTAGAAAACCCTAGTAAAGACTTAGATACCATACTAAGTATAATAAAAACATCCATATGTTTTTGTGAGTATTGAGTAATTGTTTTTTCAATAAAATACATCCATGTATGGATACAAGCAGGTAGAGACGGCTCTGGAACAGATGTATCCTAGGGATAAAACTTGAAAACACCGCTTTAATCTAGAATCGAACGGGAACCAGTGCATGACAACCGGCCTTTCTGCACTCTTGGTTATGATGATCCTAGGGGATATGCTTCAGTAAATTCACAAGCTTAGTATGAACCATTATTAAGGGACAAAAAAATGCCCTAAAAATATATGTTATAAAGTAGATAATTGATAACATAGAAAAAATACAATAGATTCATATGTTATGGAAATAAAAGTTATTTATAAGTTATCAGTTTTTCTTGTATTACAATTTAAGTTTTTCTCCTAAATTTCCTTTTATTCCAGCCTATGGCTGGTAATAGGAGGACTCAGTCAAACAATCGATGTGAAGATCAATGTGATGACTATACCAATGAGATTCCCAATCCAATGGGTGCAGGAATTTCGCACTTTGTAACGCTTCTCTCTCGTCTAAATCAACATTTGAATAGAAACATGGGTCAAGAGAAATTTTTAACCACCCCTAAGAAAGAACAAGTCACTATCGAGAGCTTCATGAGACAAAGGCCTCGTACTTTTAATAGATCATCTGATCCCTCAATTGACAAACAATGGATCAACTCCATTGAAAACATCATCTCCATCTTTCAATGTTCTGAAAAAGAGAAAGTTCTACTGGATACTTATTGTATGGAGGGTGAATATGATCAATGATGGATGTTGATCAAAAATACCAAGCCTGAGGAGGTGATCAAGGCATTGGAATGGAAGGATTTCCTGAATATGTTTTTCGATAAATATTTTCCGCGCACCCTCTGGCTTAAGATAGAAAGGGGCTTCCTTTCCTTCAAGCAAAAAGTTGACGAATCTTTTGGAGCATATGAGAAAAACATCACAAGTCTTGCACAATATGCTTCCGGTATTGTCATTACCCCTATGTGCAAGGTTGACCACTTCTTTGGTGGGATGAAACATATCCTGTGGAAAGCACTGGTGATCCGTGACTTTGAAAGCTATGAGGAAATTGTCTGATGTGCCCTCAAGGTCGAAATAGAGGTCGAAGAATATCAAGGGTATCATGGGGATAAGAAGAGTAAGGTGGAATTCAATTTTAGAGAACCGATGGATAAATCCAATGGTTCTAAGAAGATCCAGCACCCCACTTGAAAAAGGTGTGGAAAGAAGCACCCCAGAAATTGGCTGAAGTGTAAGAGAAAATTATTTAGGTGTGGAAGAGAAGGGAACCTGACTATTAACTATCAACAAGAATGACCCATGACCATTCTTGTTTGTTCTTGTTATTATATATAGTAAAACCTTGGGTTAGGTTGAACCTTAATTAATTAATACGTTATATTCCATATTCTAGGTTTATGAGTCCCTAGATATTTTTTTTATTTTTTAGATTTATCTTTAGGTTTTTATCAATGTTATGTTTGTGCTAAATATGTTTGGGAAGATGGAATGATATGTCAGAGTAGAGTTGAGACTGATGATGATGAAACATGGAAAAGGAAACTATAAGAGTTATAGTATCAGAGTTTATAGAATTATAAGGGCTATATTTTAGATTTCGTGATAATGGATTGGTTTGAGGAGGTTGAGGTATCCTTCAGTTTGATCAATTTTAAGAAGGAGGACTGGGGTTTTTTGAGGTGGAGACGTTGGGTAGAGTAGTTATGAAGAATTGGTTCTTATTCCATATGGATTTAAAAGAGTCAGATGTTTCATGGGACATGTAGTGAGATCAAGTCCATCTTGAGTTTATTTCATTGACCAGAAGGGCATCCAATCATCAGGACCTTCTTACCATTTATATGGTAGTTCTATAAGCTGGGAGTTCAAGATCCATTTGAGGAACATTCCCTGATATAGTTTATAACTTCTTCCAGATTGTTAGTCCATGAAAAATAATTTTGAGTATTGTTTACATCTATAGATCTAGTTAGAGGTTAGTCCGTTTATGATACTGGTATATCCTGAGGAACTGGTGAGATTTTTATATGTTGAGAGGATACTGAGCATGGAATGATTTTACTAAGAGGGGAGCCTCCAGGATTCATTAGAAAACATTTCTATGCTTTGGGGTAAAATATTTCTAGTACATAAGAGATTTTAGACTATTATAGATAGGTCTCATAAATATTTATCTTCTTATATAGGACATGGTCCTCATAGGTATGAGTTCTCAACCTTTATGAGAAGACATTATGTTGTGGGTGGTCCTCAAAAAGTTACATTGTTGCAGTAGTATTAGATGAAGAAGCTACATAAATATTCTCTATCTTATAACTTGTATATGGGAGATGGGTAAAGTATAGGATATCCCTATGATTCTCCCACACTTAGTGAGTAGAGGCCATATGTTATTGTGGTCATCATCCCGACCAATGAGGTTGTGGAGTAGGTTATGGTCCGATTCCTACTATATAGCTTCCTTGACTAGGTGAAGAACATATCATTTCAAGTAAAATTTTATTCCTTTCTACCTAGGTGTATGAATTATTTGAATTTGGAGCTATACACTCCTTCATTTATCCATCCTTGGTCCATGCATTGGGAGTTGAGGTAGAGAAGCTTCTAGTGTCCTTGTAATTAACTACGCCTGTTAGAGATCAATCTAGTCTGTGTGAAGTTCATGTAGCATCCCAAGATTGAATTACAAGGACATTGCATTACTTTTTCAGAATACTTATACATGACACAAAAAGATTCCAAAATATCATATTATTTTAGTACTTTTGGAATCTAGGAACATAATCTTATAAATTGGTGAAATATCTTCAACATCTCTCATAAATATATTCACCTTTTTTCCTACCTAAAACCATTCTTTATATCCTAGGGAAAAGAAAATATAAAAACAGTGAGCTTAAATGATCAGTAAAGGTAAAAATTTATAACATAAACAAACCATAAACATACGAATGTAAAAACATGAACATAAATTTTAAACATCCAAATCATGAGTCATACAATAAATCATGGCAGTTCCTAAGGCATAAATCATAAATGAATATTAACCCTAATAAAATAAAAATGGAATAAAACATGGAATTGTGACAAACAATTAATCACATAATATTATTTCTATAGTAGCCAAATAATTGTTGTAAGACCATAATAGTGGAAAAATTCCATTACTGAACTAGGTTTACATGCTATTCCAGCCATATGCTACTGAACAAGATTTACTTGTCGTTTCGACCTAATATTACTGAACTAGATTTACTTGTAATTCTAGTAACATCAATCTGAGGATATATAAATCTTTACCAAATTTATTAGAGGGATATATATGTCCCACCCATCTCATAATTAAATCATTCTTACATGTCCCAAACAACTAAATCATTTATCATAACAGAACCCATGAAATAAAATGGGTTTCTTAAACATCCTTACATCACAATACATTTAAAATAAATGGATTTCAAAAATATAATTCCATCATAATAAAACCAAATAAAATTAATAATTGGTATAAAAACATAACTCTATGTCATCTTAGATGTAAAATTATTTTGATAAAACACTTGAACTTAATTCTGAACTAAAATATCCATTTGTATTCAAAAACATTTTCGTATATCAAAATTCCACACAAATTTAATAGAAAATTATTTATTTGAAAATAATATTGAATATGTCTAGGGGAAGATTCATATAAATATGGAGTTATGATGATGTAAAATTCCATTCATGTTATATAAGTTAAAAAAAATCTCCTCATACTTTTTCTAGAAAAGTCAAAATGTGCCTCGTATGTTTAACAGATGAATGAATCCATCCATACCAAGTAATAAAAATAAAAAACGGGTAAAAATTAATTTAAACATATATATAATAAATTTAAACATTTTATTAAAACATTTTTTGAAAACTTGGAAATGAATAATAAATATATCCCTAGGAAATACTTACGTATAAACAATCTCAGACATAAATGAGATTGAAAATTATCGCTCACCAATTTATAATCAATCGAATCGTATGAATCATAAAATAAAAAAAAATATTCATATATAAATATAATAAAATTCATAATAAGAATAAGAAAATAATTCATTGGTAACATAAACATCACACAAAAGAATTAGATTGTGTACAAGGCATATGTCCAACAGAAATAAAAGTGAGATGAAATAATCTCTTACCTTTGGCCTGATATAAATATTATGTATCCGAACCTCCTCTATAATGATTTAAATAATTTTATTGACTTCTTAAAAATTCATAATATATTTTATGATATCATATATGATCATATTACCATCATTTGAGAGTAACATTTAAATTTTACTCGTTATTCTGTTGTTTACTACTTTATGTTCTTGTGGATGTTTTTTCGAATAAGTTCTAGTTCTCCATATTAGATCATATATATATCATTAGAAAATTATATTACCATAATATATATCAGGTTTATTAATTCTGTACATTTATATAATCATGCTTTAATTAAGATCATGTAGAATGAATTACATCACATCGTGGAGACGGTAGGTCGTACACATGCACGAGCAACGATATCATCCGAATAGTTGTTGAATGGTTTTAAAGTGTACAATGTATAAAATTTCAGAATCAATATATTTTTATAATAATAATATATTTATATTACTTCAATAATTATTCCCATCCATGTAAGGTGGTGGTGAAAAATAGAGTACATCATGTCATGGAGATGGTTAGCCGTACGTACGCATGAGTGGTGATTCCATTTTTCATAGGTTTGGAAGAAGGTGGAATATGGTTATTTTATAATAATTATAACCTATCAGTACGTAATTGTTTCTGGATTTATTAATTTATAATTATAATACTAATGATGTGGATGCAGAAGAAGAAATAAGTTTGAAAGAATCTGTACATGGTATTACATCTTCTTTGACATG
This sequence comes from Viscum album, assembly GCA_963277665.1. NCBI lineage: Eukaryota > Viridiplantae > Streptophyta > Magnoliopsida > Santalales > Viscaceae > Viscum > Viscum album. The sequence goes on along the minus strand of OY728146.1, from coordinate 192,082,483 downwards.
TCTCTGCTAGATCTCCTCTTAGAGCACTAGAGATGGCCTTTTAAGAATACCAAGACCTACAGAATGTTTCTTGGGAAGTTGGGAATAGAAATGGAAAGGTTATAAACTAACTTTAAGACTTAATTTATTTTGGAGAAAAGATGGAGGAGGTGTCGTTTTATTTGTGGGGAGAGGGATACTTTAGAAATTTCTAAAACTATTAAAGTATAATAATTTTAAAATCAAACCAAATACCTAAACATGAGATATATTATAATATACGATATGATATGATTTAAATATCTCCATACAATGAAATTTAGACTATTTTTTATGTCAATTTAAACATTATCCTTTTAATTAACAATTAGTTAGTATATTTAATTTTAATTTCGATAACAGATTCTTCAATATTTAAAGGGTGAAATATTAAATTATTTGATATCTGTTATACCATAAATGAATAATTTATAATAATTTAGACCATATGATAAATATTTTATATTTTTAATTTTTTTTATGATTTTTAAATAATTTTAAAAACAATATTTTAACAAAATATCAATTGGGCCAATTTTGACCCTATTAATTTTATTGATTTTTAGAAATATCAAGATAAGGTTTTAACGAGGGAAAAAATATTTTATTATATTCCTAATAGGTTTAGGTCATCTATAAAATTCATTGGACAAATTAATTATTGCAAATTATATTTTTTTAATATTTTTATTAAAATTTATTTGATATTTAAATTATTAAAATAATCACTACATCAATATTGTATAATTATTTAATATAATTATCATTAGATTAGAAATTTTAAACAAAATTATTTGAAGAAAATATGTTTTCAAGATTTAATATGAATATATGCAGTCAAATTTAGCTTCTAGAAAAGAAAAAATTATAAAATTTATACTTATTAAAGTATGTATTTGACAACTTTAACATCACTTTAAATTAAATAAAATAAAGGTCATAATCTCTTCTATAAAGCTCAAAAAAGTAACTTTATCATCACTTGGATGATTATGGTTAAGATATACATAACCAATATTATTGTTTCATGTGTTTTGTCCTTTTTATGGTAATTATTATTTAAATAAAAGTTGTTTTGTGGATTTCTCATAAATTAATTAATTTTTACATCCTCAATGTATTGGACCTTAACATAATTATTAATTACATAAAAAGTAAAAATAAATTACGATTATGTAAGAAATTATTTTATCTTTCTTTGTTATATTTATTTTATAATATATCAGTTAGTTATTCCAATATTAAAATTATTATACTTATAAGAAATGTGAGTGTGACATTCTGTCTCTTTCATTGGTTTTATTAACATCATTTTTATTTTCATTGTGAAGTGGCTCTTAAATGACTATGTTTCAATACTAAGTTGTTAAGGCTATAATTTTATTCATAAAATAGGATTATGGTTGGTTTTAGGATCATTTTCTTTTCCATTTCATATTATTTGTTACACTAATTTACATGATTTACCTTTAACCGCTTTAAATAAAAATTAGTGTAGTTACTATTCATAATATCCAAAAAAATAACATTAACCCATTAAAATAATTTTGAACCACTGATTGAAAATATGAAATCCAAATTTATTAATTCAAAACACAGAATTGGTAGAAATTATTTTAAAATTAATTTCTATTGTCAGAACTCAAAAGTGGATTTTTAAGAACTAAATACTATCAAAAGATTAACATGTGGTTATGTCCAATTTAAAAGTGAAATTACTTCCAATGTACAAAACCCGGTTAAATGATAAAAATATATTACATTTATAATTTAAAACCATTAAATAATATGATTTAATCATATAATGAATTTCAGTGGAATTTTTTTTTCAATTAAAATTTAGTATATATTTACTATTCATCAAAACATGATAATTATAAACAAAATGTCAAAATTTAAGCCAAAGTAAAATTTCATGTCCCAATTATAAAAAATATGTTTATTTTATCATATATAATATAGAAATGTGTCAAAAAACTAATTTAAAAAGGGTTCATAATAAAAAATCGGTAACATACATTTTTAGAAAAATATTTCTTTTATCCAAAAAATTGAATTTGTTCTAATACCATATTAAGAAAACATATAAGATGAATTTAAAACATTACATTGAATATATAACATATAATTTTGAGTAAAAATAAATAAATATAGATGTGATTTTAAAAATAAAATTATTCTCTTTTTAAATGAAAACACATCCTTTATATTTAATTTGTTTTTATTTCCATTTCTAAGAAATTTGGTAAACCATGAATCATTATTTAAACATTTTCAAACCATATTTTCATAATTCAGTTCATATTATTCATAAAATCTATTTTATATCCCATAACAATAATATTTTAGTAAATATCATTATTTAGTGAAACTCAGTATCATATACAATGCAAGCTATTGACGAAGGTCTCTCTTCTGTGTAATGTAGGCCAAGTTAGTGTTACATTTAGTGAAAGATTACTTTGGTGTTTAATATAACATAATCCAAACATAGTTATTTTATAAATTGAAAAAAATATAAACTCAGTTCTGTATGAAATTAATTCTATCAAATGAACATGAAATTGTTTGTAACACAAGCCAAGTATAGTTTTGCATATACGAAAAGCAAATACAGTGTTGTGTATAGCGCAAAATAATCTTGGTGGAACGTACAACACAAAAGATCAATGAAATTAAAGAGAATATATATCCTAAAATATCAAGGAGTAACATTCTACCCCACTTGAAAATAAATTCGCCCTTGAAATTCATCGGGGTTATAAATGGTTCACTACTTGAAAGTTTCTTTCATATAAACCCACATCATAAAAAGGAATACTAAATATTCTTTTTAAAGAAGGGAATAAAGAAACATAACCGTTACCCAAAGTAACTCATCATTGGGTTTCCTCATAGGATAATATAGATGGGATGTGAGAACATGAATATTGAAGATAAATCTAACCATCATGTTCTAACGGATAATGATAGAGAATATGGTTTGGAGAAATTTAGATACTAGAAAATTATAAATTTGATATGATTTAAGGGACCATATGATTCATCAGATAAGAAGGTACTAAGATAAAATTTGTTGGTTTTCAATATCCATTTCCTAAAGTTGATGAATTTTACATGAGAATAAATACATACATTATTTTGATAAAATCTCACCATTTTTTGTCCATTGAAAAATTTATACTTCACCCCTTCTTTAAAGAAATAAAGTAGAATTACTCATTCTTGAAGTGTTAGTAGATCATTCGATAAAATGATAGGTCATTCTATCTTTCACAAGTAATAAAATATACATAAGTATAACTATAGTAAGATTATTCGTATATGGTTCCAAAAATGTACTTATACTTTATCTATATTACCACTGAAATAAAATAAAACTAATTTATACTAACCATCGACTTCCCATAGGCCAGTGGTAGGTGATAATGTAATGTCTCACTTTGGTTGCGGGTTGGATTCCTACAACCTTTTCTAACATGATGGGTTTTCACCTATCCTACAGGTTTTCCTTTTTCAAAAACTATACTATTATAACATTCTAGAAATAATACTAAAAAAATGTTTCAGCTTTAAATAATACTATCTGATTTCCAAAATAATCCATTCCAACCATTAGGCTTATCCAAAATACTTCTGTCCAAACTCACATTAAAAAACAATTACATGAAAGGTTATATAACATGCATGTCCATATCTTCATCTATCCCCCATAAATCATAAGATATATCATGTTAGTCACATTACAAACATTTGAATGACTTCATCATGCATTCTATTGAATCATGGTAATAACCTAAATTTATGTACATCGTTATTGACAACATGAATGTAAACTTATTCCAAAATATATTTGATATTTCCTTACGTCACAAAAGGTTATATACTTCATCCTTGATAGGATATCCCCTTTTCAATAACTCAATAATTTGTTCCCATGAAACTAGAATCATCCAATTTACTTATTCAAATCCAACATAGCTTTATCCAAACATCATTATCTAAACTTAAGGGACATATTTAGGGTTATCATGCCCTTAATCATGTGTTCTCCAAATATGTCACCTTACCCTTAAATAACTTTTCTGTCTCCATAGAACTATTCAACAGATCCTTTCTAATCCTTAATTAAATACTTATACCAAAAAGTTATATATATCATTATTCATATAACAAAATCATTGATGTCCACAAAATATACACCTCAATCATCCAACTTCATTCTTAAACAATCACCAAGGATCCATCAACTTTTTCTTTCCTAAAATATGAATCATGTCTTAATGTTTCTCAAACTCATGATTGTTAGGTTTAATGTGAAAATTACTTTAATAACATCACATAACATTCACATTTCTTTTACAATCTCTTTATCTTCAATGTTATGACCAATACTCATACCATCTTCAAGATTTTATTCATGATATTTCCATTCAAGAAATTGATCTTCATTATTCCCATAATTTCCACATTTGATACATTAAATGGTTAACTATGTTCTATGTAGTTATGATTATTGACTAAGACTAGAAATAAAAGTGTTAGAAATAAATATCATAGATTAAAAACACATAAGTATGGTAAATTACTTAAAATATTTCAATCTATGATATCATAGGATTAATAATGGGTTATTCATGATTATAAAAAAAACTAGTATTAGAACCTATACTTGACCTATCCGTAGGAAATCCCAAGACATATACTTAGAAATATCTCTATGGATATCACTAAAGTTTTCACATCCTAGTTTCAAAAGGTTAAAAAACCTTCACTATGACACAAACTATAGAGAACTAATATTGATGTATATGGACATTACATTAATTTTCTAGAAAAATTATTCATGACCCAAACTAATTCCCAATGATCGTATTAGTTTATTACCATTGGAAACCCAAAACATAATCTTCTAAATTAGTGAAAGATCTTAAACATATCCCATAATGATCTTCCCCATTTGCCTTTCTGCGTAAAACCTTTATCTATATCATGGGGAAAGGAAAAAATAAAATGGTTGAGCTCAAATTATCAGTAGGGGTAACAATTGAGAATATAAAACAAACCATAAAAAAGAATGTAAAAACATGAACATAATGTTTAACCATAAAAATTTTGAGTCTTGAAATAAATCTTTGCAGTTCGTAAGGCATAAAACATAAAGGAACATTAACCCTACTAAAATAACACTAGCATAAAACATGGAATTATGGAAAATAATTAAGCACATAATATTATCTCCATAGTATCCAAGGTATTGTTTACAAGTCCATCATAGTGGACAAATCCAATTACTGAACTGAGTTTACTTTCTATTCTATCCACGTATTACGAAACCATATTTACATGTCGTTCCATCTCTATATTGCTGAAATAGGTTTACTTGTTGTTATATTCATGTATATCTCATGAGATAAAAATCATTACCCAATTCATTATAGGGAGATATAGGTCCCATGCATCTTATAATGAAATCATTATTACATGTGACACAAAAAAGATAAATCATTCATCATAGAATAACCAATTAAATAAAATGGGTTTCTTAAACATCATTCTATAATAATCCATTTAAATTAATTAGACTTCATAAAAATAATTCCATCATAAACACAATAAAATCAACATAACAGTAGGGATAGAAAGAAACCCTATGTCATATTATACAAAAAATAATTTTGATAAAACACCTGAACTTAATTCATGAGAAAATATCCATTCTTATTTGAAAACATTTTTGTTTCTCAAAATTCCACAAAATTTTAAAGGAAAATAATTTAGTAGAAAATAAACTTTAAAATTTTTATCGTAAGATTCATGGAAATAAGTCTTTATGAATATGTAAAAATATGTTCTAGCCATATAAGTAAAGAAAACATTCTCCTCGAACTTTTTCCTAGAAAAGCTAAAACGTACCTCATATGGTAAACAAAAGAAAAATTCCTTCCCTAACATGTATTAAAAGTAAAAAACGGGTAAAAAAAATTTAAACACACATATAATAATATTTAAATGTTTATGAAAACCTTTTTAGAAAACATGGACATAGATGATAAATATATCCCCAATAAACACTTACGTATAAACAATCTTGTTTAAAAATGAGATTGAAAATTTACCCCTTAACAATTTATAATATATAAAATCTTATGAATCATAAAATAAAGAAACTTAAATGAATATTTAAATATCATAAACTTTATACTAATAATAATAAAACATTCATGGGTAACTAAAACCTTACTCAAAACAATTAGATTGTGTATAAGGCATATGCCCCATAGAAATAAAAGCGAGACAAAACAATCCCTTACCTTAGGTCCGATATGATTAGTATGTATCCAAACCTAAGTTATAATGAGTTAAATAATGATATTGACTTATCAAATAATAATAAACATTTTTATGATATCATATATGATCATATTATCATCATTTGTGAGTAACATTTCATTGTAACTCCATATTCGGGTGTTAACTGCTTTATGTTCTTATGCATGTTTTTTCGAATAAGTTCTGATTATCCTTCTTAGGTCATAGTTATATCAATATAAAATTATATTAACATAATATATACCATTTGTATTCATTATGTACATTTATGTAGATATGATATAATGAAGATCATGTAGAATGAATCACATCGCATCGTGGTGATGATAGGTCATACGTACGCATGAGCGATGATATCATTTGAATAGTTGTTGAATGGTTTTGAAGTGGGTGGTGTATAAAATTTCAGAATCAATGTCATGTTATAATAATCATATATAGTTATTACCTCCATCATTATACCCATCCAAATAAGGTGGTGGTGGGAAGTGGATTACACCATGACTTGGAGACGGTATGCTATACGTACGCACACGTGGTGATATCATTTTTCATAGGATGGGTAGAGGGTGTAATATAGTTGATTAATAATAATAATAACATATTAGTTTTAATTATTTCTATATTTATTACATTATAATGAAACAACTCATGTGGTGGAACTATAAGAGGAAATAAGTTTGAAAGAATTGGTAAATGATATTACCACTTCTTTGACTTGCCTCCTCTAAATCTCCTCATAGAGAAGTAGAATTGGCCTTTTATGAAGACCAGGACATATAGAGTGTCTCTATAGAAATTTATAAGATAAATGGTTAGTATATAGACGAACTTTAAGGCTTAATTAATTGTGTAGAAAGGAGGGAGGAGGTTTCATTTTATAAGTTGGATGGGGGACGCTTTTGGAATTTTTGAAACTATTAAATTATAATAATTTTGAAAATCAATCCAAATACCTAAAAAATAAAATATATTGGAATCTAAGATATTATAATATTTAAATAAAATCATCCAATTGAATTTAGAAATGTATTGATGTCAATTTATACATTATCATTTTAATTAACAAGTAGTTAGTTTATTTAAATTCAATTAAGATAAAAAAATTCAGTATTAAAAGGGTGCAATATTTACTTATCTGATTTAAATTATATAATAAATGAATAATTTAGATCAATTTAGACCATAAATTAATTATTATATATTTTTAAAATTGTTTATGATTTTGAAATGTTTTTATAAATCATTATTTTAACAAAATATCAATTTTGTAAATTTTGACACTATTCATTACATTGAATTTTAGAAGTAGCATGATAACGTGTTACCATCATTTTTTTATTATATCTTTTATGGGTCAAGTAAATCTATGAAATTCATTGGAAAAAATAATTATCCAAATTTATATTTATTTTAATATTTGTAATAACATTTATTTGATATCTCCATTATTAAAATAATCCCTACACCAATATTGTTTAATTATTAAATATAATTATTTTTAGAATAAAAATTTGAAAAAATTCTATGATGAACATAAATTTAGTATATTTATTAAAAAATTATTTGGAATAATTTATATTCTAGAAAATACAACACTAAAAATTGTATACTTATTAATGTATGAATATGACAACTTTAACATCACTTTAAATAAAACAAAATAAAAGTCACAATCTCTTCTATAAAGCTCCAAATGGTCACTTTCTAATCCCTAGTATGATTATGGACGATATATACTCAACCAATATGATTTGGGCCTTTGTTTAGGCCTTTTATGGTTATTAGTATTATAATAAAAATTGTTTTACTAATTTATTAACAATTAAATAATTTTTATATCATCAATGTTTAAGACTTTAAAGTAATTATAAATTTTTTAATAATTAAAAATAAATTACCATGATGTAGTTTATTATATTATAATTAAATTTAATATTTTATTTCTAATATATCATCTGGTAATCCTAATATTAAAATCATTATACTTATAAGAAATGTGAGTTTGGAATTTTGTCACTTTCATTGGTTTTATTAATATATATGTCATTTTCATTGTCAAGTGGCCCTTAAATGAATATGTTGACAAGAAAAGATGTTAAGGGTAGAATTTTATTTATCCAATTGGATTTTTATAGGTTTTAGGAATAATTTATTCCCCTTATCCTATTATTTGTTACACAAATTTACTTGATTTACTTTTGACCGTGTTCAATAAAAATTATCGTAGTTACTATTTTAAATATCAAAAAAGTAACCTATTAAAATTGTTTTTACCCACTAATTACAAATATAGACTCAAATTTTCATAATTCAAAATACATAATTGGAAGAAATTAATTAAAAATTAATTCCCATTGTCAAAACCAGAAAGTGGGTTTTTAAGAAGTAAACAATATCCCAAGATTGATGTTTGTTTATGTCCAATATAATAGTAAAATCAATTCAAATGAAAAAACTAGATTAAATGATAAAAATATATTCCCTTTAAAATTTAAAACCATTGAATATTATTATTTGACCATATATATTATTTCAATGGAAGAAGTTATTTTCAATTAAAATTTAGCGTATTTTTACTATTAATCAAAACATGATAATTATCAAAAAAAAATCAAAATTTCATCCAGAGTAAATTTTGATTCCTAGATTCCAAAAATAATGTTTATTTTGTAAAATATAACATATAAAGGTTTCAAAAACTAAATTTAAAATTGTTTTCCATTAAAAGGTGGTAAAACTACAATTTTAGAAAAATACTTATTTTAACAATAAAGAATTGAATTTTTTCTTATATCATATCTCGAAAACATATAAGATGAATTTAAAACATTAAATTGAATATATAACATATATTTCTCATTAAAAATCAATAAATAGTGATATGATTTAATAAAAACTATTATTATTTTTAAATAAAAACACATCCTTTATATTCAATTGATTTTTATTTCCATCTCTAATAAATTTGGTAACAAATGAATAATTATTTAAACATTTCTAGACCATATTTTCATAATTTAGTTGATGTTATACATAATTCCTAGTTTATTTTAAACAATAATAATATTTTCATAATATATCATTCTTTAGTGAAACTCGGAATTGTGCACAACACAAGATATCGAGGAAGGTCACCCGTTTATTTAACAGAAGCCATGTTAGTGTTGTGTTTAGTGAAAGATTCCTGTGGAGTTTCATATGAAATAATCCAACATAGTACATTTATACATTGGAAAAAATCTAGAATCAATTTTGCGTGAAATAAATTCAATCAAAAGAATATGAAATTGTGTGTAAAAGAATCCAAATATAGTGTTATGTATACAATAAGCTAATACAGTGTTGCGTATAGAACAAGATAATCTTGGTGCATCTTAAAACACAAGAGATCAAAGAAATTAAAGAGAATATATCTCTTAAAATATCGAGGTGTTATATTCTACCTCCCTTAAAATGAATTTCTCCCTCGAAATTCATCAGGGTTATAAATGGTTCACTACTTGATAGATTCTTTCTTATAAAATAATATTGTAAAAATGAATACTATAACATAATTATTAAAAAAAGAATGTTAGAAACATAATGTTTACCCAAAGTAACTCATCAATGGGTTTCCACATAGGTGGGAATTTAACACATGGATATGGAAGGGAAATCCAATTATCAAGTTCTGATTGATAAGGATATAGAATAAGGTTTGGAGAATGTTAACTACCAGAAATCCATAAATATGTGATGATTAAATAGACCATCTGATTCATCGGATAAGAAGGTACTAAGATATCATTTTTTGGTTTCAATATCCATTCCCTAAAGTTGAATAATTTCTCATGAGAATAAATATTTACTTTATAGTGGTTCAATCTCACAGTTGTTCATTCTTTGAATAATTTCCACTTCACCTCTTTTTTAAAAAAATGAAGTTGAAATTTTCATTTTTGTTGTGTTAGCAGATCATGCTATAGAATGATAGGTCATTCCTTTTGTCAGAATTAATATAAAATGAATAAGTCCAGCTATAGTCATATTAATCATATATGGTTCCATAAAAGGACTTATACATCATCTATCATACCACTTTTATAATATGATAAATAATTTATACTAACCAGGGACATACCATATTACAGTGCTAGGTGAAAAAAGCCCATCTCCCTTATTCTGTGGGTTTGATTATCTAGCCTTGTCTGATGTGAAGGGTTGTCACATGCCCTTAATGGCATCATTTTTCAAAAACTATATTGTTATAAAATTCCAGAAATAACATTAAAAAATGTTTTAGCCTTAAAAAATACTATCAGATATCCATCTTAATCCATTCTATCCTTTAGTCTTATCCCAAATAAGTTTGTCCAAACTCACATTACAATAGATAATAATTACAAGAAAGTTCAAATAACAAGCATTTGGATACCTTCATTTATCCCCCTATAAATCATATGATATGTAATGTTGGTCACATTTTAACATTTGAATTTCTTTATTAGAGATTCTCTTTAATCCTGGTAATAACCTAAATTACCATATATCCTTATCAAAAAAATGCTTGATTCATTATTCCAAAATTTATTTGATATAATCCTTACTTACCAAAATGTTTTATACTTTATCCATGATATCATAAACTACTTTTCAATAAATCCATAATTAGTTCCAAAGAGAGTAGCATTATCCAGTTTACTTTTTCAAATCTAACGTATATTTATCTAAACATAATTATCTAAACATAAGGGACATATTAATGGTTATCTTCTCCTTAATCATGTTTTCTCAAAATATACCAATATACCCTTAAAATTTTTTTTTGTCTCCATAGAAATACTCAACATATCCTTTCCAATCGTTAAATAAATAATTTTACTAAAAATAGTTATATATTTCGTGATTCATATAACATAATCTTTGATATCCAAAACATATTTACCTCAATCAACCAAAATTATTATTAAACCATTACACATGATCCATCATTTTTTTCTTTTCTAAAGCACGAATCATGTCTTAAGGTTTCTCAAACTCAATCTTATTAGTTTTAATGAAAACAGTTCTTGAAGAACATCATATACCTTTCACATGTCATTTACAATCTCTTCATCTTCAATAGTATGAACAATACTAATACGATCTTCATGACTATCTTTATGATATATCCACTAAGGGAATCAATCAACATTATTCCCATTGTTTCAACATTTAAAACATCAAATGGTTAACTATGTTCTATGTAGTTCTGGTTATTGACTAAGACCAGAAAGTGAAGTGTTATAAATACATATCAGAGATTAAAAACATATATGTAAGGTAAATTACTTATAATATTTCAATATATAATATTTTAGGTTTAATACTAGGTTATTCATGATTATCACAAAAACTCTAGGATGGTAACCAATACTTGACCTATACTTAGGACATCTGTATACATATCCTTAGAAATATCTCTAGGTATCTCACTAATGTCTTCGCATCTTAGTTTCTAAAGGATAACTAAAACAACCCTTTGATACCAACTGAAGAGACCCATGATTGACGTACATGGAAATTACATTACTTTTTTGTAAAACATATACATTACATAAACAGATTCCCAAAGACTGTATTAGTTTAGTGACTTTGGAATCGTGGAACACAATCTTCTGAACTGGTGAAAGATCTTTAAAATATCCCATAAAGATCTTCCCCTTTTTCTTTCTTACCTAAAACCTTTATTTATGTCCTTGGGAAAAGAAAACATAAAAAGGGTGAGCTAAAATACTCAGTAAGGGTAAACATTGAGAACATAAAACTGAACATAAACATATGATTGCAAAAACAAGAACATAAAGTTTAATCATCAAAATCTTAAGTCATAAAATAAATCATTACAGTTCATAAGTCATAGATCAAAATATAACATTAACCCTGATAAAATAAAATTGGCATAAAACATGGAATTGTGAAAAAAATCAATCACATAAAATTATTTCCATAGTATCCAAGTCATTGTTTACAAGAGCATCATAGTGGACAAACCCCATTACTGAACTGAGTTTACATGTCATTCTAGTCATATTTTACTAAACCAGATTTACTTTCCCTTCAATCATTGTATTAGTGAACCATAATTACTTACCGTTGAAGTCATGTATATCTCATGAGATTTAAATCATTACCCAAAGCATTTTAGGGCATTATATGTATCTCCCATATCATAACAAAATCATTCTTACATGTGCCACAAAAAACATAAATCATTCATCGTAGCATATAACATGAAATAAAATGGGTTTCTTAAACACCATTCCATCATAATCTATTTAAAATAAATGTATTTCATAAAAATAAATCTATCATAAACATAATAAAATAAAAGTAAAAATAGGGGTCGAAACATAACCCTATGTCATCATAGATGGAAAGTAATTTTTATAAAACAATTGAACTTAATTCCTGAGGAAAATATCCTTTCTTCTTCAAAAACATTTTTGTTACTCAAAATGATGCACCATTTTAGAAGAAAATAATTTTTTTAAAATACAATTGATAACATGTTGAGGAATATTCATGGAAATAAGTCATTATTAAGAGGTAAAAATATGTTCTTCCCGTATAAGTAAAAAAACATCCTCCTCATAATTTTTCCAGAAAACTCAAAAAGTAACTCGTATGGAAAACAAAAGAAATATTCATTCCATACCATGTAGTAAAAGTAAAAAATGGGTAAAAATTACTTTAAACATACATATAAAAATACTAAAAAATTTATGATAACATTTTTAGAAATAATGGACATTGATAGTAAATATATCCCCAATAAATACTTAGGTATAAACAGTCTCAGATGAAAATGAGATTACAAAATTATCCATTAACAATTTATAATCAGTCGAATCATATGAATCCTAAAATAAAGAAAATTATATGAATATTTAAATATAGTAACCTTGATAATATGAATAAAAAAGCATTCATGTGTAACATATACATCACACAATAGAATTAGATTGTGTATAAGGCATATGTCCAAAAAAAATAATAGTGAGACAAAATAATCCCTTACCTTTGGTATAATATGATTTGTATGTATCTGAAAATAATATGTGATGATCTAAATAATGTTATTTTATTCTTCCATAACCATATTAATTTTTATGATATAAAATATGATCATATTGGCATATTTTGTGAGTAATATTTCAATGTTACTCGTTATTTGGGTGTTAACTCTTTTATGTTGTTAGGCATGTTTTGTCGAATAAGTTCTGGTTATGCTTTTTATGTCATATTTACATCATTATAAAATTATATTAACTTAAAAAATACCATTTTTATTCATTATTTTTATTTATATAATCATTATTTAATTAATATTATGTAGAATGAATCACATCGAATTATGGAGACGGTAGGTTGTACGTACGCACGAGCGATGATATCATTTTAATAGTTGTTGAATGGTTTTGAAATGGGCGGTGTATAAAATTTCAGAATAAAAATCATCTGATATTAATAATATAAATTTTTTAATTACATAATTATACCCATCCATTTAAGGTTGTGGTGAAAACAGTGTACACCACGACGTGGAGACGGTAATCCGTACATACGCAGGCATGGTGATTTCATTTTTCATTGGATGGGTAGATGGTGAAATATGGTCATTTCATAATAATAATAACCTCTATTTATATAATTATTACTATATTTATTAATTTATAATGAAAAAAACTGATGATTTGGAAAGATAATAATAAAGATGTTTTAAAGAATCGGAAAATCATATTACCTCTTCTTGGATGAGCCTCCTCTATATCTCCAATTAGAGAACTAGATATGGTCCTTGAAGAGGACAAGGACCTCTAGAATGTTTCTAGGTAACTTAATATTATAAATTGGTATGGTATAGACGAACTTTAAGTCTTAATTAGTTTTGGAGAAAATAGGGAGGACGTGTCCTTTTATAAGTGGGGTGAGGGAGACTTTTGGAATTTTTGAAACTATTAAATTATAAAATTTTAAAATGAATCAAAATAACTAAAAAAAGATATATATTTGAAGATAATATATAATAAGATTTAAATATAATCAAAATATGGAATTTAGACAAGTTTTTATGTCAATTAAAACATTATCATTTTAATTAACAAGTAGTTAGTCTATTTAATATTAATTTAGATAACAAATGTTTCTACATAAAAAGGTTAAAATATTTACTTATTTTACATTAATTTTACCATAAATTAATAATTTATAATAATGTAGACCATATCAAAATTATTCTATATTTGTGAATTTTTTTTTGATCTGTAAATATTTTGTAAAAATTATTTTAACAAAATATCAATTTTGACAATTTTGACACTATTCATTTCATGGATTTTTAGAAATATCAAGATAAGGTGTTATACTAGAAAAAATATTTTATTATATCCCTAATGGGTCAAGGTAATCTGTAATACTCATTGGAATAATTAATTTTCCCAAATTATATTTATTTTAATATTTTTAATAACATTTATTTGATATCTCTATTATTAAAATAGCCACTACATCTATATTTTTTAATTATTTAATATTTTTATTTTTAAAATAAAAAATTGATGTAAAATACATTTATGAACATAAATTTAATATATTTCACAAGAATATATGTAGCCTAATTTTTTTAAATAAAATCCAATGTTAAAAATGTTATACATATAAAGTATGAATTCGAAAACTTTAACATCACTTTAAATAAAATAAAATAAATGTCCTAAAATCTTCATTAAAGCTCCAAATGGTCAATTCCACATCCCATGGATACTTATGGTCGAGATATACTCGACCAATATTATTAGTCCATGTTTTTAGGCCTATTATGGTTATTAATATTTTAATAAAAATTGATTTATGGATTTCTCATCAATTAATTAATTTTTACATCATCAAAGTATACGACTTTAATGTAATTATTAATTTTCTAAAAATTAAAGATATATTCTCCTGACTTAGGTAATTATTTTATATTTCCATGCACTATTTATGTTCAAAGATATCACATAGTTATCCCTATATTAAAATTATTATACTTATAAGAAATATGAGTTTGACATTTGTCTCATTCATTGGTGTTATTAATATCTATGTCATTTTCATTATCATGTGGGCCATACATGACTATGTATAAAACCAAAGATGTTAAGAGTATAAATTTATTAATCCAACTGGATTTTGGTAGGTTTTAGGATCATTTCATTCTCCTTATCATATTATTTGTTACATAAATTTACCTAATTTACCTTTTACCGCGCTAAATAAAAATTACCATTGTTAATGTTCATAATATCCAAAAAAATAATAGTTACCTATTGATATAGTTTCAGCCCACTAATTACAAATAATTAGTCTATTTTTCATAATTCATAACATATAAATGACATAATTAATTAATATTAATTCCTGTTGTCAAAACCAAAAAATCTGTTTTTAAGAAGTAAAAACTATTAAAATATTGACTTGTGTTTATGTCCAATTTAAAATTGAAATTACTTGCAATGAAAAAAATGGTATTAAATGATAAAAATATATTCAATTTAAATTTTAAAACCATAGAATAATATGATTTACCCATATAAATTATTTTTATGGAAGAAGTTGTTTTCAATTAAAAGTTAGAGTATATTTACTATTCATCAAAACATGAAAATTATCAGATAAATATCAAAATTTCATCCAAATTAAATTTTGATGTACCTATTCTAAAAATGAAGTTTATGTTTTCAAATATAACACATAAAGGTTTCAAAAAATAAATTTAAAAAGGGTTCTCCATCAAAAGGCAGTAAAACTGCATTTTTAGAAAAATACATATTTTATCGGAAAAAATTGAATTTGTTCTTATATCATATATAGAAAACATAAAAGATTAATTTAAAACATTATATTGAATATATAACACAAATTTGTATTCAAAAATAAATAAATAGTTATATGATTTTACAAACACAATAATTCTCTTTTTAAATAAAAACACTTCCTTTATATTCAATTGTTTTTTATTTTCATTTCTAATAAATTCTGTAACCAATGAATAATTATTTAAACATTTGTAAACCATATGTTTCTAATTAATTTTATATTATTCATATATTTTAGTTTATATCCCATAATAATAATATTTTAATAATATATCATTTTTTAGTGAAACTCGATACTATATACAATGAAAGTTATCAAGGTAGATAGCACTTACATGTTGAAGTGCTCAGAAAAGTGTGAATCAGAAAAAGGAGGAGGGGGTGAATTAGTGATCCCTTTAAATATTTTTTACAATTGATTCTTTTAAATTAAACCTCTATGGCTGGTTAAATCCTCTATCCACTCTTTTTGTGTCTCTCATGCTTACCTCGAATGATGGTATAAATGTAAAGTCACTAAACATAAGGATTTACAAGGTTAGGTTAAAAGGCATACTTCTTAATGTGTTGGTTATTCTCCCCATCACTAATTCTCTACTAAATTTTAGTTAGTAATTAAAATGGTTGATACAGAGTTTCACTTTAACTCTCTTGTGTCCCAAAAGAGGTTCTTTATACAGCTTCTCACAGTGTTACTAGAGCCACACTGGCCTAATTCAGAGTCTCACTGAAGACTAATTCTCCTCCCTGAATATCATAGGGGTCTTCTAGCTCTTGATTCAGATGAGAAACTTCCTTATTTAAGTTCTTCATTGATTCAATATAGATGATCTTCTAATATCTTCACACAAGATTTCTGAATCACAATTGCACTTGAATCTTTTCAAGGATCTTCAACAACATTTGGCATGGTGTGTTGGCCTTGCTCAATATTTATAATCACTTGAGTTGATCAATTATCAGTCTCAAAAATGCTCAGGCAATTCTTTCTTCTCCTGATAAAGACTTGGACTCACATAGATGTGTGCCAATGGTGCACACATCTTTTTCATGAATATGATAAGAAAGAATAATATTGAACAAAATCCATAATTTCGTTCTTCTGGGATTCCCAAACACCATAAGCTCAGATGGAAGATATTATTTAACAATATCAGGGATCAGTCATAGTTATCATTCACATCATTCATGAATTGCATGGGATCCAATAGTTCATGTATTTGGATATATCATTTTATTCTTCTTAGTAAAACTACTGAATTCACTAACACTTCTCTTTGTTCTCTTTGAAATAACCACATACACTCATGTGATTATTCAAACAATGAGGTTCAAATCACTCAGAATCATCTGAATTGATTATTTTTTATGCATGAGTTGTGTATAATTTATTCTTCTTGTTTACACACTTGAACAAATAATATTGATTATTATTTTATTTTTTTTATGTGTTCATGTGCATGCATGCAAGCATAATCCTTTTATTCTTTGTGTGAAACACTATAAAGATAAAACATAACGAGCACACACACACAATCTATTATCTTTATCATTTTTCTCTTTATCTTCTTTTGGGTCTTAGCACACACAATTTTTCTTTTTAATTAGGGTTCAAATAATGTGTTTTATTTTTATTCCATCATCCTTATTCACATGTGCAGACACACATTGTTCTTATGGTTTCATTCACATGTACTCCAACATGCAATCACACTGATTCTTCATTATGTAAAGCACACACACAACCCGAATGAGTTTAATCTGCCCTTTGGCCTGTTCAGGTATCTCAAATCATTCATATGCATTAATGAGCATCATGCATGCATTATCCTTCTTCTCTTTGTGAACAAACCTGAATGAATGTGTGTGGGTTACTATTCTTCTCCATTGATATTTCATGTACACACTGTCCTTTTGTTTTTCTTATGCAAAGGGTGTGTGTGGGACCCCTTTACGATGGTTCGCAGTCCTTCTCTTCATGAACCACAAAAGGTGCCCAACTTCTTTTGTGAACCAAGGGGTTTACTCTTCTCCTCCATGTAAGGGATGTGCCAGAATATTTCATGCAAGAGATGCATAGAAATATCTTCTTCGCATATTATTGGGATATGATGGCTTTTCTTTCGCGAACCAAGAGATGATTTACGATCCTTTCTTCATGAACTAGAGGGATTCTCGGCGGTATCTCTGTTTCTTCAGAGAAATTATATCTCTCTTCAATGTGAACAGAAGAATCTTTCTTCGTCTTTGGGGTCCTCTATTTATAAGCAAGGATAAACACATATCTACGTGTTGAAATCCATGAGGTTAAATTCTTTGAAAGCCAATGATTTTGGGTTTGAAAATTTCAAACGCGAGAAAAAAGATATGCTGAGTATCTTAGTTTATTTTGGTTCAATGTCGAATCCTTCTCTCATGGTGATTACATAACGTGAATTATTTTAAGAATGCATGCAAGGATTCTGTTTGAGTGCTCGAGTGACATGATGTGGCCTCACAACTTCTGTTTCTTCGGCCATTGTGGATTCTTCATTTCAATCACATGCTTGAAACTTTTAATTCATGCTTGAGTTCGGTTCTTCTAGACGATCACCATGGGCCTGAAATGGGATCAAATGATTCCCGAAGAGGTTAGATTTTCGTTCGACTTCATTTCTGGTTTTCAGGTGGAGATCGGGAATCCAGAAGTTGAAGATGACCTCGACGGAGAGATCAGATGGCGCTAATTGAATTACAAACTATGGAGATCCGATGGACGACCTGGATGCCCACGATGGATTGTGGGATTGATCGGACGGTTGAGCGAGACACAAGATGAGATGAGCAACTATGATTAGTTCTGAGTTTTTAAAAATCAATCCCACATCGAAATGAAACACAATTTTTTTTGTTTAAATATCAATATGCGGCAGTTTCGACTCAGTTTATTCTTCCTCCCTCCATGGTACCACCCCATATAGTGTTCACCATACGGGCACACTCTTAGTGCCCACTCTGCTCCTATGGAACGCACCTAGCACCCACTATGAAAGCTTTTATGCATGGGTTGATCACTTTGTTTGCTCATGTGGGATTATACATGGCATGTATGTACGCCTCTTGTGGGATGGCTTCAAGGCCTTCCTCTTTAGCACGGTAGACCCCCGGGTCCTGCATATGCCTTAGGTGATGGCTTCAGCTGGATTTCAATATTGGGCCTAATTTTTTTGTGAAGGCATATACTAAGTACGTTAGTATAAAAACCATGTATAAATTCCTCCTTATAATTCAAAATCATCATTCTTCATTCAAATCCCATGCAGGCATCCTTTCTTTTACATCGACTTTAAGCATCATCCATTCCATTCATTTAGATCATAAATTCAAAATGATCTTCAATATTTTGTTTTGTTACAACCATGGATAATGAATGGATTATTTTATAATTCCTCAGGCATTAAGGCATAATGCATTAACTTCATTGTTGTAATGAGTGATGGTTTCTCTTTAAAACACATGTCCGCCTCTTTGAGGATTAGCACAAACAATCATCTGATTTTATTCACAACCTTCATCAAATTATTTGCCATTGGATGGATCTTATTTATCCTCATGAAATTGATTATTTAATGGTCTTATTCATGTGTTGTAAAAATGGTTAACCTTGATACAAGTCATGGAATTTAAGACCAGTTCTACAATCATCAGAGTTATATCCTCCTAGAGAATTGATCAAGTGTAATATTCAATGCCTGGAATCAAGTAAAATTTTCCAAGGCTTAACCAACTTCTTTATCAATAACTTTCATTCACATATTGACTTCTCATTGAAAACAAATGCAACTCCTATGCACTTCAAAACATATTGACAACAAATGGAACTCTTATACACTTCAATCTCCCCCTTTGTATTTTTTTTCAATATCACATATGCACACTTTTAATGGGTCATTATGAGTTCCAAGCTTCTCTCCCCCTTATTGTAAACCAAATGAAAATGTGTTAGTGGGGTCTCTAAAAAACATATCCTCCTCACTTTGAGTAATATCTTTTGGATTTTTTCTAAGAGAGGAATGATGTCACATGGTTCACATATTAAAGAGCCTTTAGTTAATCAACTCTAAGTATACATGGTCTAAAGAGACTTTAGTAAATAAACTCTATGTCTACATGGGCTAACCTAGTGTAGAAAACAAGAGAGATATGACCAAAGTTTTTCAGTGTTGTCCATTAACAACCATACATTGGAAATCAAGCTCAGAATGTATCAACTCTTATTCTAGGGGTTAAAAAATTATATTTATCAATGAAATGCTAAATTCTGCACATACTTCACCAACCACATTAAAAAAATCAAGTGCAAAGATAATTATTCACCATTCATCCCATATTTTAATCAATCAAGAACTCTCCCTTAATTGATATGATAAACACAATTAAGACCAAAGGATGAAAGTGTGATTGGAATACCTCGATTTCAGCTTCTTGAGATGATATAAATTTCACTATTTTTCCCGACATAATCCTTGAAATCATCTCTTTCATATTTTTTCCCCCTTAAGGGGTGAACCCCCTTTGAATTACCTTTTTGGATTATAATCATCAAATGACCTTCAAGATATTCATATTGATAATCTTCCACTGTGGAACACTTCAAGTAATTATTAAATCATGAATAATGAATCCAACTTGTAGTTTTACACCTTTTTCATTCAAATATCATTTTGAAAATGAAATTCATCTTCAATTACCTACAATGTAAGTACATATATACAAAATATTAAAGGAATAAGATGGTACACTTGTGAGATTCTTAATAGAAGCACCCAGGTTGAGAATTTTCAATCATCCTAATAATTTCTTTCCCTGTAGATTTAAAGTGTATGGAACTCTTCATGATGATGTCTCCTCTCTATTTGGAATTTTAATTTTTCATTTTCTACATGGATTCTTTACTTCCATTCACCTTAAACTTGTGTGGGTTGTTTCTCTTCACTTCTGTCAGTGGTGATGTCGCTTTTGTTGCATGTTTTTCAATTTTCCCCATTTGGCCTGGTAAGATAGTTAAACATTTGTTTTCATGATGTCTAGCCTTCTTGCACCTTCCACACAGTAGTTTTGAGACACTTGGGATATTATGTGTTGAAAACCTCTCTAGAAATTAGAATTCTACTTCACGAGGAATGTCCTATTTTACCTTTTCTATAGATTATCTAGTATTTCATCTTCACCTCTTTGTAGTTATCTAGAAATTTGGAAATGATTAGGCTAGATAATTAAACACTTCTTATTACCATTTTATAATTTGGATATTCTACATGCTTTCTCCATTGTCTCCAAGTTACCTTTCTTAGGGAACATATTAAGATTATATTTAGGAATGTATTCAGTTAATAACATTTTATTCTGGATTGATTATTCTTTTATTTTTAGCTTTCTCCCATTAATTTTCATTTCTTGTTTACAGTGATCCATGGTATGACCATTCTTTCCACAGTAGAAACATATTTTCTTGGTTAAGATGAAAATCTTGGAATCAATCGGGAACTTCTTCTTGGGAATATTTTCTTTCACTTTTTTTTCTTGAAATCATTGTATTTCATATTCCCAATAGAATAATTTTCAACTCATTTGTCTTTATCCTGAATTTGTTGGGGTATATGATTATTATCAATATATTCTTGGGGCATGGTAGGACTAAACCATCCCTCATCATAACTGTGACCACTTCTATTGTAATAATAACAGATGTCTTCAATAAACTCAAATTTGTTCTTGATAGACAACTTCTTCTTCATTAGTGTTTTCTACCTTTGAATTACTGGATTCTTCATTTCATCACATATATTTTCCCTGAATGTAGGCCAGCCACGATTTTCATATGCTAATATACTATTCTAGTAATCATTTTCCTAATTCCCAAACATCCAACAACACCAATAGTAGCCAATAAATATCCTCCTTTTTCTTATAGTATCAGTCTGGCTTGATTCAGTTCTTTGTTGTTTCTGGAATTATCTTTATTTATTTGGGGAATCCTTTTGGGAGTTACAATTCTTAATTATTCTAGTATCCATCCTTGATGTTTTGATGGATGTATTAACATTTTTATCAATCCAGATCTTCCCAAATTTTTTCTTTGAACCTGTACTTGGAGATGAAGGTGCATTAATATAAAGAAAAATAACTATGTTATGGGATACCTTATTCTTGGAGGATGTTTCCATTCTATTAGAAGATGATTTGAAATTTATCTTGGAATCATATTCTGTAATGAAATCTTGAGTGGTTTCATCCCTTCTTTCATCTCTTTGGGAGTTACATCTTGGAGTGATAGTTGATTCTTTAATTTCACTTCAAACTCTAAACACTTCATGTTGAGGGAGTTCTTATCATCCTCAATTGATCTCAGTTTACTTTCCCAATTCTCCTTTAGAATTGTTATTTGTTCTTCATAAACATTTTTAATCGTTACCAAGATATTTCAAGCTCCTTTAGAGTGTTATATTTTTCTTCTAGTCGAGAAGCTTTGACAACCACAAAAACTTTTTGAATCTTTTATATTTCATGGAATGCTTCTAGAAATACAATTTAAATGAATTATTTCACACAAATACTTCCCTGCAATTCTTCTGTAACTTGATGGTGTCTTTCATTACAAAGATAAATCATTTCTTCCTTTTCCTTCACTTATTTTTTGAGAGTGTTGGATATTCCAACCCTTTTAGACACTTCTTCTTCCATAGAAGTAGCTTCTTCTCCTAGATGTAATTTTTAATCTTGAAGAGAAATAATTCTTGCAACAATGTGTCTAGACACTTCTCTAGGGACATTCTTAAGATGGACTGTGAGTGAAATATAAAGATCACTAATTGATCTATCACCATCACAACTTGAGTAGGCTTAATCAAAATAATAATAAGTATTTTCACAAGATGTATCTTTCATATTACCTTCAGAATAAGGTGTATCTCCATTAGTATTAATCTTATTCTTCATCTTCCTTGTTTGTTTCTTCTTTCTATTTTTCTGAGTCATTATAGATATCTTCATTTGAGGTTTTCTATTCATCTCCTCAAATATGAACTTCAAAAAGACTACCTAGGACCTTTTAGAGGTGACCTTCTCTCTGATACCAATTGAAGTGCCCAGATTAGTGTAAATCACAGATAGGGGGAGGGGGTGAATTAGTGATCCCTTTAACTTTTTTACTAATTGATTCTTTTCATTTCAACCTCTATGTCTGGTTAAAGTATCAATCCACTCTTCTTGTGTCTCTCAGCCTTACATGGAATGATTTTGTAAATGTAAAGGAACATAACACAAGGATTTACAATGTTCGGTTCAAAGAAAAACTTCTTATAGTGTTGGTTACTCTCCCCGACACAAATTATCAGCTGTAATTCCATTAGTAATTATAATGATTGATACAGAGTCCCACTATATCTCTCATGTGTACCATAGGAGGTTATTTATAATGCTTCCCACAGTGTTATCAGACACACACTGACCTGCTTCAGAGTCTAAATAAATGCTTATTTTCCTCCCTGAATCTAACATGGTCTTAAAGCTCTTGAGTCACATGAGCAGCTTCCTTCTTTAAATTCTTCTTTGATTCATTGTAGATGATTTTCTGAACTCTTCACACAAGTTTGCTGAATCAAACTTGCCTGCAAATCTCTTCAAGGATCTTCAACAACCTTTGGTAAGGTGTGTTGGCCTTGCTCAATATTTTGGATCACTTTATTTGATCAATTATCATTCTCAAAAATGTTTGGGCAATTATTTCTTCTTCTAATGAAGACCTGGCCTCACTTAGATGTGTGTTAATGGTTCACATAACTTCTTCAAGAATATAATATGAAAGAATAATCATGAAAATTATCACTACTATCTTTCTTCTTGGATTCTAAAACACTGTAAACTCATATGGAAGATCTTATTTAACTATATCTGCATTCAGTATCTGTTATCATTCACTTCATTCACGGATTTCATGGAATCCAATACTTCTTGTACTTGGATATCTCAATTTCTTCTTCTCAGTGTAACTAATGAATGCACTAACACTTCTTCTTGTTATCCTGGAAATAATCACATACACTTATGTGATTATTCAAACATTGAGGATAAGCTCACTTGGAATCATCTGAATTGATTTTTATTCATGCATGATGGGTATAACATAGATTCTTCTTGTTTACACATGTGAACTAGTATTCTTGATTCTTCTTTTAAGTGTCTTCATGTGTGCATGTGCATGCATGAATGTATGCACAATCCTTTTCTTATTCATGTGAAAACCTCTAAGGATAAAAAATGTTGATCACACACACACACACAAAATCTCTTCCATTTTTCATTTTTATCTTTCTATTTTATTGGGTCCTAGAACACACACACTTGTTCTTTTTAATTAGGGTTTCAAATGGTGTGTTTTCATTTTATTCCTTCCCCATTCTTCACATGTTCACACAAACTATGTTTTTATGTTTTCATACACATTTACTCCACCATTAATTAACCCTCATTCTTAATGTAAAGAATAAACACTACCCGAATGAGTGTAATCCACCCTTTGGCTTGTTCAGGTATCTCAAATCATGCATATGCATGGATAAGAATCATACATGCATTATCCTTCTTCTCTTTATCCGCAAACCTGAATGGATGTGTGTGGGTTATTCTTTCACTCCAAGGGAAGTGTATTTATACAATATCCTTTTATTGTTTTTATGAAAAGGGTGTGCGTGGGTTCCCTTCGTGTACCAGGATGGTTCATAGTTCTTCTCTTTGTGAACCGAAAATGGTTCGTGAATTCTTTGTCGAACCATGGCATTCTTTCTTATCCTCTGTGAAAGGTATGTGTGGGAATCTTTTTCGAAAGATATGCACATAAATCTCTTCTTCACATAGCAATGGGATACACGAGACTCTCCTTCACGAACCTGGTTGTGATTTGCGGTTCTTTTTTCACGAAACAGATGGCTGGTCTACGGTAGCTCATTTTCTTCAGAGAAATAAGAGCTCTCTTCAATGTGAATGGTGGAATCTTTCTTCAACTCGGGGGTAATCTATTTATAAGTAAGGATCACCACATATCTACACATTCAAATCCACGAGGTTGAATTCTTTGAAAGCCCGTGATCTTTAGGATTGAATCATTCAATATTGGGATAAATGTTATGCTAAGTATCTTAGTTTATTTTTGATCAACGTTGAATCCTTCTTTCTCAGTGATTGCATCATGCACATGAATTTAAGAATGCATTCAAGGATACTCTTTGAGTTCTCTAGAGACATGACATGGCCTATCACCTTCAGTTGCTTCAGCCTTTATGGATTCATCATTTCTATTGCATGTGTGAAACATTTATTGAATTCAAGAGTTCGATTCTTCTAGATGATCACCATGGGATTGAAATGGGCTCAAATGATGCCCGGAGAGATGATATCATCATTCAGATTCATTGATGGTTCACGGGTGGAGATCGGGCATCAAGAGGTTGAAGAAGACCTCACCAGAGAGATCATATGATGCTGATAGAATTCCGAACTATGGATATCTAATGGATGTCTTGGATGCGCGTGATCGATATTGGGATTGATCGGATGGTTCAGCGGGATGTGGGATGAGATGAGCGGCCTGGCTTAGTTCTATGTTTTTAAAAATCCATCCCATATAGAAATTCAATGTGGATTTTGTGCGGTTTAAATATCAATCCGCAGTTGCTTTATCTCAGATTACTCATACTCCCTCCATGGTACCGCCCCGTACCGTTTTCACCCTATGGGAACACTTTTCGCACCCACTCTTCTCCTCTAGCTCGCACCTAGATCCCACTATGCATGCTTTCATGCATGGGTTGATCACCGTGTTTTCACATGTGGTCTTATTCATGACCCACAGGTGCGCCTCTTGCGGGCTGGCTTCGAGGCCTTCCCCTTGGTGCGGTAGACCCCTAGGTCCCCCATACGCCTTGGGTGAGGGCTTCTGCTGTCCTTCAAGATTGGGCTTAATTTTTTTAGTAATGTTATATACATAGTATTTATTATAAAAACCAAGTATTAATTTCTCTAAAAAATTACAAACCATCCTTCTTCATTCAAATCCCAAGCATGACTCCTTTCTCCTTCTTCAAATTCAAGCATCATCCATTCCATTCTTTTTAGATCATAAATTGCAAATGATCTTCAATATGTTGTTTTGTTCCAATCATGGATTATTCATGGATTATTTGTTACTTCATCAGGCATTAAGGCATAATTCATGGCCTTCATTATTGTAATGAGTGATGTGTTCTCTTTAAAACACATGTCTTCCTCTTTAAGGATCAGTAGAAACAATCATCTAAACTTATTCACAACCTTCATCCAATTAGGATTAATTGGATGGATCTTCTTTATCCTCATTAAATTGAGTATTTAATTATCTTTTTCATGTTTTTTAACAATATATAACATTGATACAAGTCTTGGAACTTAATACTAGTTCAACAATCATCAATGTTATATCCTATTAGAGAATTTATCAAGTGTAGTATTCAATACTTTAAATCAACAAAAATTCTACAAGGCTTCACCAAACTATTTATCAATTCCTTTATTTCAAATATTGAATTCTCATGGACGAAAAATTCAACTCTTATGCACTTCAATCCATATTGTCTACAAATTTATCTCTTATTCACTTCATGTGTAACGCAAGAGAAGTTAGTGTTACATTTAGTGAAAGCTTACTTTGGTGTTTCATATAACATAATCCACACCTAGATCATTTATATATTGAAAAAAATATAAACTTATTGTAGTGTGAAACAAATTCTATCATAAGAACTCAAAATCGTGTGCAACAAAATCTAGGTATAGTGTTGTGTATACGACAAGTTAATACAGCTTTGCGTATAGCGCAATCTAATATTGGTACGGCGTACAACACAAGAAATCAAAGAAATTAAAGAGAATCTATCTCATAAAATATCTGGGTTATAGAATGTGTAGAGAATTTGATTTAATTACAGGGAATCACCGATCATATGAATACTTTCTATGTTTGCTGATATAGTCATACGATCCCATCGTAATTATAGACTTGTTTTATTTGTTTCATTTTATCATGGATTTATTTTTGATATGAACTATGTTCATTGATGATTATAGATATTACTCCTTGTTTTTTTAGAGAGACCCATGGATGGGATAGAGTAATTCTTGGTTCTTCTCTTCATTTATTATTGAGTTAATGCAAAGTTCAATAGTGGTTCATCCTACAGTGCTTCCCAGTGTTGTAGAAGAGTTCACCCATGTATTTTCTAATGATTTTTTGGAAATACCCAATTAATAAGAGATAGAGTTTGGGATAAA
Source organism: Viscum album (assembly GCA_963277665.1). NCBI lineage: Eukaryota > Viridiplantae > Streptophyta > Magnoliopsida > Santalales > Viscaceae > Viscum > Viscum album. The sequence continues at coordinate 192,054,908 of OY728146.1, read as the reverse complement.
GATACTGTTGTGAACTTATTTGATTATAATGTCTCTATAAAGGATGTATCCTCATGAGTTGTAGGTTCTATGGATATAGATCAATGATCTCTTGTAGTGGGTTTTTATTCTACCATGTCATTCACCTTGGGGTGATATAGTTCTAATTTATGAAAAAGGTAGACAATAGTATGCATCCATGCATTTATTATTATTTCATGAATTAGGTGTTAGTGAAGTATCACTTGCATATTTAATGGATTGATTATTTATTTAAACAAATAAAGGGATGTAGTTAGATTTTGATGATCAATTTATGGTTAATATATCATCATATGTGAGTGAAGGATTGAGTTATTCCAACCACATCGTTCAGATGTCATCATGGGTTTTATGAGTCTGTTTTAATGTCATTCGGTTTGATAAATTAGCGTTCTATAATCTGGTGACTGATTAATTTGGGGTTACATGTCTTTCTATACTAGTTAATGGTTCTGTTTATTGATGAAATTGATTTTTAATCCACTATTGATAAGGCACACAAAGAGAATCTATGAGCCATTTTGAGAGTTCTTCATCATAATAAACTATTTTGGAAGCAATTAAAATTTACTTTATAGTTTCATGATGTTCTTTTCTTTGGGAATTTAATGTATTATATTTTTTATCCATAGATATTTCAAATATCAATAAAATGGTTTCTTGTGTAACCCCCAATAATGTTATAGAGTTGTTGAAGTTTTCTCATTCTTTTCAACTATTATAATATGTTCTTACCCAAATTCTCTCAGATTATGAATCCTCTTATATCCATAATTAGGGATAATAATTAATTATATACACTAAACAATGTTAGGAAATATTCAGGTACCTAAATGATAATTGTATTAGTTACCAAAATATTCATTTTCTAGAATAATAAATCTTTGTTTAAGGTTTACTATGACACTTCATGCCTTATATTGGGATGTTTATTAATGTTTTAGTAGGTTGTTATTTCTTATGGGTTGTGAAAGTGAAAATATAATTAAAAAAACTATGCCAACCATTATTTTAATTTTGTAGTGTTTATGTTTTACATGATATTTTAGAGACACTATATTATCAAAAAACACCTTTTGGTATTCACCGATCACAATATCCTAGGGTATGTTTTCTACAATTGTGAATTGAACTTTCAACAATTATTGTGGATGAAATTATAATAAGATTATTAATTTTAGATTTATTATTAAATGGGATGGGGTAATGTTTTACATGATTCAATAAAAATGAAGTCAGACAGTGGTGTTGTGAGTGAGTCTCTGGAGTCATAGAGGGTGATAAAAGAGCTCTCCAATATGTACATTGATATGAGAGATGATGTTGGATGAGGATAACTTTATCAGATGATAGTAGAATAATAATTCATGTAACATATATAAGATTCTAGGATGGGGGATTCAAAGGTGGAATTAGGGAATGATTTATTTTCATATGGTGATTCCCCTAATTGATGGTTTGAGGATGATCAACACTAGGTGTTGTTCCAGGGGTGGATTTTAATTCCATCAGAAATGTTTGAGGTGGTTCTCCATGAGTTCCATAAATCAAAGATAGTAGTAAATCTTATAAATAAAAGATATATTTTGGTCTAAGATATCATTTTTGGTGGATTGAGTTGAAGCATTTAGTTATGTAGTTCATGTCTTGATGTTCCCTCTGCCCAAAGGTGACGACTCAACACTGTGTTCCTAATGGTTTTACCAAAACATTAGATATTATTTAGTGATTATGGGAGAATATTTTTATGGATTTAATAATAATTATTCCTAGATATCATGGAGTATTTGATGTTTTGTGGGTGAACATGGGAAATTTGAAAAAACATTCTCTTTTCTCAGCAATCATGGAGTCAATATTAGTAACGGTTTTATCAAAGCAGTATCTATAATAGGTGGTGAGGTTTCATGAGGCCTTGAGGATGATCATCACTAATCATGATCCCCATTTCACCAGATGGGTTTGAGATGTCATTAACATGCTTTTAACTCATAGTTATGCCTCAAAACTACTTTTCATTCATTTTCAAATGGCCAGACAGAGCATACCATTCAGACATTTGAAGCCATGTTGTATAAATAATTCCTATATTTGGGAGGTTAATGGGAAAGGAACTTACCTTTTTTCATGTTTGTTTACAACAATATTTTTAATACACCATTCGTATGACACACTATTATTATTTTTAGTAATAAAAATTTCATTTAACATTTTTCTAGACTAGGTTCAAAGAATGAAAAATTATATGGCTTGAACTAGTCCATATCATAAAAGGAATAGTGAATGTAATTAATAAATGGATGATGGCAGTGCAGGAGCTTCCAAAGTCCTATGAGGACCATAAGAGGAGACCATTGAAATTAAATGTTAAAGAACATATATTTTCCAACGAGTTTCGTTGTCATGGGAAAATGTTTTTATCATGGTAGTAAGAATCCTACCTAATTTATTTGGCCTTTCTAGGTTCTAGTGAATACTAGATCCATGATTTACTAGTTAACACTACTCCAGAAGATTAGCTAGATCCATGATATCATTTATGTATGACAACTTTATTGATATGTCCATAATAATTCTCAATTCATCGACTAGGGTGTGATTCTAATTGATGACGATGATACCTTTGAGGAGTGAGCTATGGAGATCCTTGAACACTAGGATATGTTTTTTCCCAGGAATTTTATTCCATTAATTTGTGTTCAATGGTGAAATAGTGGAATGGAGGAGAGAAGACATGAATAAGATCTAATAAGGCATGGTCAGTATCCCATGTTTTTGAAACCAAATTCTTATTTTATAATTATTTTTTAATTATTTTCAACCTTGTTTGGATTATGAGATAGTCATATATTCTATGGAACCATGTTTATGTCGTTTCTCTTGATTGTGCAGAATATCCTTTAAGAGAGTGTTTGTGAGATAGTTGATAGACTTTTGTTTTTTAGGCCTTGACTCTCTTAGTGAGATGGTTATGATCATGTAATGGTGATATTATTGAGATGTTTCATGGGGGTTATTTTTTTGGGAGACACTTTTTCCTTTTTTTAACCTCTTATTTTGGTCTCTATACTTTAGGATAACAATCATTTGAGAGTTATATTATGTGATGTCCTATTTTCATAGAGGCCCTCCAATTAGAATTTTCAAAGGCTTGATAGTTCCAAGGAGGACTTTAATGGTGTTTTTGATTATAGGGAATTATTTTATCCATTTATATGGTCACCAATCCATGGTTGAGGCCATGGTACTATCGTTTTTGTAATTATGTACTTCTATGAGAGTAATATGGTGCTATGATGTGCCACGAAGAGTAAAAAATTGTAGTTGGCCTTGATGTTTGGTGCATCCCTTTTGTTTCCAACTAATGTGAAACTGGTATCTATGAAATCCATAGAGAAAGGAATGGCTTTAAGTGTTTTGTTCTTGGATACTACCTATGAAAAAATGGATTTAGAGGTCACAACACCATTTTTCAAAGTATGGTGCAGAGAAAACGACCATGAATTTAGTGTCAATCCATTTTGGAAGACTATAGATGGAATTAGAGGGTCCAACACAACTTGGAATACACCACGTCTTTATCCAATGGTAAATTCAGGGTTTTAAAGCATGTGAGAAATGGGGAAATAGTCATGGGAGATTCAGATCTCCTTTAACCATGGAAGACCATGAAATAATTGGTTGTTTCTGCAACATGGTGAGGCTATTTAGGATTCTTAGATAAATAGAGGGATCAACTGACTTTATCTCAATTCTCATTCTTATCGTTTGATATTTTTTCAACCCCATACCCCCTTATTACTTATTTATTATCTCCATTAAGGATCCAAACAACTCGGATCATTGATAATAGAGTTCTCTAGAATCATGATAACTTAAAATTCTCATAATACCTTCCATTATTCCATTTTGAATATATTTTGATTATTTAAATCCCCTCTATTTTTTATTGTCTTCTAAGTGTGGTTGGGTATATCCTTTTAAGGTTGGGTTTCAACATTTTTTTATCTATTTTTTGTGGAGTTTGATCCTATTTTTATTGTATTGGGACTATGGTTCTCTTTGAAGCCACCTTCTTTACAGGGGATGCATTTCCCAACTAATCTTAGTTGATTCGGATATGGATCCTTGGTTTTCACCGTGATGTTCTCCTAGCATAGGTGGTGGAATTATGAAAATTGGGATAGGGTTCTTGGGGTTTTGGAAGTATTTGGAATTATTAATAGAGGGATTTATAGTGATATGCAAAGTGATTTCGATTATAGCATTGGATCTGACTTAGTGGGTTAAAGATCAATTGTCCTATTATGTAAGTGAAAGATGAATTTCATGACCTTTAATGTTTTTTTATTATATCGAGTTTAGATGGATGGGTTTCTTACTTTTTTTCATTAATATTCACATTTCATAATGCACTTCGTTTTTCTTGGTTTATAAATCTTTTATTGTATCATATGATGATTCCAAATGTTCATGTGATTATGAAATGGTAACGAGTATTAAATAATTTATCACATTGGGTTGATATTTTGATGGTTGAATAAGGATTATTGGTTGTTAATTAAATAAATATGATTTTTTCAGTTGAAAAATTTATTGTCTATCTTGTGTACTTATATGTTATGTAATCCTCATTTAAGACATTTGGGTGTCGTATCGACAATTGTTTAAGTTGAGCCTAATCCTAGGTAAAATAACTTAGAGTGGTTTTGAGATTTATTTATATTCCTTATGTTATGTGATTTCATGCGCTACACTACCCACATCGATAGGGTGACCAACACCCAATGGACTCCAGGGGTGTTTTACCCAACATCTGTGTTGGAAAGGACATATGTATGACTACCCCCTCTCCCCCACGCTCTTCTCCCAGTAGTATTATATAATGGAATCATGGAGGTAGACTTCATGTATACGGGTGTATAGGGTTTTATTGTCATTTGGTTATTTTAAACAAATATATCTATAGAAATAATATCATAGGTATTAATATATTTATTTTTTGTATGGGATATGATTTCTTGTTGTATAATTCATGATGTACATGTTGTGGGGAATCTCATTAAATGACTTGGTTACTATATAGAGGAGGTAATTATGATGAGATTATGTGACACCTGGGGTATGGGTTATTATATATTTTACATTAATGTATGTGTCTTATTATAGATAGATGTATAAAGATGTGTGATGTTGGGGTTGGAGAAGAGAAAAAGGAGGGAAGAGGTAGTAGGGGACCTTTATTTTAGATTTTATATTACTAACTGTACCCAAAACTTATTGAGAGATAAATTTTGAGGCTAGGAAATTATTATACCAAAAAGGCGAGGAGTTAGTTTCATTTGTAATTCTCTAGTATTTATTATTATTTCATCAAATTTAAATAGGTTTCTACAGGGAGGATCATATATAGTATACATATTATACTTACCCCTATCTATATAAATTGTATTTCATTTTCAAAGTATATTTTTTATCACGATTTACATTACTATCTCATAGGGGTTTTCATTAGATTTTTGGGCTTCAAGGCCACTTCCATGGATTTATTTTTGTACATATTGTATCTTTATTGTATTTTATCTATTTTTATGCCTTTACATGAAGGTATCATGATATTTTATATTTTTTTGGGTAGGAGTTTTTTGTTGGACTCATATTATCTCTCATTCATTAAATTCTTCTTTGAGGTAAATACCTTCCATTTTGTGGTTGACATACCCTCTATTGTTACCCATATATATTATATATAGATATTTAATGTTAATAGATGAATATTCATAACATTACCTTACAATGCATTCTAGAATATAATTGGTTTAGTATTATTAAAAACTTAGAAACATAAAAATGTTGTTCATAATAGATCTACATCGTCTTCCACTAAGTTAATTATAAATATAACCCTTCTTATACTTATCATACATAATAAATTTATTCATAAACTATGTAAAGGAAATATAAGAAAGGGTAAGATAAGATGTTTATAAAGGGTAATACCTGGAGATACAAATGATCACTTATCATAAAATGGGAACATGGGTATTATAACATGTGCATAAAATTTTAAAAACATACATAGACTATCATATATCACAATCATGAATCATTTCATAATTCATGGAACTTCATAACACATAAATCATAATGGAATTAAAAAACATGAGTAATGATAGTATATCATTCGTATAAGACACATATTTTTGGATTACACATACATATAGAATATTATTTTCATATTATTCAGGTATCACTTCCAAGAAAATCATATTATATTGGGCCCACTACCTAAACCATCATATCATTAGTTAAGGTTTACTCTAAGACTATCATAGTGGATGTTGTCCTGAACTAAATTGGGTTATCTCCTCATTACTATCATTATTATCTCATAAGACATCTATCTATACCTAATTCATTGGAGGGATATATAATTCTGGTCTCACCGACCACATAATTAAAACCATAAAAATGTGTTTCATAAGATCATAAAGTATTCTTTATATAATAACCAAAGAAAATGAATTTTATTCACAATAAATACATAATTTCATCATATAATATCACATAGAAAAGAAGGGATTTTATAAATTAATTAACTGATGGTAAGTAAATGAGTTTCTAAGAATAATCCTTAAATCATAATCATTATCGTATTCTATAAAAATAAATAATGTGTATTTTATTATTGGATCTTATCACCGTTAAATTGGAAATATGTTTTTTACTTCAAGAATGTTATAATGGATAAAAAATGACTCTGAAATACCACGTGAATATTTGTTTAGTAAACTAATATTTTCACTTTGAAAACACTTCATTAAAATCTAAAAAATCTCAAAATATAAAGGATAATTTTTTCTTTGTAGTGAACCTTGGAAACTAATAAAATAATATTTGATTTATTAGGTTTCCATTATAATGGTAAATTATATTCGGGCCATGTATGTTAAAACAAAGATTCCATACTTATTTTTATTTAGAAGTCAAATGTACCTTGTTCAAAAAATGAAAAGAAAATTCCTTTTAAACCTGTTTCTAAAAAGAAAAAAATGTATAAATGAATTTAAATAATCAAAGAAAATATTACACCATTATATAAAAGATTTTTTGAAATCATGAACATTGGAAAAATTATTTTGATCAAAGAAGAAAATTAATCTAGTTTTACTTAGAACGTATTTAGTTCACATGAGTACTTAATGAGATCAAAATTAATAGAAAAAATATAATCTCTAAAAATAAATATATGAGTAGAATTTCCATGCGATTCTTGATATATATTCCATAAAATTTCATTTTTTGAAACATAATCATAAAAAATAATGATAAAAAATTATATTTTAACATAAATCCATTACCTAGAGTTCTACATTCCCTAATAGATCACTATATAAGGTGCCAACCATAAATATTACTTAATCTTGATTTTTAAGTCAAGAATTAATTTTGTTATATTTTAGTATCTTTATGGTTTATAGTTTTCTATAATTAATCCATATTCATTATATAAATAAATATTACTTCACAAATTGGACACTTCCACTCAATATCCATTTTTTTAATAGAACAATACTTTTAAGATATAATATGTTTTTCATTCATGAATTATCTTCAAAATTTTCATCTTAACCTCATATTTTCTCTTACTCATCATTAAAACACTATAAAAACATTTTAAAACATGGGATAAGAACAAAAATCTAATCAAGGGAAATGAAAATAATGAAAGAAACCTATTATTCCATAAATACATATAAATTATTTCTTTTTTCCGAAAAACATTGGGGTCAAAATAAATATTTTCTTACAAAATAACTTAACTTATCTAGAAATAATTCTTCATAAAATATTTTATATGAAATATTAAAGGTAAAATAAGTCTCATAAATTATTCTATTAAATTATGAAAAATATAAAAAAAAACATTTCAAAAAATATACACATTTCACCATTAAGAAGTAACATATACATTCCATTAAACATTGGATCATTAAATTACCATTTAAGAGCATAATACTTCTAAGAAAATCCAAATATATAAGATATAATTAATTTAGGTAATATTTTACATCATTTTTTTATAAAAAATACAAATTAATAACCTACATAGTCAACTTCTAACCCAAATCATTGGAAGGCTATAACAGACCCACTCGTCCTTGGTTTATAATTTAACCACCCATATAAGGATTTTAACAGAACCAATCATCATTATAAGAAATTACTAACAAACGAAAAATAATCAAAACACATAAAAGCTTTCATTTTCATCATCATACTAATAAGAATATTCTTTTCACCCCAAATAAAAACACTTTTACATATTAAAATATCCCTTCTATTTGAAACCCTTTTTTTGAAAATACCTTTAATAAATGGAATGAGGTTATTATTTGAAACAAAAATTAAATATTTTCAAGGAAGAAATATATAAAATATTGGTTATAGTGGTGGGAAAAATTATTGACACAATGTATGTAGAAATAAAATATTATTTTTTTCTTTTTTTTTCGAAAACATTCGTTATAAAATAACTAAACATATTCCCTTGAAAAAAATAAAAATAAAACCAAAAGAGACATAAAATTTCCTTTATATTTTTTTATTTCTTTAAAAATATATCTAAGAAATAATTTCAAGAAAATTTACATGGAATTAAATCATTTAGAAAATAAATAATTAAAATATTTAGAACATGGTTATAAGTTAAAGTGTCTCTTACCTCGAGTTCAACCCAACAAATACTTTCCATAATCTATTGAAAAATTATTTTTTAATTATTTACTTTAATTTTAATATTTTCCATGTTTTTTATTCCTTTTACCATATTATAATAAAATACATAATAATTTAAGTTCATTTCAGACATTTTGATGATATTGGGCTCATATGTCCAAAATGACTTCGGTCGGTTGACTATTGTCAATGATTTCATTATTTAATTATATATTTAATAATAATCATGAGATAAATATCATTTTATAGATAAATTATACTTTTAAAACCAACCATTTAATACAGTTATGATAAATAAACAATGTTACAACCATGTAGATGATAGACCATACATATACATTAGTAACATTTCAATTTTATAATGATCGTGATGTATTAGAGGTAAGTAATATATTATATTTGAAAGGTTATAATTATATGATAAATATTATATAATTTAGTTAAATATACTTATATATAATATCTATGTATTATATTGATGAAAAATGAATCACATCTCTTTGCGGAGGTGGTATTCTACATGTACGCATCAACAAAATTATCATTTTCCAATGGATGGAATGGTAAGAAAATAAATAATATAATACTTTTCTATAATGATATATTTTTATTTAATATTATATATAAAAATCAAATAATCAATGTTACTATCCATATGAGGCAGTGCGGAAAATGAATTACATCTGTTCGTGAGGCGATAGTCCACCGTACCCACAAAACATGGTTTTTATTTTCATTTGATGGAAGGGAAGATGAAAATAAGAAATTATATTTACATAATAACACACACATATATATATATATATATATATATATATCGGAGATAAATATTTTTCTGTACCATCATGGTTAAATAATATTTAAATATGTTATAAGTAGAAATGATCTTGAAATAGGTCGGGTAAGCCTTATCCCTTATTCTCAAATAACCCCATTGGCATACAGATTAATTTATGTAGGTTTCGTCTTTAATGGTACTATGATATCTAGGATATGGTGATGGATGTTTGGGGGATACTTGTATAGGTATTGGATGTAATACATTTCTCAAAATGTGTGAGGAAGATGAGAGGTGAGGATCCCTTGAGGGGAGGGGTACTCATGGAATTACAATAAATATTAAATTAATATAAATTAATTTTCATGGAAAATGTTTTAAAATTGATATAATTTCGATATAAGATGATTATGGGTAAAAATAATCTAATGATATAAAACTTTTAGATGTTTAGATTTTTTTTATCCTTACATCTTTGTTCTAACCCCTGTTAACACTTTTAACACTTACTGTAGTATGAAGGTTTTATACATTAAAGGAGGGAAGAAAGTTATTATAAAATAAATATTAATAGATAAATAGACCATGTTTGATATTATAAACAATATAAAAATTACACAGTTGAAGATAGTATTTTAAATAATTTTAAATCATTTATTAAATCCTTATTTATTATAAAATATTATTAATGTTATTTTTGGAACTATTAAATTAATTTGGCTTTGAAAATTTTTTAATGAATTCGAATATAATCCTTTGAAATACAACTTAAATATTAATTACATATAAAAAATTAATTGAATTAAATTATTCAATCAATTTATCTTTCTTTTAAATCTTAAAAATAATTTATTTTATTTTTTATTAACTGAATAAATACTGTGTCAGCATTACATAAAAATATATGGTAATTAAAACATTAATAAAAATTAAAAATAAATTTACATGGTTGAAACATCATTTATCTTAAAAATAAATATTTGTGTTGAAACATAAGTAATTTTCTACATTTTTACAAAATTTTACACATATTAAATAAAAGAAATAATGTTTTGAATTTATATTTAACTAAAATAATAAAAAAGTTATAATCAAAGTAATGTGGAAATAAATTGTCTAATTTTCTATGTTTTCATGTATATGTGTGAGATATAATAATCTAGTTAAATAATCACATGTTTCATGATTACATTTTAGTCTTTATCAAAGTATTTTTAACCTTATTTATTTGATTTACCGTTATAGATTTGAGAAACATTTGTTATGATTACTATTCATAATTCTCAAAAAATTAATACATTTTAAAAATATTGACCTAAGGATTCCAAATATGGAATATAGATTTGAATATTTAATTCCAATATGTCTCATATCTCAATTTATTATTAAACCGACAAAATTCGATGAAAATCAATATTTTTAAAAAATGATTTTATAAGTAAAAATATGTTTTATACCAAATTCAAGGATAAAATTATTAACAGACTCCATAATTAGATTATATTTAATAAAAACCAAATTAATATTTAAAAATAATCAAAAATATATTTTTTAATAATTTTAACAGAAAATGAAATTTTCAATAACAATCCTTATTTATCAATTTTAAATGGAGAATAAAAAATTTAGAAAATTAAGAAAACTAAATCCGAAGTTAATTTTCACCTGATGAATTTAAAAATGTATTTCATTTTTTCAAGTTAAAATTATTTTATTGGAAATCAAAATTTTAAATTAAACCCTATTACACATGGAAACACAATATGGTTTGAAATAAAGATTTTTTCCTTTTGATTGCAAAACTACCTAATATTATTATAATGAATATAAATCTATAAAATTTAATTAATTAAATTATGAAAATAAATTACCATAATATTACCTAGGATATTACATTCTTCCAATGATTTGGAAATAATATCCTAAATATTTTATTTTATTTATACTCATTTGAGGATATATTTCCTTCAAAAAATTTTCATATTCCCATGTTTCTTCTTTATCAATATGGTTTTCTATAAATTCTTAACATGGTAAATCACCTTTTTCCAAAACACATACTCTATATGATGAATAATATGAATAGTTTGTTGGATATAATTATTGTTCTCTTTCATCTAAACTAAACTAGGTATCAAAACATGAGATTCATTTGGAACACATGTTCTTAACAATAATTCATGAAATATGTCATATACCTGAGATAATATTGGAGAAATGTTACTTGGTTAGAATGAAATCCATCATTTTCTCAGATTTCATAGATTACATTGATCCAGTGTCTTAACTTCCTCTTTATTACAAAATGCATAAAACTTTTCCATGGTGATATTTTAAGAAAAAATGATCACTTCTCCTGAAATTAATATATTTCCTCAATTTATCTTTATAAATTTTCTACATAATTTGATGTATCCTCACATATTGTAAAAGTATATTCACCATATTGGCCACTTATTTTTTCAATTATGGTCGTAAAAATATCCTTCAACCTAATTCATCATAATAAATGTAGTTTGAAATCTATTTTCATATAATGACTTAAATGTTTACATAGGTATACTTGAATGAAAACTGTTATGATAAGAAAACTAAACTAGAGAGATATGATAACCAAAACTTTCCTAATAATCTATTTAACAAGCTCATAGAATATACTCTAATTATTTATTCATTCACTCGACAATATATCATATTGAGGATGAAAGGTTATACTATAATATAATTTAGTTCCAACAGACTATTATAGTAATTTTTAGAAATTATAGGTGAATTTGGAAACACAAGAAGAAAACATTATGACTCCATGTAATATAATTATGTCTTTAACAAAATGTTTTGAAAGATGATCCAAATACATGTTATCATTAATGAGAAGAAAATGATAAAATTTAATAATTGATAAATAATTTCCAATGTCATATTATTACCAGAAGATTTATTTTGTAATACTATCATAAAATCCAGGGATATATTCTATTATTTCCATTATGACACTATAAAATAGTGATGAATTCCCTTTTCTAATTCTAATTTTATTTTAATATATTAACAAGTCAAAAATTTCATATTAAAGTCAATAATATCTCTTTTAATTCCACACCACCTATAACAATCCTAATGGTCTATATACATATTAGTGCTTTGGGGATAAATAGAAATGGAATGTATGATCTAAACTCAACAAAAATCTATTTATATAAGAATCAAAGTCACAAATAATATTTTTCTGAATATGATCACATAATCTTCATCATTGTTAAACGATGGTAACATTACATTCATAAAATATTATACCTTTTCCTGTAAAACACAATGATTCTTCTTAGCTTTCTTAATTCTTTATGATAGAGATGATTGTACTGAAACCTAAAAAAAGATAGTATGTTTATATATACACAATTTCTGTGACAAAATTCATCAAATAATTAACCAAACATCATGTTCCAAATGTAACATTGTTAATATAGACTTATATTTTTGACTCAAAGTATTTTGTAATTTTGTTTTGGTTTCCCTAAAGGTAATGCATTTTATAGTAAAATTCCTTAACTATTAACAAGAATCATCTTTCCCTAATGTTAAACTATTTTTGAGTGAATATATAAATCGAAAATTTGTGATCAATATAAATTTCACTGTTTTGTTTATATAAATATTGAATCTAATTTTTTAATGTAAAAAACCACAGTAGATAATTCCAGGTCATGTGTAGGATAATTTAACTGATTATGTTATTATTGTTGGGAAGCATAAGATGTTACCTAACCATTTTATGTCAGAATGATACAAAGTCCCTTCAATTAAACATCTATGTAGATGAAAGATTCCATATTTCTCTAGGGGAGTTCCTAAAATTGAGTATTCCCATAATTCGTTATTTCTAAAAAAATCATTTCAATCCTATATCTAGATAAATTTATGTTCTCTTCAAGTTGAAATAATCCATAGTCTAGATAACTGATTGAATTTTTATAAAAATAACATATACTAACCTTATAAAATAATATATCTACAAATATATATGTATTTTATTCATTTTGGAAATTATTAAAAAACAATAATTTTTTCATGTTTATAAGTTCATCTATATTTGTAAAAAATAATCCCATGGATTGAAATTTTTTACAACCGAAATTCTTGTATACTAAATTTTATATATAATAAATTTTATATAAAGGGTTTTAAATCAATCCTTAGGTTTCATTCATGATCCTCATGAATTTTATAATATAGAGAAATATAATCAATAAACACAACCAAAAACTAATCTAGGAAACCATAGAAAATAATACTCATAAGTTCTGTAAATATATGTGGATAATTTATTAACACAATGGGAATAACTACAAAATAAAAATTGATATATCTAGATTTTAATGATGTCATCAAAAAAATCTTCCAACTTTACCTTCCACTAATAGTTTCCAAACATGTGATTAATCATTTTAAAATACTTCACTCCCTAGATATGATATAAAAAATCATCAATATTAATAAAAATGATACTTTTTCCTAAAAATTATGTAATTCAAGGATTAAATATATCATTGAACAATATTTAGTTTTAAAAATAAAATAGAATCACTCCATAAAGAAGTGATAAGATGAATGAAACACATATAATGAAATTATTGTTTTTTTTTTCAATTTTATAAGTTCTAATACATCCATTTGATAAGGGTTTATTAAAACTAAAATAGAATCATGAACTAATTAAATAATAAATTAAACATCCCAATCATGTATAACACTTGTTAACTAATCAATAAAAAAATTTAAATATTCTGTTTCTATTGGAACATCATTAATCTAAAGAGTTACCCTATCATAACCAACATGAGTAATATAACATTCATTACCGTCATTTAATAGTTTCTCATTTTATTGATATTAAATCAAAGGGTTGGATTCATTATTATATAAAAATAGAAAATAAATTTAGAAAATAACTTATTTTTCTCTATAATCAATCTAACCATGATATAAAATCCATTTCATAATGTTAATAACCTCGAATTTTATAAGGTGAATGATGATAAGGATTTCATGTATACACTTGTATATATGATAACATGAAAATATTTTTAAATTATTGTTTCCTTAATAAAACCCATAGGTATTCTTATGAAAACTGTTAACTTCACCTCTTAAGGTGAAATCTTAATTTCACTAGAAAATTTAACAGAAATGAAGGAATGTGTAGGCCATGAATTAAGAAAGATATTAGCATAATATAAATAAAAAATAATTTAATTATTACCACTTCATTTAATGGCCCAATATCTCTTAATGTAGCTATAATGTATTTCACCATGTAATTCTTCTTATTTTCATGATTCTAACTATGATTCTTGCAATTCTTTAGACACGCATATTTGTAATGACCCATCTAATTAAATTTTAAACAACATTCATCAGATTTATCAAAATTGGTCTTACCATTACTAAGATATATTTCACTGTAATAAAGGGTGATATTCACAAATTTACCATATCTAAAGCACTTCACATATTTTGTAAGACATTCTTCAGTGTTATTTTTACCACATATGTCACAAAATAATTTTATTGTTTCCTTAAAATTATATTTATTTGATGGATGATTCTAAATTTGATATCATTGGGACCTCTTATTATTCTTTTTGTCATGATATATGTGATCAACATAAATCATCACTTATACCTTCCAAACACATCAAAAAATATTTCCCATAAATATTGAATTTATTGTTGGCCAATTCCCATCAATATCTTTGATTCCATAATGAGTATAACCAATTAATTAAACTGTCAAGATCCTAAATAAAATTTTGGTGTGTACATTCAAATTTTGGTGAATTTACCTTCATATGTGTCTATAAAATATTTCTCCTTTCTCCTCTATTCCAAATATTAATTTTCTATCTTATGTAAAAAAATCTTAGGAAAATATTTCTCAAGAAAAATATTCTTAAATGTATCCCATTCCATTTCATAAATATCTTATATTTATCTTGTATTATTAATCATTGAACACCATTGAATAAATTAAATATCATAATGGTAAAAATATAGTGTTAACTTTTTATTATCTAACTCCCCATGACTTTGAATATTATTTCTCGAGATTTAATCCATACATCATATACTATTGATTAAAAATATCCCGTAAAAGATAAAGTGTTTTTATATAATATTATACACCATCGAAATATTTATTTATGTTAGATATGGGTTATCTATATAATAGATACCACTACCATTTATATAACAAATCAAATGAGCCATCACTACAATAAACTTATAATTTTCAATTCCATCCATTCAAGGTTGCTGATTTTCAAGAATATTATCCTCTTCATTCCTTCTAATATCAGTTTCCCTATTTCCTCTATAGAAATATAATATGAACAAACATATTTTTGATTAATCTACATGGTAATACTAATATTAAATATCTTGATAACCAAAAATTTTAATTTATTAATATTTTTTACAAACATTATCCTAACCTCAAAAATTATCTTATCCTTTTTTCTGATAACAACTATAAGGGCCCAATAATAATAATTATATAATCCTGATTTTTATGTCACAAATTCATTATCATTATATAGAGGATGATTATAATTAATATTTTTATAGAACTAGGCCATTAAAATTATATAAATATTACATAAAAAGTTGAAACTTCAGCATAGTATTCATTTTTCTGATTTTTTTAAGATATAACATGATTTATTTTTAAGAAATATATTTATAATTTTCATATTAACATTATATTTGTATGTAATATTCCTTAAAACAATGTGTGAAAACCTTTTGAATCATGGGATTGGTATTAAAAGCTCAGTAAGGGATAAACAAAGAAAGAGAGAAATGAGTTAGTTTAAGAATAGATAAAAAATATTTTTATTTTCAAAATAAACAATGAGCCCAAAATAACGATTTTATTGCCCTTGAAATCAACATCTATGATCAAATATTTTTATATAATATTTATTAATAAATACTAAATAAAGAAAATAAAAATTTTAAGGGTTTATTAGTAGTCATTGAAAACTCATAAGAAGTTTTCCAAATAGTTTTACATTTCACCTGTAAGAAGAAGAAAATAGTTTAATTTAAAAATTAACTCATTATCATATGCAATAAAATCATAATATTTCATTGGAAAACCCATATAAATTATATAAAATTCATTTAGGAAACATGGGTCATCATTTTAATATCACACCTACAAATGGAAAAACCTATATACTTAACTTATATCCCAATGCATTAGAGGACTGCCCAACCATCCTTGGTTTATAATGTAAAGACCCATCCTTCATTCAATATGGAACCGACCATAATTTTTTATACCAGAACCACCCATCATCATAAAGAAGTCCCAAAATTCCCAAAAACTACAAAAAGACATATCACATGAAATATTAATTTCCATATTCATACTCATGAAAATATTCTTTGAGCCTATAAGAGAATAATTTATAGATATCCAAATGTCCATTATATTTAAAAACATTTTTGTAAATAACATGGAAAAAGGGAAGGATTTTATTTAATTGAATAAAAAATGAAAGATTTTAAATTAATCCAAACATAAAATACTGTTTTTGTCATGGTGGAAACCCCTTGATGCTGTACAAATTCAAATATAACATTACTTCTATCGTTTTGGTAAAAATGTTCCGTATAAAATACTTGGAAGTATTTATTTTTCAAAAAACTGAAATAAAATAAAAATAGGAATATAATTTCCTTTATATTTTTTTAGTGTCAAAAAAATTCATCCCTAATATAATTATAAGAATATGTTAATGGGATAAAAATATTCATAAAATAAATTTTTAAATCATTTAAAATGATGTTATAAGTTAAACCATCCTTTACCTCGAGTTTGAATCATCACATTCATTCTTATCTTCTTGAATAATACAATTTTGATAATTATATAATTTTTAAAGATCAATTTTCATATTTATTATTCTTTTTACCTTGTTATAATCAAATACTTAATCATTTAAGTCCATGTTTTATTTTTTGGCGATATTCATCTCATATATAGAAAATAGATTTATAGGATGATAATAGTCTATGAGGTCATTATTTTATCATGTGAAGAATAACATTCATGAAATAATTATAATTTTTATAAATAAATTACACTTTTTTGGCCAACTAGGAATTATGGTTATAAAAAAGGAACTACATTACAATCAAAGAGAAAGTTGATCATATGTATGCATGAGTAACATTTCAATTTCTTAAAAATCGTGATGGGAAAAAGGTATGTGTCATTTTATATTTATAAATTGATAATAATATACTAAATATCATATTTATATTTAAATTATCTTATATATACTATCCATTAATTTTCCTAATGAAAAATAAATCACACAGCTTTGTAGAGGTGGTAGTCCACATGAATACACTAATGACATTATCAATTCTCAAAGGATGGAAATGAATTAAAATAGATGAAATATTATTTTTAATGAATGTTATAAATGTCATGAATATCATATATACACATAAAATCAATCATTATAGCCAACCATAAGAGGTTGTGGTGGAAAACAAATTACATTGGTTCTCGAGGTAGTAGTTTGTCTTACACATGATCGACAAGTATGTTTCTCATTTGATATAAGATAAGATAGATATAGGTTATTAAATTGACTTAATATCTTTTTTGTATATGGTAGATAGTTATTTTATTATATCATCATGGTTTAAGAATACTTTAGGATGGTATAATTACAAATAAACATGAAATATATCGGTTTGGACTGATAACTTATTACCAGATATCCTCTTTGGCTTACACTAAAATCCCTCTGGGTTTGGTATTTGGGTGATCCCATGACCTATAGGATGTGTGAAAGGATTTTGGGGAGAGTCATGGGTAGATCTGGAATAAACTAGAGTGCTATAAATGTGTGAGTAAGAGGGGATATGAGGTTAGATTTTATAAGTGTGTATAGGTTCACTATTGGAATTAAATAAAATATAAAATTAATATAAATTAATTTTCATGCAAAAATGGTTCCAAATTGATATAATTAGAATAATTTATTATTATGGGTGGAAATAATGTAATAAAATAAATGTTTTACAAGTTTATGTTTTTTTTTCAGCCGTATCTCTTTGTTTTAACCTCATCTTATCCTTTTTGACACTTATCGCGATATCCAGGTTCTCCACAATAAATGGATAAGAAATGATACTATAAAATAAAAATAAACCATGGTTAAAATTTTTAAACACATACTAATAAAAATACTAAATATAATATTTTTTTTAATTTTTAATATTTTAATAAATCATTATTAATTATAAAATATCATTAATTTCATTTTTGGGACTCTTCATTTAATCTGAGTTTTCTGACAACATGAAAGAAAATGAATTAATATATAATCCTTTTAAACATCACCAATATATTAAATTTATCTATTAAAGAAAAAACACAATAAATAATTCAACTAATTTATATTTAATATTTTAAAATCATTTATTTTATTTTTCTATTAATTAATTTAATATCGGGATGAGACTACATAATATTTTATGATAACAATTCCATTAATTTAAATTAAAAAAACTTTAAAAGACTAAAAAATAATTTATCATTATAATAACCATTTACAACCAATCATAAGTTATTTTATCCACATCACAAAATTTTAAAGATATTAAACGGAAGAATGTGACATTTTTGACTCTATACTAAAATAAAATAATATAAATGTATTATCAAAGGGGAGCAGAAAATGGTTTCCCTATTTATATATTTTAAATTCTTATAGATGAAATATACTCATATAATGAAAAAAAGTATATTTTTGTGTTTATTTTTAGTCCTTATCACATTATTTTTAACCATAATTACACTATTTACCCATAACATGGGGAGAAATATTTACCATAATTACTATTAATAATGAAACAAATAAAATTGTAATATTTTCAAAAATTATAACTATTAATTTGAAATATTGAATTCATTTTTTCGATTTAATTCACATAAGTGGATGAATTTAATATAAAATTAAACCCACAAAACATGATGAGAAACAGTTTTTTTGAGAAATTCATTTTTTATGTAAAAAAATATTTTTATACCAAATTCATGTATAAAATTCACTCCAAAAATCATAATGGGATTATGATTAATTAAAAGAAAATAATGAAATTTTAAAACTAATCCAAAATAGAATTTTACAATATTAATATATTAAAATATATTATTGTTTTCAATGAAAATATTTTTTTTTCAATATTCAATGATAAATTAAAGTATTTATAAAATTCATAAAAATTAATCTTATGATAACATTAACATGATGAATTTAAAAATTAAAGTTCATTTTTTAAAATTATTAATCTATAATTTGAAAATATAGCTATTAAATAAAATCAAAAAAATTTGGACAACCCATTTTTTGTTATAGATAAAGTTTTTTTCCTTTTGACTAAATAATTAACTAATATTCTTAAAATTAATATAAATTAAAAATGTTTTTATGAATTTATGAAATTGATTAATCTTAACATTACCTTGATTTCTACACTCTAACCTTCGATATAATAAATTATTAACTATTATACTTTTTTACCATAAACATATACGTACTTATAGTATAATATATGATCCTCTTATAACATTAAAAAACCTATTTATTAATATAAAATTATTAATATCTTCATTTTTAGGTGTTATCTATTTCATTCTTTATTGGAGTTTTGTTGTGGTAGTTTCAATCATTGTGCTTTGATCATGGTTTCATAATGTATATAATTTTAACCATTATATTGATATCATATATATTAATTAAATATATATATATATATTAATCTATAATATATATATATATATATACACATGAATTACAGAGTTCATGGAGACGTCAAGCTGTACGTATGCAAAAATTCTATTTTCACTTTTTGACAGATGGAATAAAATGGAGGTAAATAATAATTCAACTTTATTGAATAATTATTATATCATATATACCTTATATTTTAATTTAATATATCCTTATTACAATACATTTATATCAAAAATTAAAACTGCCTCACATTACTTTATAGGCGTAGTATTCCACACAT
Organism: Viscum album; assembly: GCA_963277665.1. Classification (NCBI taxonomy): domain Eukaryota; kingdom Viridiplantae; phylum Streptophyta; class Magnoliopsida; order Santalales; family Viscaceae; genus Viscum; species Viscum album. The sequence goes on along the minus strand of OY728146.1, from coordinate 192,034,267 downwards.
ATGTGTGAGCAACGTTATCATTTTTCAATGTGTTGGTAGGTAATAATATAGATATGATATGATATTTTAAAAATAATAATTACACCATTTATATCATATATAAAAAATAAACCCATCATAATAAACATCTTTGAATGATGGTAATAGATAATAAACTATATCCCCACATGGATGTATTAGTTCACACATACAAATGAGTGTTACTTTTACTTTATAATTGATGGATTAGAGGGTGGATATTGGTAGTTTCATAATAATAATAATATTTCATTATATTTATGATAATTAAGAAATTATTTTTCGATGATTACTATATATTCAAATGAGGTAATATAATAACTAATAAAAGTGATGGGTTAAGGTGATTAACTCTTCCTTGAAATAACCCATTCAGATATCATCTTAAGTACCCTAGGATTGGTATTTTTGGAAAACAAATACCACTAGATTATAGATAAAGAGGAGGTGTATGGATATTTTAAGGGTTTTGTAGAGCTAAATTCTGGAAATTTGTGTAAATAAGATAATATAGAGGTGTCCTTTTATAGTTGAGGGAGTGGACACATTTGAAATTTATGAAAATATATAAAAAATATAAATTCATTATCAAGAAAATTTATTCAAAATGGATATATATTTTAATTTTGGATATGATGAGGTAGAAATATGATCAAACATGTATATTTAAAAAAAATTATTTGAAATCTTAACCTTATATATTTCTTTATCCTCATGGTAATCCCAATTTAACCTTTATCATGATGATATTTTTACTATTTTTATGATTAATTATGAATAAAAATGAAAGTATCAAAAATAAAAAATTTAGGAATTCTAATTAAAAATATGGAATCAATTTTATCAAATTAAAACTATATAAATAAAAGAAATCACTTTAAAAATAAACTAAAAAATGTGATGTAAAATGATTTTTTGAGAAAAAAATGTTTCCTTATATATTGTATATCTTTATACCAAAATTAAAATAAAATCAAATTTTATAACCATTATTATATTAAAAATAATTTAAATTAACTAATATTACTTATAAATAAATTTGATATAATAATTTAGCTTTTTAAAATAATTAAAATAATTTTTTTAACAAAAAATTGTATTTTTCACTATCCATCAAAAAATTGATTTTTTTCAGAAAATTATTGAAAATTCCCTCTATGATAACTTTGAAATATTAATTTCAAAAATAATTTTTTTTCAAGTATATTTTAAAAAACGATAAAATTTAATTATATTATTTTAACACAAAATCCAATAAGGCTTTTTTGAGGAAAAATATATTTTATGAAGCGTATATAGAAGTTCATAAAAACTGAGTACTTATTTATGAATATTATTTATTCATATAAATCTTTTATAGATATTTTTAAAATGAGTCCATTCATACACATACCTAAAATTTAATGTTTTGGTTATTAGGGTACATTTGGATTTGGGGTTGTGTGTATTGAAAGATATCAAAAAACTGAATTTATTTTAAAGGAAATATATCATAAAATATCATTGTGTTACATAGCAACACCCATGATATTAATTTTACCCTTAGAATTTTTTTCAGTATAATAAAACATGTGGATATCTCAGTATAATTTCATCCTTAGGTTCCCATATATCTTCTTCGAATTTAAAATTCTTCAAAAGAAGTTTAACCAAATGAATAGTATTGTTTTGTAGCAATTTATATCTACAAATCAATAATATTAATTTTTTTCTTCATATGAAATATCATGCTCCAATTATATTACCAATTAATTTTGTATATGTGAAGGACTAGGTATGTACTTCCTCGGGAGAGACACATGGAATACATCATTAACTAGATAGAGCTTCACTGGAAGAATCAAGTGAAATGCTACCATCCCTAATTGATCAAGAATTTCTAAGGGACCAATATACATAGAGCTTGGATTTCCATTATTTTAAAATATTATAACCATATTATGTGGAGATATTAATAGTTCCCCCTTCTCATCAAATTAGAATTCTAGATTTCATGATTATTTCCAGTATAACATTATTTTCAACAATAAACTAATCCTATGTTATAATAAATATATCTATATTTCTATACCATTTCTTCATCAAGATCAAGTTTCAATAGTTTTTGTTCCCCAGGTTCAACTTAGAATGTTGGAGTTTTACAATTTTCTATACAAAGGGATTTAAAAAGAGTCATCAGAATTCTTGAGTGAAAGCTATTATTGAAAAAAATACATTATTAGAGGAAGGTTTGTATCACAACGACCTTATAAATCCATTGAAGAAGACCTCAACATATCCTCCAATGTTTGAATGTATTTCTTATAGTGTACATCTATATAAGGGTGATAAGTGGTAATAAAAAATTACTCTATATCTAAAGACTACCAAAAAATTTCTTACACTTTGAGGTATGCCTTAGATCACAATTAGATATAATATAATATGGAAATCCAAGAAAACATACCACATACATAATTTACATTCTATAAAGATAACCAAGAGAGAAATTTACTATAATACAAATTATGTGTACAAACTTTTTAAGGTGAACAACTATAACCAAAATAGAAAAATGACTTATTGAATTTTTTTTACGATTTCAAAAGAAAACTTTATAGTGATTTTCAGTTTCCATTATTGTATGGATAATGGTTGTGAAATACCATTAAAAATATTCATCTCACCCTTAACTTTACGACATACCATTCATTGAGAAATATACTATGAAACATAACCTTTTATGTTGTCCCACTATAATTACTCTTTTAGATCACTATATATCTTCATAAATCTATGATGAATAAAGAATGATGAACTAGAAGCATTATACAACAAATCCTTCAAATATTGTTTGAAAAAGACACATACATGATTCTAAAACATTATCATTATATTATAATAATGGTTTAACTTAATAATAATTTTCAAATTCTTTTGTTACTCTACATCTTCATTCTATGCCTTTTTAATCTTCACCAAGATATATAGTTGAATACTAAATTTATAAAGGTAAATTTTTTCCCATTCCATAAATATTTTAAGATCCACACTTTTTTAATCCATAAATATTATTTATCCATTGATCCTCATCAAATATAAGCTAGCATGATCCTTTTGATATCGAACATCTACCCCCCATGTTTTCATTTTCGGGGTGGTAATGTATTGAGTAATCATAATAATTTATCAAATCCAACCATCTTATATGGAATATATTAAAATATTTATGAGTGAATATATATGTCAAATCATTACGATCATTATATATATTACAAATTCTCTATAAAGATAAATCCTCCATATCATTAATGAAATGACTACCATAGTTAACTCCAAATCATGTGTTGGGGGTAACTTTTCTCACGAACCTACAATTATCGCAAGACATAATCTATAAATATATCTTTAAGCCCGAGGATACATCCATGTACCTTATTTGATTCATCAATATTGATCATTAACCCTTCCCTTCAATATGGTAGATTAAGAACATGTGAACTAACTAAACTTCTCTATAGTTCCTCAAAAGTTTCATCATATTCATCTGTCTAAAGGATGTTGGTTTCCTTTAGAGTTAATTGGATGAGTATATAATGTATCTATGTAAAATTCTTCCCAATGAATCAATAATATCAATCCAAACTAAGCTAAATATATATCTCATTCCCCATGGTTTGTTTGGTCTATTGTTCTATGACTTATGACTTTGATAGATCCACATATATACCCTCGATGGGGAATATATAACAAAAAAATAAATCTTTCTTCATCCAAAATTCACACGTAGAAAATTTTACAAACTATTATATTTATATAGGCTTTTTGGACATTTATTTATGGATCTTAATTATCTTATATACTCTTTGAATATACAAAAACATCATCTATAAAGAATACACAAAATTGATCATGATAATTTATAAAGATTTTATTCATTAAATCCATGATTATAGAAGGGGAATTATAAAGACAAAAATGCATCATTTTAAATTAATTTGGTCAATAAATTTTATGTAATGGTGTCTTGTCTATATCATCCTCCTTGAACTATAATTTATAATATCCTGAATAAAATTAAATCTTGTAAAAATATTGATTTTTATGAAGTTGGTCACAAAAGTCCTCAATATAATTTATTAGATATTTATTCTTGATATTTATGCTTATATGTTCCCGATAATTAATTTAGGGTCCCCTAAATACATATTTATTCCTAAAACAATAGAATAGGTTTACACCAAGGTGATGAGCTTGGTGGAATAGATCTCATGTAATGATTGTCCCTGAATTTCTTATTCAATTTTTGCAACTCAATAAGGGTAATTCATTATGGTGTCTTTGAAATAGGTATAAAAATTGGTATAGATTATATTGAAAAGTAAACATTATTATTTAGTGGATATTTAAGAAACTATTCAGGAAATAAATCAACAAACCCTCACTTAATTGGAATATCTTTGATGCTATGTTTCTCTCCAACCATTACAGGTAAACAATTTTTTTAATAAAAATCCAGACCCAAAAATAAATGTAATTTCCATAAAAAATTAATTCCTATAATCTCACTGATAGGTGAGCATAGATTGATGAAAAATATCAATCATACCTTCACTTCCTCAGTTATTTTGTGTGATTTATATAAATTTAACCAATCCATGTGTAAGAAAAGATCAAATTCTAAAAGAGAAAGAATAAATATATTTTTAGGAACCAAATTACCAAATAATTTAACTAGATAATAATCACGGACTTGGGATAAAAGAATAATAATAATAGTGGTTTTCAATAATCATTAAAAATACAACTATATAGTTTTTATTTTTATACCCATAGATAATTCTACAGATATAAAAGAGTGGGTAGATCTATAAAAAAAGAGATTATCTATTCTAGAGTGAATGTTATGTTTATGTTTCACCACTTAATTATCCATATGAGTAGTGTGGATCACATTAATTTTTTTGTATGCATAAGAGGTTCTTAAAGCTAATCATCATTATCATTAGACATTTTATTTTATAATTGGAAAGTATAATCCCCATTATACATGAATTTTTAACACTGGAGTATGGGTGTTGTATTTTTTTGATCTTATTCATTTTTTTTGTCGACTAGACTCTTCATATCACTTCTTCATTCGATTACTTAGTGAATTTCCTTTCAAGACATAAAAAATTTACCAATAAACTTAATAGACTTTATTCTATGTTTCTTTATATATATTATAAAATAAAGATCATATTATTCTCTATGTGGATTTTATAACTTCCATTAAATTTCATATTTATTTTCTTATCAGAACATTATGACTGATGGGATACTCCAATATGTATCTCAACATTTATGGAACATTTAATGACTAAATCATAGTTTATGAAGTCAATTTTGGATAAACCCCTTCAGATACATGGTTTTAAGACACTAATGAATCGATCAATCTTACTATTAGGGTGGATGATAATAATCAAAACATACATCAGAATTCCTGTAAAATATTATTCATAGATTCTAATGGATTCAATATCCTTTAACTATAGATTAATGACTTCCTTATCCAATTTTATATTAAGAATTTAAGGATAATCTATATTGAATAATATGATCATAAACTCAACCCACTCCATGGAGTCAATTTCAACCAATTTCCTCCTGATATTGATAATATTACTCCATTTATCATCTTCTCCATCCAAATGAAAAAAATATGAATGAATTTTTCAAGATCTAATAACTGGAGAATGAAAAATAACTTTTCAAAGGTACTAATCAATTATATAGAAACTGGTGAATCACCCGAGTCAAAAAAGAAGGTGGGTGTTTCCTCGTGAAGTAGTCAAACATTTTATTCCATTCCTTGGTTGTTTATATGATCAACATGGTTAATAAATTGAAACAATTGTGTGAGCATAATAATACGATTTTTCATTCTAACCCCCATAAAATTTTTTTTCCTAGGAGGACATTCGTTGTAATTTCTTTCAGATTAAACATTAATATTGTTCCTTTAGGTTAAATACATTTAATAAAACATGAAAATTGTAATTTTATAAAATTATTCATAGTGGAAACCATATAATTAAGATAATTTAATTTTATGATATATAAATTATGAAACCTTATTTTCAATATAATAACCACGAGGCTTAACCTAGATAATTCATGGTCATATTTTATTTAAATCCTTCAAAATTATTTGTAATAAAAATATTAATTTACATAAGAATTTTCCCTCAGAGTGAAAATAAGGTTCACAGTAAGGGAATAATTACCATGCTCTGAAATGAAGGCCGAGATATACTAGACCAACTCATTTTTGGAATATTACCTTAGATGAATATATACCAAAATAAAATCCCCTTGTAGTACCCAAATAGATATTTTTATTCTAGTAAAACCACAATCCTTTGTTTACCATATCATAATATTTTCTCAAATTTTGGATTATCCGAAGGGTTCATACATAATTTTTCTTATCCTAGTTTTTAAAGGTATCTAAACCTTACTATGATATGAATTATAGCAATCCTTAGTTTTCATACATAGATATTACATCTTAATAGATAAATACTCATTAAATAATTTTATGACCCATGCCTGAATAGAATAGGTTTAATATCCCCAGAAACATAGATACATAAAAAATGGTTTATAAGAGATCTTCATCACTTCCCACTAAGTTATATATAGCTACCTATATTATTATAAATATTATAATTAATAATATTCTTCATAAATTAGAAGTGGAAATATAAGAAATTTGGTGAATAGATTATCAGTAATGTTAAACAAAGGATATATTAATGATAACTTAAGAATGACATGAGTATAATTGTTAGATAACATGATCATAACATTCTGATATTATACCTAGAATATCATAGATCATAATTTTGAATCATGGCATAAATTTTTATGGATCATAATACATGAATAATAAAGGAATAAAGTAATATGATCTATGAGATCATATCATTGATATAAGACATATTTTTGGGGCATACACATTAGTATTTAAAATAATTTCCATAGAAATTATGTATCCCTACCATAAATATCATAGTGGATTATGTTCACACCCCAAACCACAATTTCACCAGTCAAGGTTTACACTCAATAGTTTCATAGTGGATATAGACCCTTACTAAAATTAGTTCACTCCCAATTCTATTCTTTATTATCTTATGAGATATCAATCTTTAGAAAATTAATTTTACGGATATATAATTCTAGGTCTAGCCATCACATAATGAAAACCATTAAGTTGTGTTTCACAATATCATAAAACTTTTATCTAATAATAAACAATTAAAAGAAATGAATTTTTATAAGCACTTCATTATGTCATAGTAGCATAACCTGTGGAAAAGAAAAGGGTTTTATAACTTAATTAACCCATGGTTAAGAAATGATATTCATAAAGTCATTATTAAATCATCATCATTATAATAAATCAAATGAAACAAATAAAATGGTATCATTGGATAAAATCCTAAGTAAAATATAAATCCAATGTAATATCAAAGATATTATTATGGATGATAAATTACATTAAAAGATAACTTGAACATTTCATTGGAAAAATACCCATTTAATTTTCTGAATCACTTCAATAAAATATTAAAATATCATAAATATTAGTAAAATTTATTATTTTAAATGAATCTTTGAATTTTTTAAATTAATATCCAATTAATTAGGTGGTCATGATGATTTTAAGTTCCATTCATGCCATGTATGTTAAAATATTGATTCATTTCATATTTTTAGAAAATTATAAAAAGTACCTCATTTGGAAAATAACAGGAGGATTCCATTTAAACACTTTTTTAAATAGTCAAATGGGGGTAAAAGAAATAAAAAAATTATATTATAATAGTATAAAATTCATGAACATTTTTAAACATGGATATAGATTAAAAAGGATTTTCTTTTGAAGAGGGGAATTTAGAATGGTTTTCTTAAAAATGTTCTTTCAATATATTGAGCGTTTAAAGAGATGAAATTTAAAGGAAAATAAGTCATAAAAAAGTAACAATAATATAAGAATATTCTTTTTATACTTCAGATATAGGATATGAAATTTAATCATTGGAAAATGTAATTATAAACAATCTCGATAAACAAAGATATGGTAACATAAATCCCTTACCTTGAGTTCCAATCGTTTAAAACCACTCCAACCTACCATATAATAAGTTTAAAATCATTATAATTATAAAATATAATCATTTATGAACTTAAAATATCATATATTTTCATATTATAAAATATCATCCCCCATTTATTAATAATAAATTATCAAATTCATCATTATCTGGTGTTAGGTATTTCGATTTTTAGTTAGAGTTTTTGTTCAGTAGTTCACATCCTTATACATTGATCATGAATCCATAATAATCCTAATTTTAACAATGATATTAATAACATATATACTCATTATAAATATATAGATAATTAATGTCATCTAAAAATGATGGAGATTAAAAAAATAATTACACGGTTCTTGGAGATGGTAGGCCGTATGTATACATGACTTCTATTTTTTAAAAAAAATTGAATGAAATAAAGGTAAATAATAATTCAACTTTTTATAAACATCATTTTATCACTTATATGAAATATATTAATTAAATAAATCAGTATTACCATCCAATTAAATCACAAAGGATAAACAAAATACATCGCTTTATGGAGGTGGTAGTCTACACGTACTCATGTGCGACATAATCATTTAAAAATTTATATGAATGTAACAATATACATATATATATATATATATGATATTATAGTTATAAAAGAGTAATTATATCATAAATAATATTTCTAATCCCTAAAACCATCAAAATAACCAATCCATGAAATATGGTGATTGAAAATAAAATGTATCTCTACATAGAGGCGGTAGTCCACATGTACACACACGTGATAATTTCACTTACCATAATATGGAATATAGGGATTATAATTATGGTTAAAAAATAAAATAAACTTTTATTATATTTTATATACACAATTTATTGTTTTATGATTAAATATATGGATTTCAAATAGGTAGAAGTGGAATTAAAAACAAAGTTACTAGTTAAGCTGATTACATTTTCCATAAATGAACCCCTTTATATCTTCTTTTAAGGTCCCTAGGATGGGTATTTTGGGAATAAAATAACATTATAACATGGATAATGATTTTTTGGTTGTATTTTGGCATATTTTAGTCCATATAATTTTCTAAAAGTGGTGTAAATAATATAAATGAGAGGTGTCCTTTCATATGTGGGGGGGAGGACACACATAAAAATTATAATGAAGTCATTATCTGTAAAAGTGAATTGAAATAGATAAATATTATAATTTTGAATAGTATAAAGTTTAAATATTTCCATCCAATATTATTTAGAAAGGTATAATTGTGAAAAAATCCTTACCTTTTAGTTTAACCTCCTCAGTATACCAGTTTTTACCTTTATTGTGGGCACACACATTTATTTTTTATTACTATTAAATAAGAATACGAATTAAAGTGGAATGATCACAAAATCTGGACAAGATAATTAAAAATATTTAATCCATTTTATGAAATTTAAACTCTATATGTTATATAAATTTCTTTTTAAATAAACTCTCAAAATGCCATGAAAAAGAGGTTTTCAAGAAAAAATGTTTCATAAGAATAAAAAACTTTTATACGAAAATCCATATGAAATTAATTATAATGACCATAATTGGATTATTAATAATTTAAACTAAATAAATTCACTTTAAAAACCATTTTAAAGATTTTTTTTATTTTCTAAATGAAAAAAAGGTTTCAATAAAAATCCAAAATCTTCAGTAATATGGAATGACGTTTCCAAAATAACAATAATTACATTGACATAAAATCAAATATAATCCATCAAAGTTAACTATAAAAAAAATAAAAATATTCATTTAAAATTCAAATAAAATATCACAGACCACTTTAAAATAATATCATATAGGGCCTAAAAAGAGAATCAATACCTCTGAATTTCTGATAACCCGTAAAAATATCAACCCGAGATGAAATATATGAATCTCACATTATACTCAACCAATAAAATCCTAACTTCTAATGTTAGTTACAACCCACTCTGATAAAAACTATAATTCCACAGACATAACCATATATAATTATATGATTAATACCATATAATTCATTACTTATATATCAAATTCCTTTTAATTTTATAGTTTTTTTAAAAAAAAAATCATACCTAGTAAAACCAATTATTTTTCCACCAAAAGGATATTTTTTTACCTTAAAAACTATTTTATGATGCACAATAATACTATCATAACTCAAAAAAAGATTAATATTACCTTATATACATGTCACATATATTAGTCTTCTTAATTTTCATGGGGAATAAAAAATAAAGTAATATTGATCTCAAATTCTTAGTAAGGATAAACATACGTGATAACAATCAAAGTGCATACGTGAGAATGAACATGTGGGAATGCAAACATAACCAATGTACATGGACACATCATTAATAAATTATTTACAATAAAACATGAATCATTATTCCTAAATAATAATGTAGTATTTTGGAATAATCAAAAGAAACAATACATATAAGAGTGAAAACAGCAGTCAACAATCATGAGACACAAGAACATAACACATGTGTACAATGTGACATTATAAAGAGGTAGATACATAAGAATAAAAAATCATTTCATATATAAATTATAACTACAAATACCATCATAATATAATAGAAAGAGTCTGATATTTAATTTTGTTTACTATATAGTCCCTTATATTTCATCTCAATGGATTTAAATCATTTGCCAATGCATTGAGGGATATATAATTATGGGCCCACCAATCCAATATTGGAAAACCATATGTATTCATGCACAAGTAAAATTTCAAAAATTTATCTTAATATAATTAATAATGATATAGAAATGGGTTTAATAAATATTTATAAAAAAATTATGGTATCTTGGTAAATAATATGGATGATATTATTAGATAATATCCCTAACTATGCATATGAAACATTTATGGAAGTTTACATAATGAAATTATGAACTAAAATATAAGAGTATTGGTAAGAATTCATGAAAAAATTTCAAAAATAAAAAAAATCTAATAAAATGGGTATATTTTTTAGATATAGTATTCATATAATTTTTTAAAATTGATATTTAATTTAAACAATAATTATTTTAAAGTAAAATTAAAATTTAAGGCCATACAACTTTGGTAACATTTGAATAAATATCCCTTCAATATAACATCATGAAATATAATTGTATATACAATAAGTAAAAATTTATTTTATGATAAAATAAGTTTAGATTATAGATAAAAACCATATGAAATAAAATATTTTTTTAAACAAATGTCTCTATGAAGGGGAAACTAAAATGAAAAATTCTATAAAATATCAAATTTTATTATGTAAGAGTTTATGAAAATAATGATTTTGAGAAAGAAATAAAAATCCTTAGAAAAAAACATTAAATAAAATATTATTAAATATTATTTTAGAGTCTACCCATATTAGAATAATGAATTTAAAAAGGATATATTATAACACTTTAAAAATAAATTTAGTCTAAAAAACACTTACCTTGTATTATTGCTTTCTCAGAAGTACTCTAGATACAAGTATATTAATAATATACTCATTAAAAATATATTTTAAAACATTATTAAAATTTATCAACTTTTATAATAATATTTTATATTCTTTTATCACATATTTAGAACTTATTTTTAGTTTATTCTAAAAATAAGGTGTTAGTTGTTACAATCATTCCTTGTCCATTTCGATATAACAGATTCAGTCATCATTCCAGGTTCATGAATTAGTAATTTCTAGTGTATTATAGATATAACAGTATAATATAAATAATTATTAATGAAGTAACATGTTCATTCAATGGTTTTTTCAGGTGTGATTTGTAAATATGACTCTTTAGAGGCTTGTCTTTATATTTTTTAATGAACAAAATGAGGTATATTAAAAATGAGTTAAATATTGATGTTAATATTAAAACCCCAAAAAACTATTATTTACGTGTAAATAACATAACTTTTTTTTAATTAGTTTTTCATATCCATCCATGAAAATATTTCATAGCATCATCTATGTAGGTGGTTATACACACCCAAAAAAGAATTTTATTTAATTAGTGGATGAATAAGATTATTTAGAGGGTAATCTAAAGTATCATTATATAAACTTCTAATGATATTATTTATATTTTATTTATATGTAAATTCATAGTTTTTTAAGTGTTATAAGATATTATAATTGAAAATTAACATTAAAAAGTTAGTACATAAAAAAATCGAGTCTTATCTGGGAAGTCGTATTGGTTTTGGGTGAAATTAATGAATTCAAATGAGAATATAAGATATCCAAAATTGTAACCACATATTAGGGATAGAATAATTTCATAGTATATAGATTATTTAAATTTAAATTTTTTATTTAGAATGGGTTTTGAAGGGGTCCTTTGAGAAGTGAGAATGGGAGATATTATTTTAAATACTAATTTCCTTTTATAAAAGGAATTTTTAATTCAAGGAAGTTGGATCCAAAATGTACAATTAGAGATTATAATATAATGGGGGGTTTATAAATACCTAATAAACCCATTCATAGATAAGGTATTGTAATGTATTTGATATTATACCTTAATTTATCCATTTTACCTTAGTTAACATTCTCTACGGTGACTAAATTGTTCCCAGGTAACATATTTTATAAATAAAAATGAAGATGAAATTATTATATTATTTTAAATTTTTTATTCCAAATATTATATATATTTTATATAATTAAATTTTTATAGATATAAAAACCAATATTAATATTATTATGCATAATACAACATATTTGTTGAAAAACGTATTTTTAAGCATAAAAATGAAATTATTCTAATTTAGTATAAATAGTATTTATTACCACAATATTTTTGGTTTATGAATTAAAAATATTTTTATTTAACTTTTAAACCCATAAAAATTATAATCAAACCATTTTATTACTAAATTTAATGAAACTGACCCAAAATAGTTTTTTATTAGAGTGAAATATAAATTAAGGATCAAAATTTCAAACATAGGTTTATAAAGTAAAAAAATTATTAGTGAACACTTTTTCTTAGAGAATTTTTTTTGGTGTCAAGATAAAATTTAGTAATTTTTTTAGCTAGGTTTTTTATCAGGATGATGTCATAAAATTTACAGTATTTGTAAAAACCGTATTTTTACTATTCACCAACAAATCAACCTTTTAAAAAATAAATAAAACGCAAATTAAGATAATTTTAACATCTAGATACAAATATAATGTTTATGTTATCAAATTATAATTCTATAGTTTATAAATTTAACTCATAAATTAAACTATAAATTATATGGAAAAGGAATTTATTTTGAATTAAGACTATTTCATTTCAAAATACAAAAAATTATTCATTTTTATACCGTGATAAAATTATTTATAAGACTATAATAATGAAATATATCAATATTAACTCATATAATTAAAATTATTATCCATTTATAACTTATATAATAATTAAAAATTTCTTTAAATATTCTGAAGTAAGATATCTTGTTACGTGAATAAGTTTAAAATATTTTGTATCAATTATATCTAATTGATTATATAATATATTATAGTGGAATTTAAAAAATTTTAAAAATAAGTATTTTTAAATAAAAATAATTTAGAAAATATATATTAATATTTTTAAATACATTGGTTGTCGCATGCTGAATCCAAGATAGATGCCTAAGTTATTCTTTTTTAAGATACTAAAATCCTGAAAGAATGAATTCATCAAGTGTAAATGTCATTATGATTTTTGTTCCAGAACCTTCCTATATCCAATATTTATAAATATCATTCTCCACTATAATATTTTTATATTAAAGAAATTCTGATTCAATTATAACGATATTACTATTATATGACTCTAAAATCTTAATCCTTCATTAGTATACCGAGTTCTTGTTTGTGTCGGTTCAACAAGCTGCATGAACTATGCTATACCAACAGAACCATTTTCACCCATAATACGTCTCAAGACATTAATATTAGAAATATTTCACATTAAGGACAAATATTTGTTATAATTATTTTTTGGTAGGGAAAATTTTTTGATTTACAATCATTATATAGTAGTTCATGTTTAACGATAAATTACTTGAAATATGTTAAACACATAATCCATTCTAAAAAACAATACCCAATACTTCCTTAAAAGTAAGATGATACCATATAAATTGTAACAAAATAATTATTCCACTATAAAAATCACCATTATGAAAATTATATAAAATAATAAATATTACTAACATCTGATGATGAAAATAATCCACAACTAACTAATATATATGTAGTTAATGATTATAAATTATGTGTATAATAGGTAATATAAATGAATAAATTTTAGAAATTTTTTTTAAAATGATTATGATTATTATACAAGAGGATAAATTGATTTTGTGGATGTTTAAAGTGAAGGTAAGTATTTTTTTTATCTCATATTGAAATCGAGATTCTCTATGTTTAAATTCATATTTTAGGAAATTGTATGACATTTATCTATAAATTTCTTAAATATTTTTATACTCTAACCATTAAAGGGTTATACATATATTCTCACCATTTACCTTTCTTTGGATTATAATTACACTTAAATAATTCATGTATATATGAATTAACATTAACTCTATCTTTTTGTCAAGATTATTTCTCCCCCATATCATTATTCTTTATATTTCATTCTTGATATTTATCTAAACACTTTAATGGTTTATTATAACCACTTTATACTTTATTTGACATAATTTATAATTTTTTAAAAGAATCTTCTTAATATTTTCTGCATTAGTCATTTTCTAATGACCTTGAATTTCTTTACAAAATCGTGAATGTAATATCCTTTTTGACATATTTTATATAAATTATTATTTTCACATATCCATATATTTTATTTAACAAAATGTATCTCTATGTTTTCATGGTTTTCTAACATATTTTTGAATCTATATTTTTAAAACATTTTATTTAATAATAAAATTTATCATAAGTAAAAGTAATTTCTTTCAATTTTCCTATGAAAATTTCTAATCCTCCAGAAAAGTGTTTTTAATATATATAAACATCCATCAATGTTTATTAAGTCTTTAAGGGATACTATATAATGATAAAATCCACCTATTATCTCTGTATAACTTATCATAATTTTTTAGGAATTTTTTCATGAATCTCATTTATTTTTCCACGATTAATTAAGAAATGATATAATTAAGAGTGTTTTCACCTTCATGTGGAACACATATATAAGGTTTATCATTATGTAATGGATGGTTTGGATATATCTCACAATTAATTGGTTATATTTTTATATCTAATGGGATCATCATAGAAAAATGGTGGTCAGCCTCAGTAAAAAATGGTAATGAGACATGTGTGGTTTTCCTAAGTCTAATATGCTATGGGAAGGTGGTTAGCCTATTGAATTATGATATGAAATTCATGGTGGTTAAACGTTAAATATTTCTTGATTTTAATGATTTTGTTTATCCCATATTCTTATAATTATGTTATGATTTCATATATTAGGACTATAGACTCATGTTTTCATAATTTTGTTAAAAAATTATTACATTATGCCAAAGTCTTATGCCATGAATCAAAGTTAAAGATATATTTTAGCAGGGTATAGTTTTCTTATATTATGAAAATGAACCTTGATTACATTCTCATACCCATATTCCAATATAATGTTAAATTTAGATATTTATTTATATCTATTATGTTTATCCATATTGATCATTCGAGCCGATAATTTCTCATGTTTCAGTTCTCTGGGTTATGAATAAGAGTATTACGCATGATGTGTATAAAAGGGTATCATTTGACAACACTATATTTGGTAAATGTTGAAAATATTGTATGATATTAAATTTATTTATTTTATTTCTAAATACCCTAATCCTAAATGTATTGAGGTGTGATTTATTATGATATATAATGAATAATAATGTTAAATAATGATATATATATATCCATGAAATAAATGGATCACCTTAGTTGGTATTCGTGTGGGTTATAATTATTTTATTGGAATAGGATAATAATGATAATAATAAATTGATAGGTCCTAAAATTACTAATTATGAACCAAAAGTGATACAAGATGAACCCAAAATTCCATAATATGAAATGAAGGTGTAATAATTTTGATAATATTTGGATTAATTATCTTTATCAAATGATTGTTTACCCTGATTATTACCACCAAATAATGAAACTATCCCTTTTTTTTGAGATAATGTTTGAAAAAAGGAGGAATAAAGTTAAAAATATATGTACTAGTTAGTGAAATTAATTTACCAATGGGAAAAAAATTTATTGGAGATGAAGTAAATAACATCACAAAAATTATCACCCAACATTCTCAATCTATAAACAAAAAAACAAATCAGGCTGAAATCCAAAACTCACCATGGAAAAGTTCTCAATGGAGTTCTTTATGAGACCACATCTGCCATCAATCAGGGTGTCTTATAATCAACTAATACTTCATAAGTGGATCAATTCAATATAAAATTCATTATTCATTCTCCAGTTCATGGATAATTGAATGGATTTTTCATCTATTTATAAATTATATGGTGAGGACGATCAGTGATGGACTCTCATTAAGAAAATGACACAAAATAAGGATGTTATATATATGAATTTGGAGAATTTTGAGAAAATTTTATTCCCTAAATATTTTCCTAGAAACCATCATATAAAAGTTGAGAAATAATTCATAGATTCTTAATTAATGGATGATTAATCCATTGATACCTATAAGAAAAAATCTACAATTCTCGAAATGTACACTTATGCTTTTTTCATTGACCTAAAAAGAAAAACTGATTGTTTATATAAACATTAAAATCCAGTCAATGAAAGGTGTTCTCATTAAGATAAATTTTTAGTGATTATGAAATGGTTTTATGTTCTATTAGGGTAGGAATAGAGATTGGTGACACCAATTATGGTCACATTTTCGGGGAAAAGAAGAGAAAAATGGATTTTTGAGGAAACTCAAAATCTAAAGCCTGTAGCGAAATAAAATTAGTGTTTCCTCAAAAAGTATTATATGTATGGGAAATAGGCTTACAAGTAAAAAAATCCAATTTAATGAAAACAACTGTCATTAAAATCTACCTAATACAATAGAGAATTGTAAATACTATGAAATGAAAACTGCTAAAGTGGGTTATGAAAATAAATTGGTGAAAATTACACTAATCATCTGCTCTTAATTTGAAATTTTCATATTTTATTTTGGATGTACACACTCCATCATATATGGTAATTTTTTATTGCATCAAATAAACACCGTAATGACTATATATTTAATTATTAATTAAAATACTCATGGAATTTCATGTTATATTAGGAAAGTATTAACTCTCTTTAAATATAGGGAATGTTAATTTTGGGGTAAGTAACATTTCATATCACGAATAAACCTCGGATCATATATCAATGTATGGAAAATCAAGAATCCCCTATCAAAATTAATTCAATTATTTGTGTACTAATACACAATAATAAGGGGTATTTAACTAAAATGGTTTGGAGAAACTCATTGTTGATAATATTTATGTTATTAATGAAAACAATGATGTTTTTTCTAAAATAGTTTTTGATTATTCTCCTAAATCATAAAGTTGAGTTTTCAAAAGAAGTTATACATGATTCTATTTCTATATCAAATAATATATATATAATTGAATCAATTTATGTAGTTGAATTAAATATTCCAAAGTAAGATAATTTAGAAAAGGGTTTTACATTCCCAATTTCTTCACTATGGTGTGAACTAGTCCTATTTTTTTAGAAGAAATATAAGTCAATAATTCTTGGTATTTATTATCATAAACATGAAAAAATAATTATAAATAAAATTTCTCATATCTCATATATTGAAAAATTTATCAATCATCTTCAAGGGGCTAGATAGATCCCAAATATTTATCTTTAATTTGATATAATAATTTAAATGTGAATAAAAAGGATTTACCCTTGATGAACTTCTATAGAAGATATGAGAACCATGAATTCATAGTGATTACATTAAAACTGATAAATTCCCCTAATATATTAATAGATATGGAAAATATATTCTTTATAGATTTCCTCAATTAAATTTTAGGAGTCTTTGATAATATTATCAAATATAATTTGATCAACATGGAGAATGATATCATTTCAGGATTATGTTCAAGACATTTATAAAAGAGAAATTGTATGCTAACCTTATCAAGTGTCAATTATGTACATGAAATTATCATTATCAGTTCATGTAATCTAAATTGATGGTATATATATGGATCCTTCAAATACAGTAGGGATTGAAGAATGGACCTTGCCAACTACTGTATCATAGATTCACAGTTTTCATCGATTGAAAAGATACTATTGATTAATTGTATGGAATTTCTTATGATTGTAAAATCCACTAACCATGTAAAATTGGAAGGGATTCAATTACATATAGATAGATTAATGTAATTAATATTTTATGGATATTGGTTGAAAGTAGGCCATTGAACTTATACAACATTACCATATAATAGATAAGAGTTCTTGATATAATGTGATGCATTAAATAAGGGATTGTGATATACCCTCATAAATAATGACATGATGATATGTTATGCCTCATGTCAATTAATGATTAATTAGTAATGTTTCTCAGCACACGAAATAGAGGTTGTAGAAGTAAAATTTTCATTGATGATATGGAATAATTATCTCTACAGATAAAAGTGTAAAATATATACTAATCATAATAGCATAATATATATATTTACTTAGAAGGATTTGAACATGCATCAAAGGAGATAATTATATTTGATTGACTAGTATGATTTCTCAACATATAACCACCTTGGGAATTAAAATAACATGGATGATGCTTTGAGCTATAAGGATCTTGATACCTTATATAAGATACAAATTTAAAGAGACCAAATACTCCTAAATTTCTAATTAACGGAAATTCAAAACACGATTAATGGGGAGAAAACTTATATTACCAAAATGAATACTCAACTATATATCCATGTAATTGTAAATGAGTTATAAATGTAGGATAAATATATACAAAATAGGGTAGAGAATATTTTGTATTTCATCACTGACTATGAGAGAATTATAAGATTCTGAAAATGAATATATGTTCCATCAATACCAGAATTTCAATATTTATTATATGTTTCACAGAAATCATCCTTACCAATGAATCCTATATGTATAACTGTATATAA
Source organism: Viscum album (assembly GCA_963277665.1). Taxonomy (NCBI): domain Eukaryota; kingdom Viridiplantae; phylum Streptophyta; class Magnoliopsida; order Santalales; family Viscaceae; genus Viscum; species Viscum album. The sequence continues at coordinate 192,014,928 of OY728146.1, read as the reverse complement.
TGATATCAATTTTAGTTCCTTTTATATCAATGTGAAGAGGGAAATTATGGAGTTTGTCTCGCAATTTTTGGTATGCTAGAATGTTTGGGATTAACCTCATAAATTTAAGAGGATGGTGAAACTATGACCTATAATAGTATATAAATGGAAAGAAATATCTATATATTACATCATGGGTCCTCTAAATACTTATAAACGATATAATTCCATTTTTTGGGGTTTTTATCCATACTAAATCAGAACATTAAATTTTTATTTTTGATAATTTCTCAGTTGGTCAAATTTATAAGATATACATAAAAAAAGTAATAAGGATGAATGGACTACCCCTAAAAATTAGATTTGATCATGTTTTGGGGTTTAACTTAATGTTTTGGAGAATCATCCAATAACAATTGTATATAAATATGATCTTCGTCATTGATTACCATCCTCATAATTGTGGTCAATACAAAATGACTATTCAAACTATGGTGGATATGATAATGTCATGGTCAATATATTTTGAAGTGTGCTGTATTCAATAAATTCCCCTATAACTGATCTCATATGAAAATAGTTTTTATTAAATCATTAAAATTTCATCGTATTAGGATCTATATGGGAAGAGGGGAAGATCCCTAACCTGGTGGGATGAAGTTGGATATCATAATGTTTCGAGACTATATATCGATCAAGACATATCAATGATTATTTAATCCTTTTCAAAACATATTACTACTACCAAAAATAATGTAAATATATGCACTGATATCATCAAATAAATATTGATATTGAAGTCGAAGACATGTTATTCCTTAAAATATTACCTTAGAAGGGGATTATGAGATTTTAGAGGAATTGATTTTGATCCCTAAATATATTTTCCCCATATAAATCCTTGATCATGTGGGGATGATATCTTCTCATCATTAATTTATTTTCAACATCTCAAAAGAACATGATTTGATCCATATAAAACTTTTGAGGATGTAAATACATGACCCGATTCATATACTAGACCTATAGGTTGCACATCTAGAATATGATCATTCATATGATGAGAAACTGATAAAAACCTTGTATCATCGAGATACTTTATAATGAAGCAAGACCACTCACCTGGTTAGAGTTATCTGGAGAAATCATAAGACTAAATAAGTAATATGGGAACCCAAAGACATAATTTAGTAGTAGTAACCTCATTTATTTTCATGAAAGTAACAACATTTCCAGGGAAAACATCTGGTATGGTTGGTAGAATGAAACACTAAAAATTTTTAATACGTATTTTATTTTAAAATAAATACTATATTTAATAGTTTTTTTCACATTAAAAACTGAATTGAAATGAAATTTTATATATTCTTTTGAGATAAAATATTAAAATTAAAGTTAAACATTAATACATCATGAGAGTAAAATATATGTAACATCATTAAGAAAAGTAGAAGTGGAATTAATCTGCATGTAAATAAAAAGACCATGAAGATGAAATCATTATCAACATGGTTTTCCCAGAAGATAATACACCCCATTAATGATGTAAAAATAATGAGATACATTATAAAGATAATATACTTGATTTGAGATAAGTGAATAATATGAATAATTTTAGTGATTCAATATTAATAAATGAAGTATGATCGCTATAAATATATTAATATTGGATATATGGCTTCTGTCATATATATAGTCATTAGATATATGTATTTCATATATTTTTTATTGGTTATGAATGTATCCAATAGGTATAACAAATTTGTTCAATTTTTAGTCACAAATTTTAAAAAATACCCTTCAAGGAAATAAAAAGAAACCAAAAAGATAATATTTAATTTGAATATTTAATTATAAATTAATAATTTATGTGTTTTATATTATTATTATTATTATTAAAAGATAAATTGATATACATACAAATTACAAAGAAATATTTTAATACCAATGGATTGATAAAATTAAATAGTATGAAGGTAAATAAATAATTATAATAGGACATGTTTAAAAATATTTTAATTTTGAAAAATATATATTTTTCAAAGAATTATCTTTTTAAAATATTAATTAATATTACCTTTATAAATTAAATTAATCACATTTAAATGATAAATAGAGTTTAATTTATAATAAAAATATTAAGAATAATTAAATTATAAATTGTTATTAATTAATATTAATCACTGTAACTATTTAAGAAGTCTCTTTTTTATAAAGATTTTTTTTCTTTATAGTTTTATTTTCAATTGAAAGATAAAAATATGTTGTTTAGAAATTGAATTAGATGAAATGGATTTGACAATTTTTATCCGCACATCAAAATTAGGTTAGTAGGTCAATTTGAATTTTGGGAAAAAAATAAGTAACCGATGTAAAAAAATTGTGTTACCATGATAAATGAATAATAAGGTAAAAATAGTTAAAATAATGGTTAAAGACTTTAAATATCATAAAAAAATATGTATAAAATGTATGGATGGGATAATTTTTAAACCAAAAATATTATTTTTATTATTTTTATCTACTTGGCTTTTAACAAGAAAACCTTAATCCTTGGGAAATGCATATTTCTGAAACCTTAATCCATTTCTTACCATGAAATTTTGGGTGCCTTGTATATCCATTTTCTTCATCTAGTGATTGATCGTACATCTTCTTCACTCTTAGGATCATCATATTTAGACTCTCAAGACCACCACCATCTGAAATCTACCTAAGCTACTTCAATTGACTTGGGGACCTATGGCTCGAAGGCCCTTTAATGGTATAAATGTCATGTAGACCAAATATCTAGTTTTATGAAATGAAATCCCATTCAAGATGAAATATACCACTAATATCATACCCTACTATAGTAGATTATATAGTTCCTATAATTATATAGGGAAATAATATTTCTATCGTACCTTGATAATTTACCCACACCTAGTTTTTAACATGTGTTTAATTTAGGATTATGTGGTTACTTTACCACTCAGGTAGGCCTCCAATAATAGTATTTTCATAAATTACACACAAATCTAACCTATAAATGGTTCCCTCTTTTACCCCTCACAATCCACTCAATATATTTGGTTCCCTATTTAATCCCTACAAATTTGGCCTCTCCAAAATCCTTCCAAGGTGTTTGTTATATTTTGGCTCCATGAATGAATATCAAACCATTCAATCTAAAAAAAACTGCTATTGATAATGAGAAAATTCATAAAGTATATATGTTATTCAGTCACTTATTAAATTACTATCTAAAACATCTCTAACCTTAGATCCATTATAACTGGTTCCCATAGCTGGGTCATCACATGACCTCAGGCGTGCCTCCTGGTATATCAGAGGACGTTGACTAGTAGCGTGGGTATAAAGAGAACCATGGGGAGAATATACCCACATATTGGAGTGAAGTGAAAACATAAGTAACATCAACATAAAAAATAAACCACAAGAACCATAATGGAAAATATATAGAAAACCCTATTATGTGACCATAGAGAATTCAATACATTCCATGTAGTCATATAATATAACCCATAACCAAAAATATAAAAAAACTCTATACCCATACCCAAGTGCCAATGAAGTACTGACCTTCATGGCCATACCCATCATCCCATGAACAACTAATATCAGATTCTTGTCTTCAACCTATACCTAAAACTAGTAGCATATGCTCGGGTACCCAAATTCATGGGTGGACCGATCAGGGTGAAATTACAACTCAATAGGACACCACCAATGGTGTCTAAAGAAATAGCTAGTTACTAAAAAAGTGTATGTAGGTAATAAGTGAAATATATAAACAAGAAAATGGGGATAACATTTAAGTACTTATCCAATATTATTTTTACCCATGAAGTTATCTATATTTAATCAATCATCAACTAACTCAGGACATGTTGGGAGTCTAAGACAAGGAACAAAGAATTTCACTGATATTCAACCATAAGGGATTTAACAAATCAAAACTCATCACATAATCATTATCTAATATATTCATTTAATTAATTTTTGTCATTATTTACATTTCATAACTTATGCTATATTGATTACTAGATTCATCTTAATCTAATGTTCCATGGGTTAGGCATATACATCATTTTCATTAAGTCATGTGATATCTAATTACCATACATAATGGAGTAAGTCAAGTTTACCTCCTCACTAGGGATAAACACATCACTATAAATACATCACACTCATCTTGGAGCCTCAATCATGGTAGTCCCATCGAATAAAACCATTAGGGGAATAGATCCTCTATCCCCTTCCATATGCTGTTAATTTTTTATAGAGTTTATAGCCACAGTCAAACATGACCCATGGGAATAGAACCGCAAGTCAATCCCAAAACTACGAAGCCATGTTCACTTTCTTCTTTAACCATTTACCACGTACACCATTTCACAACCATAGTAAAAAAATAACATAAAATAAAAATATATAATTCATCAACACACAAACCATTCTCATTCTATGTCCCATGAACACATTTCCATTTGAAAACCATTTCTCATTAACCCATTTACATTATACCAAACACCCCCTTATGTCATGTTATAAATTATTCACAATAACATTAATCTCATTTTCAATGAATTACACATTTTCCAATAAAACCCATACTTTTTAAACACATATATAATTATTTCTAAAACCCAATTTTATATAAATCCATCAACAATGGATGTACATTATTTAGTTCATAAAAAAACTATGTTATCATGACAACATAATTTTCATGGATAATAACTCACAACCCCATAGATCAATTCAAATAATATGGTCCCAAATAACACTTAAGACCACATTATGGAATACAATAAATTTCAAAATACTTATATGAAAGTATATTGAATCCACCCTTTAAAACATGGGCCTTACACTTTGAAAACTAAAACATGCCCAAAGGATTTTATTCCCATTTCAATCATATAATACAACCATTAAACAATTTTCATATAAAGGGAACATTGACCTTATTTCAAATCTCATTTGAAATATCTTTATAAAAAATCATTTTTGAAATCAATTTGAGGTCGAAACTTCTTTTCAAAACATTTATCACTTTCAAACATAATTTTTATCAATGACGCAAACAATCAGGTCAAAGCCACAAACATACCATCAAATCATTACAAAACATTTCAACCATTTACAAAATATATCTTATAAATTTTTTCAATCAATCCATTAACACTAACAATGAATAAATTACATTTTTTACTACCCATTCTCTCTTATAGTACCCTTATATCACTTTTTATTAGTTTTACTCACCAATTACAGGGGTTTAGCTTACCCCTTTGGCAGACCTATGTTTAGTCCCACATCATTGATGAACCCAATATGGCCTGTAAAGGGTCTCACACCTCAATATATGGTCCAAAGAAATATACTTAACCCAAGATATCAAAACAAAACATGAAATAGAAATTAAGAAACTACATTAACACGTAACACATCAAGATTATGGGTGAAATCATAAAGACCACATACCTCTTTTCTAGGATGAAAGCATTCATAATATACACCTTTAATAAATGCTCAAACTACCTCTGAATCCCAAACATAAGTCCTCTATAAACATAAATGTTTTAGGGATTCACCAGAAGATGAGGGAATCAACAAGCCATAATCCAAAAAATTGATCAAAGAGAAGTGTTAGACTCACCCAGATCTTTAATTCACACACATACACACTCCAAACACCCAGTAATTGAAAGAGAAGAATACATGGAGAAGGATGGGACTAATGCTTCATTAGATAGTGTAGAAGTGGTAAAATGGTAGGAAAACATTGGGGGAGGGGACAAATAGATTTGTAACAGAGAAATGGGAAATTCAATATTTTTAACTGGCACACAGTTTGGCTACACAATTTTCCAAAATATGTGCTAAATGTGCAGTTTAATATGTATTTTAGAAACCATGATGCATAGTTTCTTGGGGGTTCCACATGGTTTGGAATATGGTGTGGTAATCGTGCTCTATCCCTCTTTCCAAAATGGTTCCCATGCCTCTTGGTTTCTTGATCCTAGTACACGGTTTTCAATAACTGTGACCAAGCATGTGCCAACTATGCGCTATGCACTGTTTGGACGCTTTTCTACTCCTTTCAAGTCCCTATAGCCATAAATAGACCCAAAACAATTGAAACAACTTATATCCCTTTAATTAACCATAAAAAATATATTAACCAAAAATTTTATCAAGGATGTATCTTCATGAATGTTCTGGATAATACAACCTCACCACATTATAACAGATCATCCTTTAGCTAGACATCTATGAAATCATGAGCCTTCAAGACCAAAAGGATAGACCACGACCCATCAATCGCCCTCCATTTACCAGGTTTTTCCTTAAACTCATCTTTTTCATAAAAATACTTGAACTAAGGAAATAGTCTTACATCAAAAACATTTCCTTATCGATGCCCATGATTACAACCTGATGATCTTCAATGATACATCCACCTCAACCCATCATCACTAGAAACAAAGGACAAGAGGAGTGTTGATTCAACATTACTAGATCATCATATGAGAGGACACTGATAAGGAACTATGTTACCTTGGGAGATCCTACCAGAACACTCTCATCCCTATCCTCTCCATAATTCACAACCCAAATCACTTAGAGCCATCTCACCCAGCCTCTTCCAAATATCCAACAGGACCCAAGACCAACATCATAATGGGGAACTCCCCAATTTTTAACCACAACCCACGAACTAACCCATTCTTCATCTCAAGGCACAATATAATCATTTCATTTCATAATGTTCAAAAAGAACAACTAAAACATACTCTTCATCTCTAGGAACTGAACTAGTCAAAATCCATTCCAATTCCCATCACAAACACCATTTCACCAAGATAGATCCTGCCCATTTCCATCAAACACAACCCTCTAGTTACTCCATTAACTGACCACTTACCCACTATGGTACTCCACATCATATGATTTATCCTATCACCACCATTTTTAGGGTATTGATCACTTCTATAATTGAAAAAGAGACCAATAGAACCTCAAATAAACTTTAAAAAGTTACTCAACACATTTTTCTAACTCACCGTTCCCAAACATCCATGAGAACACCATCCCACATCAGCATTCTATCTTTTAATCAAAATCACATGGATTAGAAACCTTCACTGTCCATAGTCTTTTAAAGGGGGTAACTCGGTTCTTCTTGAGGTCTTATTACCATTATAGAAACATGATTATCCTCCCATAGTTATCTAGAGGTCTCTTAAATCCCACCACATCCATTTCTTTTTTCCGAATTAAGTTGGGCTATCCCTAGTCAACACATTCCATTGGTACCCAACTTACACTGTTGATATGTTTCCACATCACCAAACCATAATGCATTTTTACTCAAGTAATACCACCATCAACTATATGAACCTCCCAAAGTAATACCCAAAGTCTATAAAACTCTTCCAGCTTGATATTCAGTAGTCTTCTAACCATTTTCATTCTCTACCACAACCTTCAACATATATCTGATGTGACAAATCTGATTACTGTAAGAACTAGATTGAACCTGATGCCATCACTCAGCTCGATGGACCTTCACATCAAAGGTCAACCCAACTTTTATCAAATGTACTCAAACATGCACCTCACAGGTTTCTCATTAGCATCTCGATGACATTGTACCCCATTCATATCTTTCTCTACACATTATTGACTAAAATCATTCTCCCGCCATTTGAGTATTGTTTCAAACACTTTAATCACACAATTTAAAACTATGTGACTCATATTTAAACACAGATGACCCCAAAACTAGAACCTGGTCATCCAACATCCACTGTAACAAAAAAACAAGCATAAACCACAACTCAACCCTATCTCCCCATAACAACACCCATGGAATTAGTCAACATTTGGTCCTTTCTGAGGACCTCCCCCACAACTAGAAAGGGGTGTACACCCCCACAATACAGACCCTCACACATACTGCTCTCTATACGTATCGTCCAAGATGTGCCACATCCGACCAAAACACACTCAAGTCACTAAGAATAAACCCATTTCCTTATCAGCACACATAGAATGATTTCAAGAAATCGGACACGATAATCACTAGTAAAAATTATGCTAATAATTTTTCAACGATCACCACCAAAACATTTATACTTCTGCCATCACCTCTCACAAAGATGATACCACATCCAACTAAAGGATTGAGTATTACCTACATACTAATGGCTCATACACACTAGAACATCATAAAATGAATGTAATATGCAATAAAACTCACCACCACATCATGACCATCTATCAGGTGTTCGTGACCCAAAATTAATTTTGGATCCATTATCATCACCCCACTCATGTTTTTTTGAATGGTCCCCCTGACCACAATAGATACGCAATGATTATCTCAAATGGTCTAAAACCAACTGGTATATTTCAATACTATATCCTCTACACTTTGATTCCCTTGATACAAATGAAATTACATTTAACTCACCTGGGAACATATCCTAATGACATCATGCATCTCTTTCATGTGCCCATATTTCACCACTTTTCGAAGCCACTTAGGTCTTGCACTCGCTTGTGACCAAACACAAAATCCTTCTCCAACTGACATGATCTATACAACACCCATGATAGACCCAACTTGTACTCACACAATTGATCATATCACCTGATCCATCATCCTCATCAAACTCATTAATTTCTCAGTGTATCTCCCAACAAACCAATCACTCCTACAAAGCCCAACTGTGTGACCACCCTCACCCCGAGATTCCACCAAAACAAAAAAACATTCATCCACACTTTTATCACCATTTGTTCATCCAACAAAACAAAACATTTCCTTTTTTTATCCAACTACCTATAAAAATAAGGCCAGGTCTCTGAATGATCATACGCTTCAAAACCACCTTTACAACCAATGTGGGAATCCATGTGCTTTCTTAAGGTGAGTCCAAGGAATTACTATAAACCTTTTTCAAAACTAATGACACACACCATGCACTAATTTCAAATATGAATCACTCACATATGATTCACATCACATGAAACTTGAAACCCTGGGATGGACTCCCTTGAGTCTACAATCGATTTTCAATGTATCTCAACTCATATCCACCACTCAAGACATATCTCGCAAAACAATTAACTTTTACACATACAACATTTAGTTAATCATAAACTAGAAATCACTCTATGTGGTCCAATATAATATTCCAATGTGTATACCTTCACAACATGCATCCAAAGGCATCGAAATTCTGACCAACCTCTCTCAGTGGTCGTCATCCAAAGCCAAACAGTAAATGCTCCCCAAACTGGAGAGACACCAAGCGAAGTTCACTAGATCTCTCTAAGACATACAGACAAAATCTTAAACAACTAGATTCTCATGGTGTTCATCATACCCAAATTCCAAACACACAATTACTAATGTACTAAACAACCATTTAATCTATATTCCACACCAATGATACTCTCACCCATAGACTAGCACCACAAACTGAACAACCACTCTAGGGTTCAAAACACAACTTACAAGGCTTTAGCACACAAGATTCACTGAATTAAAAATAATAAAAACTATTTCACAAATATAATCTCACAACCTAACCAAAGACATAACAAGAAACATCCGATAAAATGGAACACCCAACTCAACAAATCTCACATCCTCCAATCTGAGGTCCTAATATATGGAACTTTCATTTCCAAAACAACAATTATATAGGGTCAAAGACCAACATGAGGGATAACCACCACTAGTGTCGTTAATAAATTCATAATTTTCCCATTTATATTGTTAATTAGACCATACCATTTAAACCCATGAGTTTACTTTTCAAAACATCACATTTTCAATACCCAAGAATTTACACTTTCAAAAACCTTTTTGTTATCCCATCATTTAAAAAATCTCAATTTTATTCAAAATCACATTAAAAAACATATCCCCTTTACCAAACCATGAATTTAAATGTCTCAAAACACTTTTTAACACACTTTTCAACACCCTTCATTTCATTCATTTTCATTTTGTATACCCATTTGGTTCATCATCATGTGATTCACAAGTCAATTACAACCATCATACGGATAAAATATCTATCCTATGTGCTAAGAATGATGCATGAACTCATACAACCACACCTGTCACATTTGAACAAGAGGTAAAACCTCATAAATCAATAGCATTGCATCCAATTACACCACCCAAGGTGGAAATATCGACCAACTGTAAAAGAAAAAAACAGAACCTTATTCCCACCATAGAAACTATGTTTTTCCCATGTATATAGGGATGGAGGAACCTAGAAAATAGCTCATTTCCATATCATGACTAGATCCTAGTCTCTTATCTTCAGTGGAAAAATAGTAATACCAAAGAAGACCTACTCTAACTAGTGCCCGAAGTTGGGTTGTCATAGGACCTCACACGCACCTCCCCATATACCAATGGATGTCGACTAGTAGCGTATGTCTAAAGAGAACCATGGGGAGATTATAACTTCTTATCATAGTGAATAAAAAATACAAATAACATTAATTTATAAATTAACCAACATTAAACACAATGGAAAAATTGAAAAAAAATCCATTAAGTGACCATGTACACATGTTATAAAAAATCTATGGAATTCTTTACAGTCCAAGAAGTCATAAAATATATCCCAGAACTAAAAATATAAAAAGAATCTAAATCTAGAAACAAGTACCTACTCGATATCGACCTCCATGATCCATCCTTTCATCCCATTCACATCCAACATAAGGTTCCTATAATGAAATTGTACCTAAACAAGTAGCATCTTCTCGAGTGTGAAAGAGACATGGACACACAATTGGGTGTGAGTACGACTCAATAAGCCACAACAAATGGTGTATAATGAAACATTAAATCATTAAAAAGTGTATGTATGTAACAAGTAAAGTAAATAAACAAGGTAATAGGGAAAACATTTTAGTAGTTATCCAATATTCATTTTACCCATCAAGTTATCTAGAGTCAACAAAACAACAACTAATTCAAGACACACTGAGAGTATAAGACAAGGAACAAAAGGTGGCACTCCCATTAAACCATAAGGGATTTTTCTAATCACAACTCATCACATACATATTAATTTAAATTTTAATTTAATCCATTTTCATCATTATTTATATTTCATTACTTATTCTATTTTCATTACTAGATTCATAATCATATCATGTTCCAGGGGTAAGGAATTTAAATCATTTACACTATAGACCAAGCTAGTCAATTACCAAGCGAAAGTGAGTTAGTAAACGTTCCTATCTCATTAGGGGTAAAAGAATTACAAAAAATACATCACACTAACCTTGGAACCTCTGACTTGAGGTCTCATCAAATGCAACCATTATGGGAATAGATCCACCACCCCTTTCCCTAACCAATGCATTTTGGGGTTGAGTTTAGTGTATCAATCTAACATGACGCATGGTCATAGAACCTCAATTCAATACCCCCACAATACTGAGCCATGTAAAAATGCTTCTTTTACCATTTACCACTTATAAGATTTCACAAAAACATGCAAACAATAATATGACATACACAATTTTTAATTCATCAAAATGTAAATCATTCTCATCCCATAATTGATGCACATGTTACCATTTGTTAACAATTTTTAATTAACCCATTTAAATTATACCAAACACTCCCTTATTCCATGTTATCAATTAAAAAAAATAACATTAATGTCATTTACAAACTATTTCACATTTTCCAACACAAAACATACTTTTTAAAAACAAATATCATTATGGCAAAAACCACATTTTATTTAATTCCATAAAAAATAAATAATCATCATTTAGTTCATATAAAAACTATGTTATCAAACCAATATAATTTTCATGGGTCCAATCTCTCTAGCCTCTATATCAATTTAATGACTATGGTACCAATGGAACCTTAAGACCATATTATAAAAAAAATAAAATTCAAAATACCTATTTTAAAACATATTGAAGCCAAATTTTAAAACATAGGACTTCCTATTTGAAAACTAAGACATTCCCAAAGGATTTAATTTCTATTTCAACCATCCAATACAACCATTAAACAATTTTCATAGAAAGGAACCTCAACATTATTTCAAAACTCATGTGAAATATCTTTAAAAAACTTATTTTTGAAATCAATTTTTTGAAAAAAAACTAATTTCAAAACATTTCTCACTCTAAAACATAATTTTCATCAATAACCCCAAAAATTTGGTTAAAGACCCAAAACATACCACTAAATCATTCCAAAACCATTCACCCATTTAAAAAATCCATCTAAGGAAATGTTTTAATAAATATATCAACCCTAACCATGCGTCAATTATATTCTTTTACTACCCACTCTCTCTCTCATAATACCATTATCATAAGTTGTAATAGTTTCTCTCACAAATTAAAAGGGGCAGGCTTAACCCTTGGGTATCCCAAAGATTTTTCTAACATCATTAACGAAAGGAATACGTTCTGTGAAGGGTATCACACCTTAATAAATGGTCCACATCACTTTCCATAACCCAATTCATCAAAAACCAATGTGGTTTAAAAAAAGAAAATAAATACACAAGTAACACCTTAAGACTATGGGAAAATGCATAAAGACCACCAACCTCATGTTAGTTAAAGAATGATTTCTTAATATCCCCCTTTGATTAAATATTAAAACACCATAAAAGGGAAAAAAACTAAAATCCACTAGAAAAGTTATTGGATTTTGGATTGAAAATAAGATGAGGGATTCTAAATTCCCTAACACATAAAATATATCAAAGAGGAGTGTTAGACTCACCCAGATAATTTATTCATACCCAAACAAACTCTGATTTCATAGGAATCAAAGGAGAACCATCCATTATAGTGGAGGAGGTGGCTACTGGCTTGTCACCTATGGTAGAGGGGGTCCAATGGGAAAACATCATGGGAGAAATAAATAGATTCATAATGGAGAAATGATAAATTCACACTTTATAATTGTCCCATGGTTTTGACATATGGTTTTCCAAACCATGTGCCAACTGTGTGGCTCCCTCTACATAAGAGAATCTAAGTTTCATGGTTTTTTAGGGGAATCCAAATGGATAGGGAAATTGTGTTGTAACAATGTGTTATACCTCTATCTGAAATGCTTCCCATGATGCACAATTTCCTAGGATAGACACAAAATTCACACTAACCATGCCCCAACCATGATCTATGAACTGTTTAACCATAGTTCAACACCTTTCACATCTCGACAAATGAAAACACCCCCAAAAATTCTCAAACATCTGAGAAACACTTATCATCCATAAAAGGGAGATGGACCAAAAACATTATTAATGAAGTGCCTTCATGAATGGTCATGATCTTACACTATCTCATATGCACTCTATATAAATATCTTTCTCCACTATAACTATTTTTTTTCAAAATAGTTATACTTGTAGGAAAATTATATTACTGATGTATAACCATAAAATATTAATCATTCATTTTTATAATATGTTTTTATTTTGGTTGGGCCAACCACCAACACGAATGATGATATAATGAAATCTTTATTTTCACCAATAAAATGTATCAATACATTAATACTAGAAATATATGATATTAAAGTGTAATATATATCATGAAAATAGATCTCAAAAGTTGAAATTAAAATGAAAGATCATTATAAAGTAGTTTCTGTTCATCTGTAAATTACCTAAAACATGTTCATGTTAGATTTAATTCTCATAAACCATAAGCTTTCCTTTAATAAAATTAACATTGGAATATATAAATTATTTAAACATTATTATTCATTTACCTTAACTAATTTTTAAATTCTTAAGTAGATATCAATGAATGATGACTAACATCTTCATTATGAAACATGTACAAAATAATCAATATTACTAACTTCTAGTGGGGGAAATAAACAATAAAAAACTAATAAATATACATATATACTGAATAGTTATTATTTCTATTGATAAAATTAAATATTTATGAATATAATTATTAAATAATTTAAGATGATTATTCATATAAATAGGAGGTTACAACGCTTTCATAGAAGTCAGGATTGAAGGTGTGAATTTATTCACAATATCACTTTGAAAAAAAATTGAACTATTATTAAATAATTATTTAGATAAATTGTATTTTATTTCTATATAAACCCTCATTTTTTTTATTATTTTATGTTTATTATTTGTTTTATATGTATTCTTACATTTTCCATCCCTTCGATTCACAATTCCATTGAAATAATTCTCAGAAATATGGACAAAAAATAACTCTGAATTTAGGTTGGGAATATTTTTCCACTATGTATAGGTTAAATATATTTTCTTTTGAGTTTATTTCAATAAATTTAAATCAATTATTATTGTAACTTTATAATTTCTTTGAATTACATTACAAATATTTTATATAATCGTTTGCAGGATTTTTGTATTATTTATTTTCTAATAATAATGGATTTATTTTTACAAAAGCTTATAGTAATCTCTATTTAAATGTTTCTTAGAATTGAATTTTTATACCTAATTTCCTTTTAAATTATTAAACATCCTATTTATTTTTTATGTTTTTCCAAGGTATCTAATATTTCAATTAATTTATAAATTATTTTCATTTAAAATATAATTTATCAAAATTAAAAGATATTTCTTCATATTTTAAAATCAAAAATTGAAAATATATTTTAATGTTGTTTTTAATATATGTAAACATTTTTTATTATCACTTACACTTCACTGGTGATATTCTCTAATGATATCGTCCACCTAATTTATATGTTTATATTAAGAAAATTTATTATGGAAGTTTTTATGACACCCATTTATTTTTTAACATGTCAATCATGCTATGATCTACTAATAATTTCACGTTTTTATAGCATACACACACAAAAACACACACACACACACATTATGATTATGTGATAGGTGGGTCCGTTATTTTACTCTATTTCATTTTTAAGGTTTTATATGTCATGATATCAGAATAACACATAGGTGGTTAACCCTTCTCTAAAAAAGATATGGGGTACATATGTTTAGCCAAAGTCAATTATTTTATACACCGGTGGTTAACCTAGTCTATTATGATCTTAATACATTAGCAGTTATCCTTGAAATGTGTTATGATTTATATTTTTACTTTTATGAAACATTCTTATTGTAATGTTATGATTACATTTCTTTTGAATATCAAATCAAGATTTCACAGTTTTAAAGATCTTGTCTTATGTTATTTCAAATTCCTTTTAATTGAATTAAAATTAATGATATACTTTTTATTTTTTGTGGTTCTTTTTTGTTATTACCATGCATATTGATTATATCCAAATACCCACATATAAGAACAATGTTCACTTATGATCTTTGATTGATATCACTTATGATTATCATTATTACGCATATAAACTCACACATTCTTATATTTCCTTACCCAAGTCATGAATAAGAGTATTATGTATGATATGTCCAAAATTGTAACATGTGAGAATAAAATTTAATAATATATTGAAAATATTGTAAAATAGGTTCAATATATATCTAATCTCCATGTACAACAAACCTATTGGCTCTGGGGTTTGATTGATTATTATATGTAAAGAATAATAACATGGAATGATTAAATATGACTATATGAATATCATAGGCCAAATTCATTCATATAAGAAACAAAAAATGGAATTTAAATCTCTAATTTACCCCTTAAAAATATTTCCCACTAATATGGATGATCATTTTCAAGTGGTATATAAGATAGGTTCCCATCACTAATGATAGGTTTTTCCAAAAGAAAGAGTTCCTCGTTAGTTGGAGATTTTTTCATTTAATTATTATTGTATATATCGACAATCACAATTTAGTGAATAATATGTGGATTCTAACATTCTGTCGAAAAATTACTATATAAGTAAATAATATATTCTTCCTTATTAATTATTAATTAGTTTGGTTTTTTTGGATGAAACAACTACAGGATTTCTCCCACATGCAGAAGGTGTTACTATGAAAAATGTTGATATAAAGAACATGGATACTGATGAATGTTCTTAAAATTCAATTCTTCAAATCTTTTATTTGATAATTTTTTAAATCTAAAAGGGATTATGAAAAGAAAATGAATATTGGATAAATTATAAAATATTTATAATAGAAATTATGTGGTGAAGAACGATAAACTAGACATTTGGATGTTGTTGTATGAAGACAAAAAAATTGGAAGATGTAACTATAGATAAGTTATTGACTAGAGTTAAAGAAATCAAAAGAACTGTTTGAGGGGTTTTTAGGAAAGTTATAATGAAAATTTGTTGATGATAAAATACAATACATTATACGAAATATTTTTGATGAAAATATCTAGACACCTAATGATTATGAACTAGGATAACAAATTTTATATGATTTACACATCATTATTATTTTATATGTCTTGAAGAAGGGAAGTTTCATTGAAAATATTGGAAATTATGAAAGGTAAATTTCTTTTAAATCCTTATGATAGGTTGAATTTAATAGATAATAAATTCTAAAAGAATAATATTCTAATCAAGAAGACAATAATGAAGATATTTTTGAATAAATCATATCCATTAACTATATATGTGTATGAAAAGGTAAAATAAATGATTAAAATGATGACTCCACTAAATTATCTCCGGATTCAAGTAAATTAATTTTTTTAGAGAATTTCCTAAAGTTAAAAGAATAAGAATCTGGTGTTGATGAATATGAGAGTCTAAGGATATACTTGTCGTATATGGAATCAGATTTTAAAAAATATTATTCTTAAAAATAAAAGATTAGTAAGTTCTATTAATTCCAAAAGATAAATTTATTATCAATGTTAGATTATGATGAGAGTAGTGATGAATTTGATAAATTTTATACTTCCAATGATTTTTTTGAATAAGAACTGATTACTAATGTGAATAAGGATAAATCAATTATTTATGATAGTTTTACTATTGAAAGTGAGGAAAAAACTGATATAGAGTTTATATGGAATAAATAACACAAGTTTTCTCTTTCAATATTCTCAAATTTGGAGGTAGAAATAAATATTTAGATAAAAAATCAATCATCAGGAAATAATTATTCTATCCATACTAATGAAGAGTCATGTTTATTTATGGAAAATTACGATTTAAATATGTTTCTTGTTAATGAGAATACTTACAAAGTTTATGTGGAAGAATAAAAAAACATAAATGTAATTATCTTGATACTATTCAATTTAATTTCATAATTGGTTAGAAATAATTAATAAAATACAAATATAATTTAAAAAATTATATTGATAATGTTGATGGAGGCTCAATGATGAATCTTGTGAACATTAATAGAGTATTGAGTATAAATAAAACTAAGAATTATTAAACAAAAAGGGTTATAAATATCATGGAATTTATTATATAAAATTTAAATTGAAGAAATTAGTGAATAGAAAAAGTTTGTGAAAAAATTATTCTTGGAAATATAAAAACTATTGCAATAATTATTTGAATGAAAAATACTAAATATAGAGATTTAAAAAATAATATAAAGAAATATAGACTACGTAGGAATAAATAAGGATTCAACCAAAATTATGTTTCATAAAAAGTATCATATATTGTTATTCAAAAGAAATAAGATTTTCATGTGTCAACATAGAGGTAAAATATAATTTTAGAGGGATGTATTACTTTTGTAGATAATATTTTCACTATGAAGGATTTTAGAACATGAAGAAAAACTTATTATTCAATTAACATTATTTTTATGATCCAATAATATTTAGGAGAAATTATTTGAGTGTTATTCAACATACTCAATGAAGAAAAATTAAAAAGAAACCTTATAAATATGGACTGATGGTTGAGAAGAATTTTAAAACATTATAATATGTTTTTCATAGATGGTATTACCTAGGATTCATTGTGAAATATTTTACCACCATCCATCCATAATAATTAATTATTAATTTCAATAATCAAAAGTCCCAATTGAAAGAGGCTTTTGTTTTTGAAGTATCACATAATGGTTCATAAAGGGAATGTACATATATTCAATATATTTCATGTTTTTCACGCATTACATGATATATAAAAGTTAAACAATGGATTAGTTTATTTTTTAAATTATGGGTAAATTAAAATAAAAGGAGTTTGATTTTTAGTTATTGGAAAATAAAAGATAAAGTAAAAAACACATTATAGGTTAATGGGATAAGAAAATAATTTGTTATGTGTATCTCAACTATCTATTAAATATAATGAAGTGTTTTTAATTAAAATGGGTTCATGGTAGATTTTATGAAAGTAATATTTATATTTACAAGATTAAAGTGAATAAGGGGAAACATGTTTTAGGTTGGTGATGTTAAAAGTCCATGTTTGTTAAGCATAATGGAATAAAAATTATCATGGATTAAAAATCATGGCCATCATATAAAATATAACATGAGAATAAATCCCTATGATAAATTTTTCTTCTTTTACCATTTCATAAAATATAAATATAATGGATGTTCTCTACATAATAAAATTGAACGATTGTTAATTCTATACATAAGTTGGTTGAGATTGAAACATCTCATCTTTAGAAGCCCATTGATTATGATATTTATGTAAAATTTATAAAGAAATTAATAATTATAAATAATTATTTTATTTCAGTTATTGATGAATTTAATCATATCTATTTTTAAATTTTTATGAAGCTATAGTCATAGGCTCTAAATATTTTCCAAAGTTTCAAAAGGATTTATTAAAAAGTGTGGGTTTTCTAAAAGAAACCTTGATATATAATGGTGAGGAATAAACTTGTGGAATATTTGAGGCTTTTCAGAATAATAATGTTATTAAAAATAAATAGAATTCACCATATACAATAAAAAAATTATGTTTCCAAATGTAAGGACATAATATTTAGAGAGATGACCAAAACCATGTTGTGAGAGCATGATACTTCATGGTATTTCTGGACTCATGATATTGGTGAAACAATTCACATTTAAATTTTTTTTTACAAAACAATATATGTATCCATATGATATATATTATAAAAATACATATATTTGAAATACTTAATGTTTTTTTTCCTATTTGTAATGTAATTGAAAATATAAAATCTTGGGATGTTTGGGAAAAAGGGAGTGAATTTTATTTTCAATGGTTTTCTATTAAATAGAAGAGCATACCGCTATTAAAAAAATAATACATGGAATATTTTTGATAATACAAACATAAACATGGTGGAACACTAATATATATATATATATATAACACCAATAAGTAAGTTCTGGAAGTGTTGATTATGAAATAGTTTTTATTGCGAACATGGATGAAATTTATGGAGATGATGTAAGTTTAGAAGAGGTGTAGAATTTAAATTCATTTGAATATTTAATGTGATTAAGATAAACCTTTATCTTCGTATAAAAGGTTGAGAAATTAGGTGTTGGTCCCAAATATATTTGTGGAATAGGTAAAAAATTATAATAGAAGAATTTTGATGATAGAAACACATACCTTACTATTTTCTCATGTAGAACGAATAGATTGGAATGATGAATTAGAGAATCATGATTGTATTGATACTATGAATTAATAATTAGATCAAATATAGAATAATAAGACTTTTTAGTTGGCACCAAATCTTGAAAACTTTAATTTTATCAGAACAATGTTGTAGTTTTGAAACAAGTTAACTGAAAAGGAAGAATTTTTTCGATAAAAGGAAATACTTGTTTGTAAATTGTAAAACCATTGATTTGTCTCTCGATAAAAATAAATATATATATTTTTATGTTAAAGGAGGATCTATTTGTGTTAAAGCATGATCCATATCATTCTATTCTAATTTAGTTAATTTTGTTCATAATAGGAAGAGTGGACACAAATATCATCATTATAGATGATCACATTTTATCACTTATTTTTAATGTTTATGTAGATGATATAATTATTTAATAAAATGAATAAGTCTAGGAATATTTTACCATAAATATATATAAGTTTTTTTGAAATGTATACTGTTACATAAAGAAAATATTTTATTTGGTTTTAAAAATATCTGAATATTAATATCACATCATTCATACTCAAGATATGTATGGTTGGGGACTCATAAATAATTTTTGGTATGGTTGATGTAGAAATAGTTATTAAACATATCTTTTTTAGAACCAAATATTCTATGTATGGGAAATAGAAATAAGTTAACCCAAAGGAATGCATGAATCTTATTTGAAGGTAACATTATTTAGTAGTTTTGTGGATGAATATTTTATATGTTGTTACATTATGTTCAATGTATGAAGTTGATTTAAAGGAATTTCATTTCATGTATTGAAAGATAATAATAATTTAAATAAATATCATAAAATAACATTGATTAAAATTTGGTATCAGTGGAATACTTGATTTGTTAATCTATTCTGATATATATTGGGCCATAAATGTTGATGATAAGTGGTCTACATCTGTTGGATTTATATCTTTTAGTGACTGGTGTGTATGTTGGAACACAAATAAAGAAAGATATATGACCTTGAGTACTACTAAAGTAGAATATGTGGTATTAATTGAAGATAAAACCAAATTTATGTGGTTATGGGATTTTCTGGGTGATGAATATGTGGATGTAAATCTATAACTACTTGTGGGATGGGATTATAAAAGTGGTGTAAATTTATCATGAAATAATATTCATCGTTCATGACCAAAACACATTGATAAAAAATTAACTACATCAAATAGAATATGGTGAAATGTGTGTTCAAAATTGAATTTATTCAAACAATGTTGAAAATAGTAGATTCATTCATTAAACGACTTCCAAAGGAATAAATTCAAACATTATGGTTGATGATGGTATTTAAACTTCATTATTTTCAAGGATGTGGTTAGTTAATCCATCCCCTATATAACTTGATCTTGGGAGTCACAATCTGGTACATGGGTTCAATAATTTATGGATATTTTGGAATGGATTAATATTTCTCATTGAAGATTAAATTTCTAATTTCAAATCTTACTATTAGGGTTCCCATTCTATAACACCCCAAAGTTTTTAGAATGAATTCTATTTTAAATAAATATTATGCTTGATAGCATGTATATACCGACTGGTCCAAGAGAGGCATGGACCACGAATACCCCAATACTACCTCTAATTGGACAGCTTCTGATGACCAATGACAAGTAGGAATATCGCACACATATGAGGCATTATCATAAGGGACCAACACAAACACTCCCATCTCAAATCCCAATAATACAGAAATGTAATACAACTAATACCAATGCATGCATGTATATATAATCCCACAATCATTTTATGATAATAAATTAATGAAAGAGATAAAGAGAGGTAAAAAAATAATCCCAAAAAAATAAGCAGAGAGTAAAACCAACTCCAAGGGATAGGAAAATGATCAAATGATGCCACCCAAAAATACCACAAACTATTAAAATAATTCTTTTCTCCACACATTCCCTATCCTCCCAGGACTCCATCAAATTAGCATTTATCACTATAAGACACAAAACGTGTGTGTAGATCCAATAAGGGGTGAATATAACAATACCAAGGAGGAAACCCCAAAAACACTAAACATGATGTATAATGAATATTCATCTCCTAAAAATGATATTGAAATCAATTCATAATAGAAAAAACTAGATATACTCAAGAAATACACCACACCTCTAGGGATTCACAACCAAATGGCTAGCCACAAAACACATCTTGAAGTAATTCTCATTCTAGGATAGTCAACTCCACATGCCATGCCATCACCAAACAAACTCAACCAAAGGTCAGGATTAGTGGGTCCCATCTAAGAAAGATCACTGGTCTCATAATTCCCAGATACTCAGATAGTGGATCGCACCCAACATACCTGGGGGACACCATTAACCCAATATGAATCAACCCTCCATGTCAAGGATCATATACATATGATACTGCATAACCTGCTAATATTATGAACTAGATATAGGATCAACAACTTACTCAAGGAGGAGATGTTGATTAAAAAAACAACCTATGGTATAAAATGATAGTGTATCACACTCTATTCACATAGAGGGGAACCATAAACTCCATCCACGAATAATCTACCATAGAGGATCATAATCCTAAAATTGGGATGTAATTACACTATATAACCAAAAGGGAATGGATTAATGGAACACTTTCAAATGATACTAGTCCATATTGTAAAAAATAAGGGCTCTAAACACCATCAAATGGTTGACATGAATTTTACTTGGGGTAAAAAGAATATACATCCAACCCCTAATATTCATATGTGGTGTTTCTTCATATAAAATGAAGATATACATATACACAACATGTAAGTGTAGTAAACTTCATGTATAGATCAACCCACACCTTACCCATGACATCTGTCCATGCCAATGTATGAACCTGTGTACACATGGTCATGCTCGTGTACACCTAGTAGTGTCTACATCCATGTACTTTGTCCTACTCATGAGCATGTACCCTCTGAGTTACATGATAATATTCAAAAATGGGTCTGAAAAATGTGACATAGGTCACATGACATTTTATATTTACCTTAGTTTGGAAACCCTATTTCCGCATGAGGGGGGGGGGGGGTACACGGTGTGTGATATAGAATGAAATTACTTGTAACCCAAAAAATTACAGAACCCATAGGTTCTTATCCAGTCTTCCATACCCCCAACTTCAATAAAATTACATATTGGAATAACGAATATGAGGTCTCCTAGCATCACTATAACTTTTTTACCAAATTCTTTTCTATGATCCAATCATAAAGTAGTTGGTTGAGATGAAGTCATTGCCACATTGATCTGTCCTCATTTATTCCATCATATTAATAAAATTATTAGTTTTATATGATCATGTTCCTCCCTAAATCACCCTCCATCGTCACCAATCCTTAAATAAAAACCTCCATCTCAATCCATACCTTCATTACCTATTTTTTGCACTGAAGAAGAGTAATTCAATGATGAAATACCAAGTAATCATCTAAAAACAGGAAATGGAAAATTCTTGTTGTGAATATGTGAATAAAGAGGGGATAAATAAAAAATCCATTAGATTAAAGGAATGAACATATACCTTTGTATTTTGGTTTCGATCCATTTTTTAAGAGATAGATAAATTAAGAGGATGTAATAACTTTGAATTATTCAATACATTGTAAAATAAATTGACCATAGTTACACGAATCAATTCATTTTCATGGAATTGATTTGCATTTAACATGGACAAAACAATTGTATGTAATTGCAGAAATGAATGTCCTATATAGAGTTTTCATCGATCATTGAAAAATAATGGTCACATGTTTCTGTCGATGGAGATATCCACACATTCTTCTTTACACCAATCGACAATCCACGATTTGGTCTTCGTTCACCCATGGAAACACTTCCTACACTCAAACAGATCCTATTGATTTTATAGTGTCATGTGTTTAACCCAAAATATTTTCCATAATTGTATATTTATAACCCTAAAATCAATTCATTGGGGTTTAAAATAAATAAATAAATTTAATTGATTAATTTAATCAGTCTTCCTCCCACAACCTCACACATTTTAAATGCTTTATAGTGTCTATGGTTATGTCACATCTATGGTAAATCCCATGTTTTAAACACAACGGTTCCCTCATATTTTAAATTCAGTCTTTGGTATGGGTGTTATATCACTTTTCAAAAAAATTGCATGAGTATGATATTAATATATTTATTACATTTATAACATTTATTATGGGGACACCTTGATTTGGGATCTCACATTTTCATTGTTCCTGGGTTAAAAAATAAAACATATAACATCCAAGAGTAATAAATGGGATTATTAAAGTGGTTATATTCTATTCACTATAAAGATTTTCATCCAGAAAAGATAAAATCAAACTCAAAAATTTTGAGTATACTGGGTTGGAATTTGAGTAACCCACTCCCAAGTTCTCTTTTAATGATTCCCATGCTTCTAACACACACACATAAAGGGATTTGATCACACATTAAGGATCATATACTAAAAATCCTAGATCTCCACTAGGTACTCAACTGAGGTTGCTCCATCCTCGATGACCAAATCACCATATTCAATAAAACATAATGATTTTTTCACTAACCTCTAAAGATACGACAAGTGGAAGACATCATGTAACCTGTCAAAATATGGTGGTAGAGATAAGTGACATGCCACCACAAAAAATCTTTACCGTATTTGGGAAAAGTCCAATGAATCTCAGAGATAGATTTCCAACCTAGGAAAATTTGTGTGATCCACATTGAGGTGAGACTGTTAGGAACACATGGTATCCTTTATTCAACCCCAGAGGTATCCATTGTCATCCACATAAGGATTATGATGGCTCTATGAAGTCTTCATCCACTCTTAGATGATCTGAATCTTTTATATCATCGGTCACAGCAACTTTGGGACAATGAGTACTGACTCTCTAGGATTAGTTCAATAAAGTGGTGACCTATAGGTTGACACATAGAAGGCATGAAATGGTGTTTTACCAATGGTTTAATGGTAGCTATTTTTTTGAGAACACTCCCCAAGGGTTGATTATCTTAAAAATAATGACAAAAATACATCATGCATGCCCACACCATGTCCTTCAAGACCTGAATTTTCCATCCTATCTAGCCATCAGAATGGGAGAGAGACACTGCTCTCAAACCCAAATGACTCCAAATGACTCCTGTAATCCTATTCATAATTGGGTTATGAAAAAATAAACTCTTTATATAATGATATTCAAGGGAACTCCATAGATACAGACTATCTCACACAAGTATAATTATAGCAAACTATCTTTTTAACTCTTCTATTTATGGATAAAAAGTTTTTTGACTAGGAGATATGGTCTATGATCATCTGCATGGAATCATGTCCTATGAATGTACATGTTAACCCCATCCTGAATCCATGGTTATCTAATCTAACTTATAGTCCACCACCTTAATGGTTTGAACTAAACCCATTATTACTTGCTACTCAATCTTCACTTGCTGACATGTGAGGCATTGAGATAAAAAATATATTACAAAACTCTTCACACATGAACACTAAATAAGAAAGTAGAGGTATTTTTACCTATTTTCTACACCTAGATGTACCGCTAAAGGTTGTCTATGAAACTCAAACACGAACTCCTCTCACATCATCAATGGAACCATCATCCAACCATTGAAAAGGACAACATGCTCCCAGCCATTATAATATCAATCTAGAGGAAATCCAATGGATATCTAAGTACATAAGGTGTAACTATCAGTATCTCCATGTTGAGAATACCGGAAAAATAGTATATATAGTGGGGTAAAAATCATCAACTGTTTATGTGAAGAACCATCCCTGTCCACTAAAAACAACTAAAATGGTTACAACTGCTCTAATACCTCATCCGAAAACTAAGAACTTAAATACTTCTGAGAATGTATGTCACCAAATTCCCTTTTATAAGAGTATAGAAAATATTGAATTCATATTCCTAGAGGAACACTAGCCATCCCAATTATATCAAATTATGATCATTCTGATTGAACATATTCTTGAGACTCCTGTGGTCATAGTTGAAGATAAGATACTCAATGAAATGACATGAACCATATGCAATAACCACTTAATACTATATTATAACACACCCACGCTTGGGTCGATATACATTTCATAAAAATACATACTTGACACCCACCTACAGTAATATCAAGATAGGAGTGATCATCAAAATATGCCCGGAATCCTAAAAGAACTATTGGAACCTTTTTTCCTATACAAAATCCTACCACTTTTAGGTCAATGATTTCTTAAGTGTGTAGGTTCCGGGCGTAGTGGAAGCGCGTTGGTGGGTTAGCCCAACTTTAATTTTTAACGTTAAACAACGTTCAATCCGAGATCCGTCACGATATAAAACACCGAATCTTTGGAATAGAACCAAGAACGAAAAAGAAAAGAAGAGTCCCAGAACCCTTGAGATAGGATCATCATATGTTGATTATAATTAATTTAATTAATTCATAAGAATTACCTCGATGGAATTATTTCTTCATTGGAGTCTCCGGTCACGATCCTGTGATCCTTCATTGCATTGTAGAATCCAAGTACAGGATTCCTATAGTAGTTATCCACACGTGCTCCACGTATCTTTGGATGTCACCGAGGGGATCTCCGGGTGCTAGCATGGAAGAGCCTTCGCTTGCGATGTCCGCCTTAAACCACCTTGATCCGGTGGAGGATCTTGCTTTCGTAACTTGAAAGCGTTCTTGGTGGAAAGGGAATTCTCTCTTGGCTTGGGAGTATTTCCAAATCCATTGTACACAACAAAAATGGTACCTCTCTATGAGAATAATGTAATTTGGGATTATAATACTTAGAATAATAAAGTGAATTAATTTCCAAAAAGTATTTAATCATTTCATTTAATTCTTAGTAGTACCCCATGTCTTAATAATGACAGTTGACCATCATTATTACTTGACATGCACCCAACATATTACATTTAATATCATTTAATTAAATATAAAATATACTTCTAACGAATCCCGAAAAAACCAAACTACACGGCGTGTATATAAATATACACGACGTGTACTATCTTTTTTTCCATTATATTTATTTCCTCCACCATATTTATTAGACCTTGAGTAATGGATATTTATTTATTAAATAAATGTAACTAGATTACTCACTAATAAATAAATATATAATTTCTCCCACAATATATTCTCTCGAATAACAAGTGTCGAAATAAATGAGATCAGGCATCCTTAAATAATTATTAAAACATAGTCGGGAATAATATTTATATAACTTGTTAAATAAAAATTTAACTGAGATACATGGACACACTTAGTTTGTGACCCTCTAGGCCTCTTTATCAGTGGCATTAGGAAGAGCCTACCTCAAGTCCAAGGTTAGCATCTAGAAACATGCCAAGGCACCCATAGAGAAAGAATTTAGTATCGCAATGACGTGTCACCTCCTACGAAGACTTACCATGTTATATAATCCCTTTGTCTCGATATCTTCAATCAAGCAGGTTGTATGCTGGTCCCATCAACCGATGTGCTCGATTATTCTTTCATTGACTTCCCGAAATTGAACTTTCGCATACCTTACCATGGACATGGATTTATTTATGCTATATCAATTCCATCAAAGGGCCTGAGATATCTACTTCCGTTATGGAACAGAAGGGACAAATCCTTTCTCACATTATCTATTAATGCAGTATTACCCGTGACGCACCCAATGTATCCTGCCTCACTCTAAATAGTGTGTCGTCACAGTTTTCATCAATAAATATAAGTGCACGAGTTTTAATACCCATTAATAATAATATTAAAGTCTAAGGACCAATACACACATCCGCAGATAGGAACATCCAATGACACTATGAAATGTTGATTTTCTACTGGCGGGTCTCGTTCTCATAATATCCTCCTGGATATTACTAAGGGCGCACACTATGAGAAGGTTCCTCAAAGTTTTATGAGTCCTCACCCCTAATGACCTATATTATTTGTTTCCCTCAAATAATATCATCCGTCCATAGAACATATATTCAAGAATAGTGTTATGGAACTTTCGGGTTCTCATCATAGCAGTGATCCGCTCTGACCCATTAATGCAACAGCTGTTCTTAGGACATTATCACATGCATTGTCATAAACAAGAACAATCAATATGTGATAATGAATTTATTAATGAATAAGTACAAAGTAGTTGGTTCTAGGCCACCAAATCCAACAGACTCCCACTTGGACTAGAGCCAACTGCTAACAACCTTTAACCTGCTAGCTCTCACATGATATTCATGCTTCTGCTGAGATAGGCCTTTAGTCATGGGGTCTGCCACGTTCTCTTCTGTGGACACTCTGATCACTGCAACTTCATCCCATTGATAGAAATACCTCAAGAGGTGATACTTCCGGAGTATGCGCTTTGTTTGTTGATGTGACCTTGGTTCTTTTGCAAGAGCCACTACTACAGTATTATCAGAATACAATGTAATGGGATCTTTACTGCTAGGCAACACATCATGCTCCTGGACAATGTTCCAAATCTAGACAGCTTCCTTGGCTGCATCAGAAGCCACTATATACTCGAACTCCGCTGTAGAATCGGCGAAAACTGGCTGCTTTGAACTCTTCCAACTCACAGCTCCTCCATTGAGACAAAAAACATATCCAGATTGCAACTTTAGATTATTATGATCTATCTGAAAACCAGCATCAGCATACCCTCTAATGACAAGTTCCTCGTCTCCTCCATATACCAGGAACATATCCTTAGTTCTTCTCAGATACTTAAGGATACTCTTAACAGCAGTCCAATGTTGTTCTCTTGGATTTTCTTGATATCTTTATACCATGCTCAGTGCATAGGCAACATCAAGCCTGGTACATAACATGGCATACATGATTGATCATATAGCCGAAGAGTATGGTATCTTACACATCATATATTTCTTCTGTTGTGTCTGGGGACACATTTTCTTAGAAAGATGTAAGCCATGTGACACTGGAACCAATCCCCTCTTGGATTTTTCCATACTAAATCTCTTTAGTATCTGGTCAATGTATGTACCCTGACTTAGTCCAAGTAGCCACTTGGATCTATCATGAATGATCTTGATCCCTAGAATTTAGGCTACTTCTCCTAAGTCCTTCATGGAGAAACACTTGTTCAACCAATCCTAAACAGACTCTAAGTCTGGTACATCGTTTTCCAATAGGCAATATGTCATTAACATATACCACTAGGATGATGACTGCATTCCCATTAAACTGCTTATAAACACATGGCTCACATTCATTCATAATGAAACCAAATTCCTTTATAGCTCCATCAAATCGAATGTTCCATGACCTGGATTCTTGATTCAGTCCATAAATGTATTTCTGCAACTTACAAACCCGTTTGGCTTCACCTGGTGTCACAAACCCTTCTGGTTGTGTTATATAGATATCGTCCTAAAGGTTCCTGTTAAGGAATGTTATTTTGACATCCATCTTCCAAATCTCATAATCATGGTAAGCTGCTATGGAAAGTATGACTCTTATGGATTTAAAAATGGCAATTGGTGAGAAGGTTTCATCATAGTCAATTCCTTGACGCTGTCTGAATCCTTTAGCCAATAACCTTGCTTTATAGGTGTTAACTTGACCTTCCATGTCCAGATTTCTTTTAAATACCCATTTGCATCCAACAGGATTTACATCAACTGGCTCATCAACCAGATCCCAAACTTAGTTCTGATACATGGAATCTATCTTAGAATTCATAGCTTCTATCCATCTTGCAGCTTCTCATCTTTCTACTTCTTCCTTGTAGGAGAGAGGTTCATTATTGTCCAATAATAATTATTCACCATCCTCGGTGACTAGGAAACCAAATCTCTCTGATTCACTTACCTCTCTTGAGCTGCTGTGCAGTACTTGTGTTTCTGGAACCTCTTCCATGAGGACATGTGGAACTTGTTCCTGTACCAACTCCTATGTATCTTGAGCATCAACTTCATCGAAGTCAATCTTGCTCCCACTACCGTTCTTGAGGATGTGCTCCCTCTCAAGAAAGACGGCTTGTATGGTGACAATCACTTTCTTTTCTTGAGGGTATATAGGTAATATCCTTTCATTTCCTTGGTATATCCTATAAAGATACACTTCGTGCCCCTGGGTTCTAGTTTGTTGTCTGAGAAGGCCTTAACAAATACCTTGCATCCCCATACACGTGTGTGTGAAAAAGTGGGTTTCCTTCCATTCCATAACTTTGATGGAATTCCATTTTATGCCTTAGTTGGTACTCGGTTTAATGTGTATGTTGCAGTTTGTAATGCATATACCCAAAAGGATAATGGAAGATCTGCATGACTCATCATCGACCTCACCATGTCCAACAAGGTGCGGTTCCTCCTTTCACTAACACCATTCCACTGTGGTGTATAAGGAGGAGTGGGCTGAGATAGAATCCCAAACTCCCATAGATGATCGATGAACTCTTGGTTTAGATATTCTCCACCTCGATCCGATTGAAGCTTAAATATCTTCTTACCAAGCTCATTCTCTACTTCATTCTTTAATTCCATAAATTTCTCTAAGGCTTATGACTTATACCTCATTAAGTAGACATATCCATATCTACTCAAATCATCAGTAAATGTAATGAAGTATGAATATCCACCTCTAGATTCTACTGGAAATGGTCCATATACATCCATGTGTACCAATCCTAGAAGCTTTTTGGCCCTTTCACATTGTCCACCAAAAGGAGGCTTGGTCATTTTTCCTTGTAAACAAACCTGACATCTATCAAGTGGTTTTAGCTCAGTAGAGTCTAAATAGCCATCTTGGCATAGCTTTGTCAAGCGCTTCTCATTCACATGACCAAGGCCGTGATGCCATAACTGGGTGATGTATGAGTCATGTGAGTTTGTTTCATTATCGATTTCCAACACTTGGATTTTGTAATTTAATACATAAAAACCATTATTCAAATGTGTCATACGATAACATATGTTGTTCTTATAAAAGAGACAACCCTTATTTCCAAACTTGAAAATAAATCCATCCATATCCAAAAAAGATACAGAAATTATGTTCTTGGTAACAGTAGGCACAAAATAACAGTTTTGTAAAACCAAAATCATGCCAGTTGGCAATGAGAGGTGATAGTTGCTAATAGCCAACGCAGCCAGACTTTCACCATTGGAAACACGAAGATCCACCTCTCCACTAGCGATCTTTCTAAATCTACTTGGTTTCTGCATTTGAATACAGATGTGAGCCCCACAAGTTGTATCTAATACCCAATGCGTAGAAATAGAAAGATTGCACTCGATAACAAACACACCTTTAGAGTTCCCACGCTTTTGGGTGCAGTTCCTCATCCAGTGGCCCTACATTCAACATGAAAAACACACCACCTCCCGTTCCTTGCCCTGCCTCTGGATCTTCCCCTTCTTGGAGGGACGGTGCTCGGGGGCTCTAGACCATTTATACGTTTTTGGCCCTTTTTCGTTGTCCTTCCTTTTCTTGTTCACCATAAGGATCACGGGTTTGTCACACCCCATGTACTTATATACCTAGCTAATCAAGGTCAAAATCTCTGATAGACTCTTCTCATTGCCACTCATATTATAGTTGACAACGAAGCTAGAGAAGGTTTTGGGCAGTGATGATAGGATGAGATCTATATGCAACTCATCCGGGAATGTAATCCCTAAGATGTCTAATCATTCAATGTAGCCAATAAGCTTGACTACATGAGGCCCAGCTGGCACAGACTCTCCAGGCTTCATGGTAAACAAAGCGTTGGAGATCTCATACCTCTCCTATCTCACCTTCTCTTGGTAGAGATCTTTAAGGTGAGACATAATGCTATACGCGTCCATGTTTTCATGTTGCTTCAAGAGCTCACTAGACATGGCTGATAGCATGAAACACTGGACATCTGTGGCATCATACATTTGTTTCATGTAGAGAGATAATTCCTCATCACTAGACTCTTTCCCAGGTGCAACTGGAATAGGCTCTTCCAGCACATACAATTTCCTTTCGTGGTGAAGGACGACACATAAACACCTCTGGAACTCTTGGAAATTGGTGTCTGTGAAAAGGTTTTCTTTTTCGAGTATGGTGCACAATGATATGTTTGAATTCATTTTCTTTCCATTTCTACAAATTATGATGAGAAAAGGTTTAATACTTTATTACAAAAAATTGAGAAAAATAAATTAATTAATACTTATTAGTCTCCCACTATTTTATCAAAATCCAATATCCCTCACCGTTGACATTGGAATATTATATTGTGTGAATATTCTAGTGGCAAGAATCCATATTGCCCTTCGCATTAACCCAACTAGGGGAGGTTAAGAAACTTGATGGCTTTTAGGTAGGCATTCCAAATGCCAACTGAATTAACACGCAGCTCCTTTATCCATTGAGAAGACTCCCCAATCCTGAAATCCTTTTTGGATTTCCTCAACATTTTCCACTTTGTCACACCAAGTATTGTTGTGGCAGTCAACCCTTGATTCGAACCAAGTCAATTCAACCCAAAACATTGAATTAGAATTCCCTGATAATTGAAAGCACCCCAACTAGGGTTGGTCAAGCACTTTGAACTATGCTTTGATTCTAACCATGATTATGGAAGGCTATGCTGACTTAATATTTATTTTGAGGGATTTTATCCTTATACGTAAATTACGATTCTATTATCTTTGATTAAATGCTTGTTAATATTAATTGGGATATACTTAAATGATTAACCATGTCTAAGATAATATTTACATATAGGCCATTTTTATTTTAGTTCCATCTTGCATGCTCATTTATTTCATTAATTGTGTGATCGTGACAACACACCCACAATAAATAAGCCATAAAAATGATAGAAATAAAATAAATGGTATGATCATGATCTTTTCTATTGGTTAGTTTATCTAGAAGTTGATAAACTAACCCAAGACCTAGGATAGAAACACCTTGAACCTTTTGGGTTCGTGTTTACAGATTTCCACTTGTCAACCTTTGTATCTCCTTGGATTGGTTTCACCTTGGCTCCTGACTTGAGCCGCCTCCACTAGCATGGGAGCTCCATCCATTATATATGCATTTATCTCACATGCAGGTGAGGGGTAAAAGGGGTTTTTACGAAAAATAATCCTTGGGTGCGCATGCCCTACATATTAATGAGGAGATGGCTTGCAGGCCAATAAATTTAATTTAAATAAATAAATTAGAAGAAACCATTCACATAAAAAGGTATCAGTCTAGATCATGATCATCCATACATTCAACGATATTTACGCATAAATAAAACTAGCATTCAATTCTTTAATCGTTTTTGTTTATGATAAATCATGCTCGAATCAATTAATTATTTTTAATTAATCAATCCTTTTATCTTAAATCCTTTTTCTGAATTTCTTTTAGATTCTCAACCATCATAATTTTAAACAAATAAATTCATTTAAAATTATCCTTGTACGTAACTTGTACCTTGGAGGAAACCTGGTGAATTCCCATTTATTATGCATATGTTAAATTAAACACATATATATAAAACACCTATCACGTGTTGTGACTCAGCTTTACGCCTGCACCATGGTACACGTCTCAAGGGGTTGTATAATATAATAATAAATTTTAATAAATCTGTGCAATTTGGGTGAGTACACAGTGTGTAGTTCTGACTACACGACATGTACTTTTCTTCACTATCCATCCGAAGTACACTCCCGGGGATAGGGCGTGTTAATGTACTTCGGAAATTTTCAGAGTACACGGCGTGTACAGTGGGACACACACCGTGTAGTTTCCGCGTTACAAGGTTTCCAACCGGGAAGGCCATGTACGGAGTACACTGCCCAACCCTAACCCGATGGGACTACACGCTGTGTTCATTAGACCACACAGCGTGTATTCCAGAAACTGTGTGCCACATGTTTCTGGTCAACACATGGTGTTTCAAATTCTTAGAAAGAATCCAATACACTGCCTGATTTGGCGGATCAATCAACGCATTAAACCTAGACTACACGGAGTGTACTTCCGAATACACGCCGTTTATTCTGGTGTTATACATCCAGAAATGTTTGGATCCTCCAGATGAGTTCCTCTATTTTATTTTAATCAAAATTAAAAAAAAATTCGTTTCTCTGTGGTGAACGAGAAATGAGGGAGGAGGAACAGATATCGATATTCAGATTTCTAGAATGATTAAACTTGAATTGAAATAACTAAATTATTAAATGCGTAAATTACCAATGAAAAACTAAATAATTATAATCAACAATATAATCTCACACTGATATCACTTGTAGGTTCTGGGCGCAACGGAAGCACGTTGGTGGGTTAGCCCAACTTTAATTTTTAACGTTAAACAACGTTCAATCCGAGATCCATCACGATATAAAACGCTAAATCTTTGGAATAGAACGAAGAACAAAAAAATAAAAGAAGAGTCCCAGAACCCTTGAGATATGATCATCATATGTTTATTATAATTAATTTAATTAATTAATAAGAATTACTTCGATGGAATTCTTTCTTTGTTGGAGTCTCCGGTCACGATCCTGTGATCCGTTGTTGCATTGTAGAATCCAAGTACAGGATTCCTCTTGCAGTGATCCACATGTGCTCCACGTATCTCTGGATGTCGCCAAAGGGATATCCGAGTGCTAGCATGGAAGAGCCTTCACTTGCGATGTCCGCCTTCAACCGCCTTAATCCGGTGGAGGATCTTGCGTTCGTAACTCGAAAGCATTCTTGGTGGAAAGGGAATTCTCTCGTGGCTTGAGAGTATTTACAAATCCTTTGTGCACAACAAAAAGCTCTCCCCTATGAGAATAATGTAATTTGGGATTATAATATTTTCAATAATAAAATGAATTAATTTCCCAAAATCGTTTAATCATTTCATTTAATTCTTAGTAATACTCCATGTCTTAATAATAAAAGTTGACCGTCATTATTACTTGACATGCACCAAACATATTACATTTAATATCATTTAATTAAATAAACAATATTTTTCTCACAAATCCCGAAAAAATCAAACTACACGGTGTCTATATAAATATAAACGGTGTGTTCTTTTTTTTCCATTTTATTTATTTCCTCCACCATATTTATTAGACCTTGAGTAATGGCTATTTATTTCTTAAATAAATGTAACTGGATTACTCGCTAATAAATTTATATTATATCTCCCACAATATATTCTCTCAAATAACTAGTGTCGAAATAAATGTGATCAGGAATCCTTACATAATTATTAAACCATAGTCGGGAATAATATTTATTTAACTTGTTAAATTAATATTTAACTGAGATATATGGACACACTTAGTGTGTGACCCTCTAGAACTCTTTCTTAGTGTAATTAGGCGGAGCCTGCCTAAAATCCAAGGTTAGCATCTAGCAACACGCCAAGGCACCCATAGAGAAAGAAGTTAACGCCGCAATGACGTGTCACCTCCTACGAATGCTTAATGTGTAATATAATACCTTTGTCTCGATATCTCAAATCAAGCGGGTTGCATGCTTGTGCCATCAACCCATGTACTCAATTATTCTTTCTTTGACTTCCCAGAATTGAACTCGCCCATACCTTACCATGGCCATGGATTTATTTAGGCTATATCAATTCCATCAAAGAGCTTGAGATATCTACTTCTGTTATGGAACAGAAGGGAAAAATCCTTTCTCGCATTATCTATTAATGTAGTATTACTCGTGACACACCCAACGTATCCTACCTCGCTGCAAACAGTGTGTCGTCACAGTTTTGGTCAATACATTTAAGTGCGTGAGTTTTAATACCCATTAATAATAATCTTAAAGTCTAAGGACCAATACACACATTCACAGATAAGAACCTCCAATGACACTATGAAATGTGGATTTCCTACTGGCGAGTCTCGTTCTTATAATATCCTCCTGGATATTACCAAGGGTGCACACCATAAGAAGTTGCCTCAAAGTTTTATGAGTCCTCACCCCTAATGACCTGTATTATTTGTGTCCCTCAAATAATATCATTCGTCCATGGAACATATATTCAAGAATAGTGTTATGGCACTTCCGGTTTCACATCATAGCATGGATCCGCTATGACCCATTAATGAAACATCTGTTCTTAGGACATTATCAAATGCATTGTCACGCAGAAGAACAATCAAGATGTGATAAGGAATTTATTAATGAATAAAATACAAAGTATTTGGTTCTAGGACAACAACTACAATAAGGTGATCCCAATCTGGAGAAATAGGGTTAAAACATCTAATAGTATCCATGCAACCTAAGGAAACATTGTACCTCGGTGAAAATTTTATGTGGATCCTATTATTAAACTAACTGCATATTCATTGGGTCCAATACCACCCCTGCATCTGAGATAAAATATATGAGGAAGTGGACATCTCAAAAATAGAACTGACACTTCAAGAGTTTACCATAAATATAGTTCTCTCATAGTGTGATTAGTACATTCTTCAAGTGACTCGTTTGAAACTCCTAAAATATCATGTACACTTGAAAATCATTGATGAAGATAACCAAAAACCGATCCAAGAAAGGCTAAATGATCTTGTCCATGAGTCCTATAAACACTACTTCGGTGTTCGTCACACTGAAGGGTATCACTAGGTACTCATTGTTACCATAGAGACATTTTATTTACACCATCAATATACCCTCATAAAAAACACATATATAGAGATTGGTTGGTCTAAGGAAAATATTTGAGAATCACCACACCCCTCTCAAATGATTGAAGAGGCCTCCAATCCCCAATAGTGGATAATTATTCCTCATGATCACCTAGTTCAATCATCGGTAATCCACACCTAACCTCAATCTCCATCCCCCTTCTTGGTGAAAAACACAAGCGATATAAAGTGTGTAACACTTGGAATCAAAAATACCATATCCAGAAAGTCTTCTAACTACAACCTAAGCTCCTGATGCTCTTCGGGATACATTAGATATGTTGGTAGAGATATGAGGTACAACCCAGTCTATAATCCAATGCAGAAGTCTAGAGCTTAGTGAGGAGGTAAGCCTAAAACATATTTATGGAAATCTTTGTTATACTCCTCCACTACCACAGAGAACATGTATCCCATAACATGCACTACTAAAAGATTCATCTAGATAACAGATGATTAATCTTTTTCACTCTTCTATACCTGAGCTTGTCCCACTATTCTAAGGGGTTTTACCAATAAACTAAAACATCATCTCATCACTAGGGAAAACACACATCATTTTTCTAAAACTGTAAATCTTTTCATGAACTATAAATAGATAGTCCACACCTAATATGATTTCATAGAAACTCATATATGATATAAATCGATCCCATTCAAAACTCTCACATCCAACCAATAGATCACACTGTTGTAAAAATTGTTCAATCAACGATTCACCTTATATCAAAGTATCCATGAGTAAGGGTTGATCCAAAGGCTCATTTAGAATCTCTATGTGTCAAACCAGATAAGTGGAATGAAAATAATGACTCATACCACTGTGTATTTTCACCAAAACTAATTTATAATAGACATAGATCATTTCCCTTATCATCCACATAGACTCAAGGATATAAGCTTAGATTTCCTACAACTAGCCTAATCCATAACCACTAGATCCTTGATCTTTGTGCGGACCACCTAGTTGTATTGGGGGTAATATTTGAAACCTCCAAACACCATTTAATTCTCTACTGACCCCTCTAGCACATAAAACACCCTATGTACCACCCTGATCCTGCCTTATTTTATATCTTGGTAGCCACAAAACCAACCCTTTATCAACTATATAATAAGTCAAAAATTCAAATACTAGATGTCATCAACCATTTTTGAGAAACACTACCTCTTCCTCGGTTGAATAGAGCCATCCAGAGATCTCTACACTATGGATCCTCCATCTTGGAATCATCACTTGAAGCATATAACATTATTGTTTCCCTATGACTGTCATTTAATACCTTCCAATGAGGTATCAACTCTTGGATTTCAACTACTAGAACATAATTTTTACACCAAAAATGTCATGAATCTCTAAACCACCATGGATCCCTCCAGAACTCCATCATATTCGGGAAAGTAGGGAGATATCAACGAATCTATGATATCCTTGTGTTAGCCCTACTCAAAATTCTATGAATTGAAAAATATATCCCACACCATATTCAATAAGTAACATGAGGGATCAATAAACCACTATAAATAATTATTCATAATCAAAATAACATTTTGTAGATGTAGATTCTTCGAAATTTTCACTGATCACAATGTTGCCAGATAGAACTTCTCTCCAATGAGATGCTCGAAGACTTTACAGATTAGAGTAGTATCATCTTGTGATTGATTCAATAAAATTCACCATCAACCAGTTGATCCTTAATGAATACTAACTAGGAGGACCACCATTTTATTTTTTGGATTCCTCTTAATGAAAGAAAAACTCATGTGAATGCCTCTAGTTAGTCCTCAACCTGCTGAGAATTTAGCTCGACTAGAAACTTGTGAGGACTCTACTACCAGAACCACTGAAGCACAATCATTCTAAATGAGTACTCAGTTATTAATTATAGTCCTATATGCTACTCAATGGGTAGTGGTATAGATGGTAAGCCAGTTGGTGGTGTTATTGTTGGTATAGGTCCCTGAACTGAAGCCTCATGACTCATCGATCCATCCTCGTGATCACATAGTGGAGTCCTACTGGATGTCTTTATGGATTTGTCCCAAACTAAACAATATTTACCAAGATCAAAGAGTATATCATTGGGATATGACTCAAGATGAAAATAAAAAACAGAAACCATTCCTATATGATACATATACCAATGTTTTTCATGCAACCAATGTCTATATTTATTGAGTTAAAAGGTAGGTTACATGATTCCTAGTTAATGTATATGTTAGTATCCACACTAACACTAGAGTCATGGAATAAGATCCAAATTCAAAAAATATAACAATATTTACCCAAAACAATCTCACAAACTCTATTACTATAGCATAGAATACAACTATAATACCACTCTATAATGACATGGTCCAGTAGGCCACAAAACGTAACTATCCCCACCCCAACTCCAATAATCCATGGGTTAGAAACTAGTGATGATATGGAATATCACACACCTGGGAAGCATTAACCAGATAAAACTACACAAAAAGAAACATCTCCAAACCTAAAAATGAAAAATGTAAAACAAATAATACCAATTCATGCATACATATATGAAGCCACAATCCGAGTAAAATAATAATGTACTAAAAGCGAAAATGAGAGGGAAAATACATACACAAAAAACAATTAAAATATTCCAAGCATCTCAAATAGAGAGGTAAAATATAAAATGAAATAACCTAGAAAACACCACGGTATATTCCACTCAATCTATTCTCCACCTTCTACCTTCCCCCCCTAGGAAACCATTAAATGTGTTGTCATCTACAAAAGACACGACATGTGCAGATAGAGCTAATCTAGGTGTGAGTATAAAAATACCCATTATGAAACCCCAAAAACAATAATGATAGGGAATCAAGGATAATTGACTAAAAATGATATTAAAATCAATTCATAATAGGAAAACCCATGATATAATCAAGAAGGACACCACACCTCCAAGCCCTCACAACCAAACTTCTAGCCACATGACACTACTTGAAGCAATGCTCGTTCCAGGATATTTCAATCCAAGATCCATACCATTAAAAAAACTCATACTTGATGTTATGATGATTATTCCCACCTAATAATGATCAGTGGTATCAGAAGACCTGGATACCCTAATAGTGGATCGCCCCCAGGACTACTGGGGGATACTACAAACCCAATATTGATCAATATGATACACATGAGATCATATTACAATGAAAAAATAAGTCCTATAGATATGGAAAACAAGAATTAGGGTTAGAACCATTATCAAATAGGTCATTAACATTCCTAAAACCCTACATTGGGTATAAAAAAGATAGAGGATCACACTCTGGTCTCATGAAGGGATGCTAAAAAATATATAAAAGACTCATCATCTAGAGGGGACCACAATACTGATATTTTTATGTAATGACACACTTTACCCTCAAGGTAATGGTCTAAGGGGACACACTAAACTGATACTGGTCTATATTGAAGAGGCAAAGGGATCTAAACACCCTTAATGGGGGTATATGACATGTACTGGGGTACACAGTGTGTTTATCAAACCCTTGGTCTAAACATATCGTGCCACATCATTGTGAATGTAAATATCCATATACATAGTGTGTAGTTATTTCCCAATATGTTTCCCATTAAATATTCTTGTACTCATGTTCCATTTTTGATTCCAGTGTACCAACCCATGTACATCTTGTTGTGCTCATGTACACAATGTTGTGTTTGTGTCTGTGTACTTCGACAAGCCTGTGTCTGTGTATCCTATGAAATAAATGCTCAGATACCAAAAATGGTAAAATTGAATGTGATATAAGTCATAGGAAATAAAATATAGGTCCCATGGAATGTGATAATTTAATCTTTTTGGAAACCCTAGTGCCATAAAGGGGGTCCCACATGGTGTGTGATCCCAAATGACATGCCCTGTAACATAGAAAATTCTATAACCATGGGGCTCTTCTCTAGTCATCGACACACACCACCTATAACAATGTTCAAAATGGGAATCATATATATATATTTCCCTACCTTTTCATTTCCCTCTCATTGGATTTCAACCTTCAATCCACTCAGAAAATGTTCTATCATGTGAAAATTGATTATGCAT
The DNA here is from genome assembly GCA_963277665.1 of Viscum album. Lineage (NCBI taxonomy): Eukaryota > Viridiplantae > Streptophyta > Magnoliopsida > Santalales > Viscaceae > Viscum > Viscum album. The sequence goes on along the minus strand of OY728146.1, from coordinate 191,974,609 downwards.
TGAGCCATCATCACATATTCCATTACGGGAGCCAAAATCTCTGTGTGATATGGTCTCATTATAAACTAAATCATCCACTATCATAGGAAATCCTCAATCCAAAACATCCATCACAAGATATACCTGTGATATTGATCTTGTGTGGCAGATAATGATCACACAATGACCAAATACTGAGTAATCATCAAACCACAAGCCAATGAAAATTCATGAGATGAACATTAGAAGAAACCTGGGGAAATAAGTAATCCATAATATTTGAAGATTGAAACTCAAACATTTTTTATTTTTTTGAAATACGCTTTCATAGAAATAGACATATAATAAAAAAATAAACTCAATGAAAAATTTAATCCATCACAAAAAAAATAAACCCTCGATGCATGAATCAATCATTATTTGTGGAATTGATCCAAGTTTGAAAAGGATAAAAAAATTAGGATGAAATTTTAAAAGTCAACACCCAAACTATAGGTTGGATCGATCACTAATAAAGAATGGTATAACATCCCGCCTTTTTATTACATAATCTTTCATTACATTTTACAAAACCGAGGATCGTTAAGGTTTAGTATCTTGGAAACCAGGAACTTTAAACATGAAAACATAAAAGATTCTTCTTAAACACTTGAAAGGATTATCCTCATGTTCATCCTAGGTTCATTACTTCATCTCATAACCTGGGGACATACATCAAAATAAAGGGTGAGCAGAAGGCCCAGTAAGGGAAACAAGAGAAACATTTTACATGTGAACTTGATATACTTCAATAAGGTCATGAAAAGAACATTAAGACATGAGAAAGAAATCAAGAGGCATATCATAATAAAAATATCATTTTTCATAACTTGAAGATGTGTCTGCAACATTTAATATTGAAAATCATTTCGTTTCACCAAGGTCCATCCCCAAGGTGTCATTAAAAATTAGCAAGGTTATTCACCAAGGTATCAGTCTGAAAAGCCATCTCTAGAGATTAAGTCTTTACCCAATGCATTGGAGCGCTATCTGGGCGCACCCTTTACATGTCTTTATTATCATGTGAGCCACATATAACATCATCAATAATTTCATAAACAACCCATATAGCATAAAAGAAATGGGTTTCATTTCATAATCATAACTTTTTAAAAACTGCTTTAAAGACATGATCTTTATGTCACTTTAAACCCACGGAAAGGGAGAGTGGGTCTCATGTATGTAAATCCCAGAATTTAAAATAGAACAACTTCGTATATATGTGAATACACCTATAGAAGATATATCTTTGATTATTCACTTAATAAAATAATATAACTTCAGAAAAAGAGAGACATTTTGAGATAGAAATTCTGCAGCATAACAGCTATGTTTCGGGGTTTTAGAAAACATTGAAAAGAGAGAGGACATGGGTAAAACATTCATAAATGACCCATAAAACAGTATATGGACAGAATATAAGGGATTTAAGAACATGGTAATGAAATTTGAAAATATACCACATGGAATGAAGAACCTGAAAGGAAGACAAAATAAGATTTCTCTTATGAAAATTCTGCAGCCTAACGGCGTCACATAAACTTCAACCAAAAATGAATTGATGAGATCAAATAGGGTATCTCATCATATGAACATAAAGGATATGTATTATATATATAGAGATCATACCCCAACATAATATAAAGTAACTTTCAAGACTTGACATGAAATTAGAACTTTGAAAAATGAGAAAGGTTAACGAATCCCTTAAAAATTCGGCAGCCTAACGGCGTCACTTAATATTCAATAAAAATGAATTGATGATATCAAATAGGGTATCTAATAATATTAAGATAAGAGTTCAGTATGATATATATAGAGATCATACCCCAACATAATAAAAAGTAACTTGAAAGACTTGACATGAAAGTAGAACTTCAAATCGAGAAGGGTGAAGAACCACTTAAAAATTCGGCAGCCTAACGGCGCCACTTAAAACTTCAGAATACTGAATTGAAGGGATCAAATGAGGTATCTCATCATATGATCATAAAAGATAAGTATTATAAATTTAGATATCATAACCCAACATAATAAAAAGGAACCTGAAAGACTTGACATGAAAGTAGAACTTCAAATCGAGAAGGGTGAAAAACCACTTAAAAATTCGACACCTTAACGGCGCCACTTAAAACATCAAAATACTAAATTGAAGAGATAAAATGGGGTATCTAATAATATGGTCATAAAAGATCAGTATGATAGATTTATAGATCATACCCCAACATAATAAAAAGGAACTTGAAATACTTTACATGAAAAAAGATCCTGAAAAATTAGAATGGAGAAAGAATCCGTTACAAAAATTTCGGCAGCCTAACAGCGCCACTTAAAACATTATAAAACGAAATAACGAGTGTTAGAGGGGATCTATAATTATGTGAAGATGAAAAGGGAAGTAAGAGGAGTATAAAAGAACACCCTTTAACATAAGAACATGGAGAATAAAAGAAATTACATAAAAGAGATTTCTTGAAAAGAAAGAGAGAGATCCGATCCCTTACCTTAAAATGTAACTCTTGAAACTCAAAGGTTGGGACCTTGAGGGCTTGGTGGCACCTTGGGATGACTCCTTGGGAGGTAATGAGACCATAAATTTGTTGGGGGAGAGTGGGGAGTCGAATGCATGAGAGGATGGCTTGATATTTATAGGGAAAGTGAGGGGACAAGGCATTAATGGCCAAGGGACACCTCAGTAGTGGTTTTGGAAAAACCATGCGCTTAACCATGGTATTTGCCCATGGTATTGGCCACTTGGGACACCTAATACCTTATCTTACTATTCATAAGTGGACAATATTGATTACATACTTAATACATCATTTAATGATGTCATTAAACACATGTAACTTAAAAACTGTATTTTCACTATTCATCGAAAATTCAACTTTCTCAGAAAAATCCCAAAATTTCATCCTAAGCAAATATCAATTCTCTTATTTCAAAAATTAACTCCATTTTATAAAAATAATTTTCTAAATATTTTTAATTTATTTTTTAAATAAATACACTATTCACCGAAAATTCATTTTTTTCAGAAAAAACCCCAAAAATTACCATACCATAATATCGGTGCACTGAGTTCAAAAATGAAATCCATTTTATAAAAATAATTTTGTAAATATTTTTAATTTAATTTTTAATTAAAAAAATACTAATCACTCAAAAAAACTAATACTTTAATAATAATTTATGAAATCGTTATTTAATCATTTTATTGAATCACATTATTTAATCAAGTTATCTATATTATATTAATACTTTCTTTAAGTGAGATTACTATTCCATATGGACACATTACTAATCCTAATCATAAAATCACTATTCATAATTTACTATTCATCAAAAATTAATTTGATCTTATTAGACTCTAAATTTCGCACTGAGCATAATTGTAGAAGACCATTTTTTGAATATCATTACACATTTTTAATTATTTAAGGTTTAAATAAGCATTTTTAAAATATCCTTTTTCTAAAATTCACCAAAAATATGCATACTATATTTATCCGGTCATTTGAAAATTCATAAACTTCATCATAAGAAGAAATCCCAATTTTTATTTAAAACCAAATTTACAAAAGGCAGTTACTGTCTCCTTACATAGCCCCTTATCACACTAGCATAGTACCTAAGTGTAAGGTGTTCTAAGGTGAAAGAATCTGAGGGAGGCTCGGCTAACATCGCACGAGTAGTAATTTCTATCAGTTTGAACTTCTCACAAAGGAGATTCCGTTCTAGCTTCACACGTTGAAGTTCGGATAGGGTTTGGTCCAGAGCAAAGCCCAGTGGTGCTACCTCCTTCCCATGTTCTCTTAGATGGGCTTTGATCGGTCCAAGACTACTGGGTGAGGCCATAGAATCTTCTTTCTATAATAATTAACCAAGACTACTTGTATTTAGAGACAATAATTAAAACGTTTAGTTTCCGTGGGTCATATTGACCAATGGTCATATAACAGTCAAAACCCGATGGTCTAATTTTAATTATACTCATGTTATCAAATGAAACATTTTTGTTGAGTATAAAAAACAAAATAACATAACACATAAAATTAGGAAACAAGATTTATTCAAAATTTTGGGTCGTTACAATCTTCCCCCCTAAGAAATTGTGTCCTTTCAATTTTTAAAATTGGGTTTTGAAACTTCACTGAAAGTCCCACATCAGAAAAGGAGTTAGTAAAACTATTACTTTAAAATAAAAAAACGTAACTACAAAGGTCACCCGAGTTAGCCCACACTAGGATTCCATGTACGAAATCGTGGACATTGAGGAGAAAACAAAGGGTCAAGTTCTGAGGGAGAGTGATAGAAAACATGATTAGGATAAAGTTAACCATAAGAAAATCCCAAACTTATGATGTGTTTAAACGGTCATTGATTACCCAGTAAAAAATGTAAACCAACAACGTTTTTGTTTTACATTCCTTTTCATAATTTTGAGGAATTAATTTAAAACATAAAACAAAAACATAAGAAAATATATCTATCTTCATGTAGAGTTTCATCCTTTAATAAGTTTCTACCCAAAACTAATCTTTTCTCCAAACTATGATCATTCAAAAATACTTGGTCTCATCAAAACACAGGAATCATCTTCTAGAGAATCACATAATACACAAAAGATTAACTATCTATTTCTTTTATCTTTAAACATTATCCCAAAAACAGAAATAGTAAGGTAAAACAACTCTTCAAAAAGAAATAATCCCATAGGAATGGAAACTACTTTTAAATCTTCAAAGTTCCATGGTACTACCCAAAGTTCATCATAGTCCATTCCATAAATAACGGTCCTTAAAATTCCACAAAATAAACCAAACTAAGATTGAAATCCAAATACAAGAAGGATTTGATAACATAGTCTTCCAAAATAAAATTCATTGTTCATCTCCAAACAACATCAACCACTCCTAACATCTTATAACAAAAGTATCTAACCTAAACATATTTACCCAATATAGGTTATTCATTCCCATAAGTAACCTATATTACTATAATTCTACCTTAAATTCATCGATTCTTCAAAATATAAGTCAACCTTACTCCTCAATGAAAATACCGTAGTAATCTATTTACCTCGATCATATAGGGTCCCCAAAATAGTGAACATCTTCCAAAATAAAAATCATATTTTAATCCCCTAACCATCCCTGTCATATTAATACGACAATCATCGCATTTCCTATCACATTGGTTGTTGGGACATGTTCTAGCATTTCCCACCATTAACAAAGAAGAGAAATCATAATTAGGGGCTTAAGTACTTAGCCAATAATCATGAAAAGGAACTGAAAGCATATAAGGATAACTTGTAGAAGAAAAGTATACCATAACTTCTGATCCCATAGGTTCCCATATAGGTTATCAATGATCATATATTCTTATGCGAATATTTATTTTATTTTATCTTTGTTCCTTTAAAAATAGTTCATACTAAGCTTATGAATTTACCAAATCATATCCCCCGGGATTGTCGTAACCAAGAGTACAGCAAGGCCCGTGGTCGTGTACCAGTTCTTGTTCGAGTCTATCTCAATGCGGTGTTTTTGGGTTTTACCCCTATGTACATATGTGCCAGAACCACCTCTACCTGCTCGTATCCAAACAAGGATGTATTTGCTTGGAAACCCCTTACTCAATACTCACCAAAATACCAGGAAGATTTCCTATATTTAAACTTTTATATAGGGTTCTTCCTAGAGTTTTCATATCATAATTTCCACAAATAACTAAACCATCATTTGATACCAACTATAGCATCCCATCTTTTTATCATATAAACATTCATTACATTTTACAAAACCGAGGATCGTTGAGGTTTAGTGTCTTGGAAACCAGGAACTTTAAACATGAAAACATAAATGATTCTTCTTAAACACTTGAAAGGCTTCTCCTCATGTTCATCCTAGGTTCATTACTACATCTCATAACCTGGGTAAATACATCAAAAGAAATGGTGAGCAGAAGGCCCAGTAAGGGAAACAAGAGAAACATTTTACATGTAAACTTGAGATACTTCGATACGGTCATGAAAAGAACATTAACACTTGAGAAAGAAATCATGAGGCATATCATAATAAAAATAGAATTTTTCATAACTTGAAGATGTGGCTGCAACATATAATATTGAAAATCATTTCGTTTCACCAAGATCCATCCCCAAGGTGTCATTAAAAATTACCAAGGTCATTCAGCAGGGTATCAGTCTAAAAAGTCATCTCTAGAGATTAAGTCTATACCCAATGCATTGGAGCGCTATTTGGGCGCACCCTTGACATGTCTTTATTATCATGTGAGACAAATATAACATCATCAATCATTTCATAAACAACCCATATAGCATAAAAGAAATGGGATTCATTTCATAATCATAACGTTTTGAAAACTGCATTAAAGACATGATCTTTATGTCACTTTAAACCCACGGAAAGGGAGAGTGGGTCTCATGTATGTAAATCCCAGAATTTAAAATAGAACAACTTGGTATATATGTGAATACACCTATAGAAGAGATAGATTTGAGTATTCACTTAATAAAATAAAATAACTTTAGAAAAAGAGAGAGACATTTTGAGACGGAAATTCTGCAGCATACAGTTATGTTTCGGGGTTTTAGAAAACATTGAAAAGAGAGGGGACATGGGTTAAACATTCATAAATGACCCATAAAACAGTATAGGGACATAATATAAGGGATTTAAGAACATGGTAATGAAATTTGAAAATATACCATATGGAATGAAGAACATGAAAGGAAGACAAAATAAGATTTCTCTTATGAAAATTCTCCAGCCTAACGACGTCACATAAACTTCAACCAAAAATGAATTTATGAGATCAAATAGGGTCTCTAATCATATGAACATAAAGGATATTTATGATAGATATAGAGATCATACCCAAAAATAATATAATGGAACTTTAAAGACTTGACATGAAATTAGAACTTTGAGAAATGAGAAAGGTGAACAAATCCCTTAAAAATTCGGCTGCCTAACGGCGTCACTTAAACTTCAATAAAAATGAATTTATGAGATCAAATAGGGTCTCTCATAATATTAAAATAAGAGTTAAGTATTATAGATATAGAGATCATACCCCAACATAATAAAAATGAACATGAAAGAATTGACATGAAAGTAGAACTTCAAATCGAGAAGGGTGAAGAACCACTTAAAAATTAGGCAGCCTAACAACGCCACTTAAAACTTCAAAATACTGAATTGAAGGGATCAAATGGGGTCTCTCATCATATGATCATAAAAGATCAGTATGATAAATTTAGAGATCATAACCCAATATAATAAAAAGGAACTTGAAAGACTTGACATGAAAGTAGAACTTCAAATCGAGAAGGGTGAAGAACCACTTAAAAATTCGGCAGCCTAACTGCGCCACTTAAAACTTAAAAATACTGAATTGAAGAGATCAAATGGGGACTCTAATCATATGGTCATAAAAGATCATTATGATAGATTTTGAGATCATACCCCAACATAATAAAAAGGAACTTGAAATACTATACATGAAAATAGATTTTGAAAAATGAGAAGGGAGAAAGAATCCGTTACAAAAATTTCGGCAGCCTAACGGCGCCACTTAAAACTTCATAAAACGAAATAATGAGAGTTAGAGGGGATCTCTCATTATTTGAACATGAAAAGGGAAGTATGAGGATTATAAAATAACACCCTTTAACATAAGAACATGGAGCATAAAATAAATTACGTAAAAGACATTTCTTGAAAAGAAAGAGAGAGATCGGATCCCTTACCGTAAAACGTAACTCTTACAACTCAAATGTTGGGACCTTGAGGGCTTGGGGCACCTTGGAAGGACACCTTGGGAGGTAATGAGACCATAAATTCGTTGGTGGAGAGTGGGTAGTCGAATGGATGAGAGGATAGCTTGATATTTATAGGGAAAGTGAGGGGACAAGGCATTAATGGCCAAGGGACACCTCATTAGTAGTTTTGGAAAAACCATGGGCTTGCCCATGGTATTTTCCCATGGTATTGGCCACTTGGGACACCTCATACGTTATCTTACTATTCATAAGTCTACCATATTGATTACATGCTTAATACATCATTTAATGATGTCATTAAACACCCGTAACTTAAAAACTGTATTTTCACTATTCATCGAAAATTCAACTTTCTCAGAAAAATCCCAAAATTTCACCTTAACCAAATATCAATGCTCTTATTTCAAAAATGAACTCTATTTTATAAAAATAATTTTCTAAATATTTTTAATTTATTTTCTAAATAAATACACTATTCACCAAAAATTCATTTTTTTCAGAAAAACCCCAAAAATTACCATAACATAATATCGGTGCTCGGAGTTCAAAAAAGAAATCCATTTTATAAAAATAATTTTTTAAATATTTTTAATTTAATTTTTAATTTAAAAATACTATTCACTCGAAAAAACTAATACTTGAATAATAATTTATGAAATCGTTATTTAACCATTTTATTGAATCACATTACTTAATCAAGTTGTCTTGATTATATTAATACTTTCTCTAAGTGAGATTACTAATCAATTTGGACACATTACAAATCCTAATCATAAAATCACTATTCATAATTTACTATTCATCAAAAATTAATTTGATCTTATTAGACTCTAAATTTCACACTGAGCATAATTGTAGAAGACCATTTTTTGAATATCATTACACATTTTTCATTATTTAAGGTTTACATAAACATTTTTAAAATATCATTTTTCTAAAATTCACCAAAAATATGCATACTATATTTATCCGGTCATTTGAAAATTCATAAAATTCATCATAAGAAGAAATCCCAATTTTTATTTAAAAAAAGGATTACACAAGGAAGTTACGGTCTCCTTACATAGCCCCTTATCACACTAGCATATGACCTAAGTGTAATGTGTGCTAAGGTGAGAGAATCTGAGGGAGGCTCAGCTAACATCGCACGAGCAGTAATTTCTATCAGTTTGAACTTCTGGCAAAGGAGATTCTGTTCTAGCTTCACACGATGAAGTTCGGCTTGGGTTTGGTCCAGAGCAAAGCCCAGTGGTGCTACCTCCTTCCCAAGTTCTATTAGATGGGCTTCGATCAGTCCAAGACTACTGGGTGAGGCCATCAAATCTTCTTTCTATAATAATTAACCAAGATTACTTTTATTTAGAGACAATAATCAAAACGTTTAGTTTCCAGGGGTCATATTGACCAGTGGTCATATAACAGTCAAAACCCAATGGTCTCATTTTAATTATACTCATGTTATCAAATGAATCATTTTTGTTGTGTATAAAAAACAAAATAAAATAACACAAAAAATTACGAAACAAGATTTATTCAAAATTACGGGTCGTTACAAATGGTCACACGTCTTTTTCATTGGAGAGATCCACATTTTCTAGTGTTCACCAATCAACAATTCCCGATCCCATCTTTATTATCCCCCTAAAGATATTCTAATACTCTCTAACCCCTCCTCTCGATTTTCAGGTTTATGAGGATAGCACTTCAAATTTCATATAAGATAGAATTTGAATCACAAAAGTCTTGTCATGGATGGTTTAATGAAATAAATTAATTTAATCTATTAATTTATTCAATCATCTTCCCAGAATCACGGTCAACCCAAACACCTGATGAAAACTAAGGTTATATCATGGATATGGTAAAAACCACATTCTAAACTCAATGGTGACCTCTGATTTTGGATTCAGTTTCCTATTTAGGATTAATTTTCCCGTACTAGAAAAACTTCTTTCACCTAATATTAATATATTTAATAAATTTTAAAAATTAATTTTGGGCATACCGGGCCTCATAATCTCACACCCTCTTAGTGCCTAGCTCCAAAAATGTTTCATATAATTTGTAAAAGTAATAAATTAAAGAATCATAGATCATTAAACATATCACACACAACATCGAGCTTAAATAAACAAAGATATACTATAGAAACATTATTTTATTTATATGTGTCCTATAACTCAGTAGTTAGATTGGAGTGTATTAATTGGAGTAACCAAATTATAAAATTTTTGTTGAAATTCTTTACTTATAAAAAATTTACTGATCAGTACATTAGAAATATGAACTCAATTTTGAATTATAAGAATGTAATCATAGAATGGAAGGAATAGCTAAATAATTTTTTACATTATGTTTTATACATTACTTTTAAAGAAAGAAATTAAAAATTATATAAATTGAATTTTATATAAATAATGTCATATTTTATTTTAAATATCTAAATTATCTAATGGTGAATTTTTGGGATGTTTTCAAAAATAGTTAATCTTTGAGTGAATAGTGAAAATAAATATTATACAAATAGTGTTACTTTTTATCATTATCAATATATAATAATGACATATATTTTCATGAAAACCATTTATAGATAAAAAATTACTTAATAAGTAATATAATGGACTTATAAATATTAATTTGAACTTAGAAACACATGTTTTGGATTTTGGATATAAATGTAATGTTCTTATTCAAAAAATATATTTTATGTACTTCTATTTTAATTAAGTTTTTATAAAGGACATCTTGGTTTGGATTCTATATAAAAGTCAAATAATCCTCCTTTTATTAAAAATAATCTAATTAGTTCCTTTGGAATAAACTTTATACATGATTTTAGTTTAAACCCAATTTTTATGCTTAAAACATGTTGCTTTCGAGAAATGTTTTTCAATGAATTTAATGAGATTATATTAAAATAAATTTCTAAAACATATAGAAATTTATTCATAGAAAATGGATCCCATATCTGGTATTATCATGTTCTATTTTGGTTAAAGGGTCAGTTTCATTTTTTGCAATGTGGATTAACGATCATTATAAACGTTTATCACCACAGTAAAGTTTAAAATATTTTAAGCAAGGTTATAAATTTTGGGATAGAGTATCCAAATAAATAAATAAAATGATTATTTCATTGTGTGAGGGGATTATTACCATCCAAATATTATCTTCTCAAGTATGAAAATTTGGTATCATTTTCCATTGATATTTAATTTTATATTATTTTATATAAATTCTAATTACAATATATTAGTTGTTTTCTTTTAATATCCCAAATATGTTTTCCCATTTTTATTAATGGTTATAAATGCTTATTTAAAATATTAATAATTTATTTTTATTAATTTTTTTTAGTTTCTAGAGATGTAATAATTACCGTGTATGCATACACAACATTATTATAGTTCTTTTGAAATTCGTAGAATAAAGTAAATTTTCATAAAATAAATATCACAAGTAATATGTTTTTGTTGAATTTTTGTGTTTTAAGAATTAATTGGATTTTTATAATTTATAAGTGATGGGGAAATATTTTATATTATAATTCCATTTCTTTCTTTAAATGATTAAATTAAAAACTATTCAATAGTCTTGAAAATGTCATTAAATAATGTTTAATGTATAAAAATTATTTTTATATAATTATTATATCAAAAAAAAATTTATTGAGTCAATTTGATGGAAAATTATTGAAACTATCATTCATGGATCATTTATTTCCCAATTATCATTTTCAAAATAAATTTAAAGATCCAATAATATTGAAACATTATGAAATGTTCACGAATAATTTCCTATAAAAATGGAATCAATTTTTGTTTTACAAGGCACATATGATTTAAATTTTCCCTCAAAAAATGAACCCAAATTACTCTATAAATTTTTATTACCATTACCCCAAGGTCCTTGTGTGATAAGAAAACTCTCAATCAAAGGAATTAATCACAATCTAATGGAGGATATCACAAGAGGAGGTATAATTCATAATAATTTTGTTTTCTTTTTATTTATTCTTTCACAACCATTATATATATTTTATTCATTAAAAAAATTATTTTTGAATCATAATATATTTAAGTATTATTATATTAATGTTGATACTATTATCTAGCTATTTTCCATCCAATGTGAAATGAAATATTCTCTCGTGAAAACATATGGAATCCTAACTCCATAGAGCAATGTATTACATTTCTATCACTGAATTTAATGGATGGTTATTGTTTTTGACTTATGTAATATATATTACATTTATAAAATAAATATTTTTCTATAAATATAAAAAATCATCTACCTTCTTACTCTCCCATCCATTGGAAAATAATACCATAACTTGTGTGTATGTGTGGGATATCTCTTCTACAAAGTGACGTGATTCATTTTAAAATTTTGATTCCCATATATGGTAAAAAGTGTTGATTTAATTAATATTAAAAAATTATGACATTATTAGTATCCTAGAAAATTTATATATTATTATTTATCATTATTTCAATCCTTTCATTGAAAAATGAAAATGTTATTTGTCTTTATATATAGACTACCATCAATACAAGATGATGTAACTCATTTTTCATTAGATATATACATGGATTGTTATAAAAATATATCTCATGAATGAATATAATATTTATATCACGATTAATTCATAGTCCCATGTATTTATGAACTATATTATTTAGTATAAATTTTATTTTTTTCTTTTAAATACCTATAACGGGTAAAATGGTCCTTTTCCCCTAATAAGTGATCTCATAAAAGGTTTCTGACGACTTCATTAGAATCAAAATATGGTTTTTACCAAATTACATGAACTTAGTGGACATCTGACCAGTTAAAAGTTTTGAGGAATAATTAATAAATAATATTTAATTAAATAAACATTAAATTTTTTATGTAGGTTCGTTTGACGATATATTTTGAATAGAGAATCTGATAGAGATTCTATCACTACAATTTCCTCTAGAAGAAAGATTTTTTCATAGTAGGGGGATTAAATTATATCGAGTGTCGGGCCAGTCGATCCCCCTTTTATTTTTGTTTTCATTTTATTTTCTTTTTCTTCATTTTATTTTTCTATCTTCTCTTTCCATTTTCTTCCTTTTCATCCGGATTCTCACATATGAGGATAGGTATCCTACTTTATATAGATGATAGAGAGAAATATAGAGGGATAGAGAGAGATAGAAGGAGAGGTAGAAGAATATGGTTCCTGACACAGATTTTGAGATGTGTTAGATCGACATGTGACAACCATAGACCGTGGAAACGAGCAAAGCTTTAATGAGTTCAAACCAATGTTATAAATTTTTTATGTTTCATCCTAAATCCCCATATTCTAGTCAATTTTTAGTTTTGAATCCCTATTATTTATTCTTATGGACCCTTGTGTTCGGATGTACTGATTTTGGAGGTAAAAACATGGGTTTTTGGGAGATTTGAGGGTTGTTAATTCCTGAAAACCCCTCTACACTACATTTAGTTTAGGGATAAACATCAATTTTTATTTTTATTTGTGGAATATTAAGTTTTAAAAGTACAAAAAATGTAATAATGTGTAAATGTAGTGTACTAGTACTCAGCCATGTAGCCAAGTACTCGGCCAAGCTACCATTTTGGGGTACATGGACATGTACTGTACACATCTAGACAGTGTGTGGGTCGCACACCATGTAGAAACATATGGCTTGGTTAATTAGATGTCCATACTATTCGAGCCAAATGGGAAGGTACCCTATGTTGGATACACTACATGTACCTACCGTACATGTAGTGTACTAAACTATCACGCCATGTACTTGGGCGTTTATATTCCCATGTCGATGGTAGAGCACACCTATGTAGGGATTTGGGATTATATAACATGTAGTCAAGGTGACATGTTGTGTAATTCCCCTTCATCAACATTTTATGGATTTTGATGTATTTTCCTCCAAGTAGTTAGTTTTTAACATGATATTCATCCAATCTAAGTAACTATTCTAATAGATCACCATGGTAAGACCCATGAGGTATTTTTAGGACACATAAGTGGGATTTTTGGGAATTGTCATGATGGAGAGGTTATTCCTACAGTACTTTTATCTTGTGTATCTTGAGTGTGAGACTAATACTATGATGATACATAATATATCTCTCCTGACAGATGATTTTGTAACTTTCTCTTTGGGGACATCTCCACAGAAAGATGTTCCCTTAAGGCTTATGAGCACATGAGACTAGTTGTTATCGAGGATCCTCTATAGAATTACTTTTTGTATGATTTGATTATGAGGATACCATTTGGGATGCCTCTATGATCTATTTTGTTTCTCGGAATCCCTTCATGGATTCTTTGCTTACAGGATAACCTACAGAATCCCTAGTAGGATCCCTTCACCCATGTGTTGTTCCAGGGATCCCATGTAGGATGCCTCAATCTTGATTACTATTCAAGGACCCCATACAAGATTCCTACTTAACCTTTACAGGTAAAGATATCAATTAGGATGATTTCACTTATGAATTTACCTTGAGGATCTTATATATGATTCCCATTTTTTCTTCTCATCTGAGGATTCCAAGTAAGATGTCTTCACTTTTTTGTATCATTTCCAACACTTTTGCTGAGGCACGGGCATCTATCACGTAGAGTACACGTTGTTGTTACCCTAAATTCCCACATTCCAAAGGTGGGCGGCATTCGCTCCTTATTCAGGGACATCTTCTCCTTTATCGAAATGGGATGATGGGATGTCAGTTCTTCCTTCCATAGATTCCTCCACAGAAATTGTCACATATTCCGGGTCTCCCTCATAGATTTAAGACGTAGTTCATGAAAATCTTCCTGGTGACATATCTTCATGGAAACCAGTTAATTACACTACTTATTTCAATACATTCAAAGGAGTCCAGTCAGGGTAGAAACCTTCAGTTAGGGGAGTAGTCACACTGGGCACCACTAGCGTGTCATGACCCTGGGGGATTGGCATGTCTTTATTATGTCCCTTATTATAGGTCTTTTCGAGGTCGCGGAATCCCGAGGCATCCCACATCGGATGTGGAGAATCATTTTCTGTGGGCATATAATTGAGGTTTTACTCAGCTTCCTATGTTTAACACAGGGTATGCCGCAATTTTAACTTCCAGCGAGGAAATATTGGACAGACCGGAACACTGAATAGAGTGTATTATATTGAGGAACTCCGTTGAGGGAACACCGATATTAGGGCCAACACATGGGTGGCATCCCGAATGATGTGGATGGGAATGAGGTGGATAGTTCTCACCGGGATGTGGTGGCCCGGGTAAGAATCAAGATGGACGATGGTTTTGTTCTTGAGTCTCGAAGAGAATTCCTACATATCCTTGTGGAGGGGAATCAAAGTCCGCATAGTTCGATGGGATGATGGTACACCTGAGGAGGCAACCCATGAGAATGGGTGCATGGATTGGACACAGAGGAAGTGGAAACACTGGGTTAGGGCACGTGCTTCCTGAGACACGTGGGCCTGATGGAGAAATCAGGATGATTCGTCAGTGATGGTCTTGAGCCCCGTGAGGGCTTCCTACGTATCCTCGTGGTGGGGAATCAAAAACCATGTAGTTCAGATGGCGAATACTATTTATCGTCTTGTGGGACGGGGGAGAACTGACGTGAAGGTGGTCAGAATGACCGAGTGGTGGGTTGAACCATGTGGAGGCTTCCTATGTACCATGTCGTGACATTGATCGAAGTCCATGTAGTTTGGGATGGATTTGGGATTACACTCTGAGGCAGCCCAAGGTTGTGGGGCTTGAACCTCATGGAAGCTTCCAATGTACCATTCCATGACATGGAACAAAGTCATCATAGTTTGGGTTGGATTGGGGCTTACACTCTAAGGAGGCCCTGGGTTGTGGGGCTTGAACCTCATGGAGGTTTCCTATGTACCATGCCTTGACATGGTTCAAAGTCCCCATAGTTTGTGATGGATTGGGTCTTACAATCAGAGGTGGCCCAAGGTTGTGGGGCTTGAACCTCATGGTGGCTTCCTACGTACCATGTATTGACATGGATCAAAGTCCCTGTAGTTCGGGATGGATTGTGGATTACACTCTGAGGCAGCCCAAGGATGTGGGGCTTGAACCTCATGGAGGCTTCCACCATGCCGTGAAATGGATCAAATTCCCCGTAGTTCGAAATGGATTGGGAATTCCAGTCTGAGGTGGACCAAGGTTGTGGGGCTTGATCCTTGTGGAGGCTTCCTATGAACTATGCCTTGACATGGATCAAAGTCCACGTAGTTCAGAATGGATTGAGGATTACACTATGAGGCGGCCCAAGGTTATTGGGATTGTACCTCGTGGATGCTTCCTATATACCATGCCTCGACATGGATCAACGTCCTCGTAGTTCGGGATGGATTGGGCCTTACACTTTGAGGCGGCCCGAGGTTGTAGGGCTTGAACCTAGTGGAGTCTTCCTACATACCATGCCTTGACATGGATCAATGTCCCTATAGTTCGGGATGGATTGGGGCTTACACTCTGAGGCGACCTAAGGTTGTAGGGCTTGAACCTCGTGGAAGATTCTACCTACCATGCCTTGACATGGATCAAATTCCCCGTATTTCGGGATGGATTAGGGCTTACACTATGATGTGGCCCAAGGTTGTGGGGATTGAACCTCGTGGAGGCTTCCAATGTACCATGCCTTGACATGGTTCGAAGTCCCCATAGTTCGAGATGGATTGGGGCTTACACTCTGAGGTGGCCCAATGATGTGGTCATGATTGGTGGTCACTCTAAGACCATGTGAGTCATGCTCGGTTTGAGAAACAAAATCTAGCAGAGACCTGACGATCACGTCGTGAAAGGTGCATCTGTGGGATATAGAGTGGGGCTTATTAGTGGATTGGCACAAAGTTGAAATAGGGGATTATGCATGGTTAGCAGCCTGAAGGGGTTGGGACTTACTCCAGGATGGAGGCCCGATGGCAACAAAGCACAGCGGGAGGGGGATTTGGGATGGAAGAAAGGAGGAGCTCCATTCCCCATCACACACTTTACTGGCCTTGGCACCAAGGAAGTGAGGAGGACCATGGTTGCTACCTCCTGCAAGAAAACCTAGGGGCTTACACCAAGGTGGCTTCCCTTCCCCGCGGAAAAACGCCACTCCGATAATGAGGATATCATCCCATGTGAGGGGTGATCCCATCCCAATGGAGATGGGTGGGCATGGAGAATATCCAAGGTAGGGGGACCCTTCGTGCGAGGCATGGGGTCGGGTCATAGTTTATCGTCTTGTGCTGAGGACGATGGTGCTTGTCAGATTAACGTCCTGTAGCTCAGATGAGGTGGGTATGCTCCACACCCCTAGGACATACATAATCGGTACCCTCAGCTCCTTGTGGAAGGAAAGGAATCAGCAACGCCTTAGCGAGGTGGTCTCGTAGAGAGAACCATTGAGGTGTCCACATTAGCATGGCTAGGAGAAGAAGCAATAACCGTTAGCGTGCCTATGCGAAGAAGCATGGGGGAAGGCAATGCAACGGGCGGTATCGTCCAAGGGGCTTTGAAGTTACTTCATACGAGCCTAGAATGTTGCACAAGAAAATGAAACATGATGTGTATGCTTGGGGCATGAGAAAACCATGTGAATAGCATGCATAAGAAGAGCATTGGGCGCACATGAAATTAGGCTCCTGGGGAGCACCAAAGTGAGGGGGTCCCAGGGGGGGATTGTGTGAAACCTTTGAGGTTTGCGCAAAATAATAGCCCTGTGTGAAAAACACTAGGCTAGAACGAAATTGGTGATGCTTGTGTGGAATTAGGGACAAGTTTTTTTCATGACTAGAAGGATTACGTGCAAGGAGAATGAATTGCAGGCAAGTGAGAGAGGTTGCGCGCAAGGACAAGGGTGCACGCAATTTTGAGGGATTGCACACAATTGGTCGGACTGTGCAAAATGGAAGGGATTGCACACAAGGGGCGGACCCCAAAGGGATTGGAATTAAGTCTAAGACATGTGGATCTTGTGAGAAGGTGGACCCCGGGTAAACTTGGCGTGAAAATAACCGTACATGAAGGCCATATTGCATGCGTAGAGGATGGATTTTGCGCACGAGAGTCAGTTCAGATTCTTTAGACTTGAAATGGAAATGGGGTCGCATTATATTTATAGGCACTCAGGGGCACATAAAATATCTCGGTGTGAAATAATTATGCGCTGAGGTTGGCGGCGCGAAATGGAAACCGCACGGGGTGGGGTGCGAAATTATTGTGCGCCTTGGCTGAGGCCTCTTCGCAAAACCAAGATCTGTCCGTGCTGGACCAATTTTTTCCCCGCGAATAGGAATTTATTTTGTGCGGTCCCTCTGGGCCCCATCGTACGGTGTCCCCGGGTCCAGAGATGACTTCTCTTTGTCGTTTGGAAACCTTCTTCTGCACTTCAGCACTTTTCGGCATCTACAAATGCCCCCCTCGAAATTGGATCGACAAGGGATGAAATGGTCGAATTCCGAGGGAAATGGTTGGATTCCAAGGGAAACGCTAAAATGAAGGGCGCTATGGGGTCCATGCGTGAAAAAATAGGCAGCGGCATGAAAAACGCAGAAAGGCACGGAATTTTCTCTTCACGCAACGTGGAACCCGCATTTTCCGCGGCACAGAACCCAGGCTTAGCCTATAAAAGCCGTCGTGGGTCCTAGGATCCGTATGATTTTTATCGCACGATTGGCTTTGAACTCCCATGCATGACAGTTTCTGCACTTGTGCGCTTAATTTTCTCTGGTCCTGTGTGAAAAATCGCTCCGGCTGCTCGCAATTCCACCGAGATCAGGCGTCAATTTTCGCACAAACCCGGGGTTTTTTTGCATTGCAGCCTAAAATTTCATGACGCCTGCTGATTTTACGCACCAACCTCCTAGATTTCATGTTATCTACTGAAACAATTGGTCGGAAGAAGATGACTGCAATCCAAATTGATGAGTGAGAAGCCGCTGCTCGTAGGGATGAAATGGATGCAAACCCAAATGTTTATGGTGGGAAAATGATTTTTTCCAATAACCATACCCTCTTCAACTTTCTAACCCCCAACCAAAAGGAGTATTCCTTGTCCAATAACCTGCTGATGTGGGACTTTGGTATTCTGGATTAGGTCCATCTACCAGGCTTTGAGGTGGATACACCGTGGTCGTGGGTGACCTGTGAGGATAACCTTCCTCGATACAACATCCCCAAAAATGGTTACCCTTCCAGAGAAACCCAGCCCATGTACGTATATGTCCTGAATCCCAGGAATAGGACCATTGCTGGGGGTGACCCTATTGCAGAGTGCTCCTCGACCCTCTATGCAAGAAATTTTCATTAGAGAATCACTGACAAGACCACGGGTTGGCTGCACGATTGGGACCTACGGTCTGGAGGTAACTTCACCAGCGAGTGGTCCCGGGCGTACTGGGTTCGCCATACATGCGACGAATTTGGGGACGAGCTGCGGCATATTTATTTATTTGAGGTTCTATGGGCATCGCAATTCCAATTATACCGCCAGCATGATCTTGGGACAGATTTGTTCACCTAGTGTTCCCCTAAAACCTACACATTCAATCTGCATCATGGGGAAGCCAACATCAGTCTCAAGGAAATTCATTGTATCGGGGGTATCCCATTGGAGGGCCATCAATACGACGAAATCCTTCCAATGATGAACATCTTGGGAGAGAGATCCCAAACCCCCATAATAATGTAGAACCTACTGGAGCTGGCCAATGAGAAGATGGGGGTCAAGGAATTCCTAAATGATATCGCATACAAGGTCTGGTTCAGCAGTTCCTGGAGAGGGATCTGGAAGTCAAGATTCTAGGTCGAGGGAGAGGGTGTCCAACTACGGCACAAAGGAGCATGAGTGGATCATACTGGAGGATCCTAGAGGTGGGGAACTACCAGTTGTGGGGCTACAGCATAAACAAGAGTCAGGACCCGAACATTCGGTACACTGGATTTCTCACTACATTCCTGAGCTGGTGGCTCCTATTGGTGAGGGATGCATGGATGGGTGTCCTTCCAGTAACCTTGGTGATGGCTGGTATCAAGGCTTCCCACAAGAGGTTCAACCTGGGGGTCCCCATGCTGGCTCAGCTATACGCCATCATGGGACGCATCTAGAGAGGGTGATCACCTAGGAAAGTATGTGGCCCCTTCCATATATTCCATGGCTGTGTTGCGGCTCATTGTTGCAGATACACTTTCCCAAATGCCATCCTTCCTCTGAGGAATGGCCTCCGACCCTCTCTGCTGAATATTGTTGGGGTCATGCTGATGACGCTCAAAGAGGAGGGAATATGGATCAGGATTGGTAACCATGCCAATTTCACCTTCATCCCATTCCCCACCCCAACTGGTCAGCTAATAGACAATGGGCAATGCACACTAGAGTAGAAGGAGTACTTCCAGAGCATCAGAGGTGGGGTGCTCATGGCCTGGATTGCCGAGAATATATTATGCGAGCGTTATGTTCAATCCAGGTTCACCAGGCAGTTTGGGTGCCTCCAGTGAATGTCGAAAAGCATATACATATACGTCTAGGAGGAGAGGAATCCATGTGTTCTTCTTCAGTTGGGGCTGATGTTCAAGACCATTGGCTCTAGCGACATCATCACCTTTCTGCCCACTAGAGCTGACGCTGGTCTTCAAACCTAGTATGCTGAACATTGGGCCATAGCATACCCTGAGGGGATTTTGAAGAAGCGATTTCGGTAGCTCAAAGTCACCATTTTGGAACCTGGGCAGCAAGAGAGTAGGCAGGGCACCACTAGAGGGGGATATCAGAAGTGAATCAGGCAACGGGGCCCACACAGGCAGGGACCTCAGCAGAGGGGGCGTCGGATGGAGTGGTCGCGCCCTCATCACCCAGAGGAGGAGGGTCTCATGGAGCATCCAAATAACTTCCTTAGAAGCAAATAAGATAGCTAATTCAACCTTCTCAAGATGCCCTATTCCTTTCACTATGGTCGGCTTGGCTAACCCAGCAGCAGTCAGTGAGTACTAAAGTCCTATGGATGAAGACAGTGCGAGATGGGATCCAGCTTCCAGAAGTCGGGCTTGTTCGGGTTGTCAACAGAGTGAACTTCCATCAGCGACACACTTATCTAATAGCCATGGAAACGTATGCACATCAACGAGGTTGGCATGTGGAGACACCTCTTTTGGTGAAGGTGATGCTCGGCCAGGAGAATGATCCAGAAACGATGCTTCTGGGGGAATATTATAGCGATGATGAGTCGGAGAGTGGAAAAACAGGAGAGGAGGCAGAAGGAGAAGGGAAATGTGAAGGAGAAGAGGAGACGGATGGTGAAGGGTCTTAGGGGGAATCCCACCAAGTGAGTCTCCGGGAGAGCGAAGAGATCTTCAGCTCCAATATAGATGTGACCAAGCTACTCGAGGTATTCTTAGACCCTTATCTAACCTCCCTTTCTTCCAATTTCCTTTGTAATCCTTAATCAACCACCCTTATCTTTCTCAGGAGCATATGGGTGTTGATCAATAGTCCCTAGATGAAGGAGGGGAGGAATCGCCTATGGGGTAAGGTGGAGCATCGATGCCGATTATTGAATTGAAGAGTGCTGAGGGATCCCCCGGTACAACAGCTCCTGTAGCAGCCAGATCACTAGAGGCTGATGCCTTGGGTTCCTATAAGTTCCTTTCTTGGATACCGGTACACACTGTCAGAGGACTCAACTGATCATGGTTCTCCTTATCTCTATAGTGATTGCGACATTGGAGGCTTGTCAGGCTACTGAGCCCGGACCTTCCACGAGCGTGCCGATTGGAAATGTACCACCCCATCCATAACATTCCTCTCAAACTGAGTTGGCCCTGAAAATTGGTGAGCAGGGAGCTGCAGACACCAATGGCGCTACTTTTGGGGCAGGGCCGGAAGTCGATGAAGGTGCCACCATGGTCGAGGTGGGAGAAGAAGGTTGCTCAGATGCTGAGAAGCCTATTCCCCTGGTAGGAATTTTTGAGGAAGACCCTGCTATTGGTCTTTTGGTTGTCTTCCCTGTCTATCGGCATGATGATCCTGAAGAAATCAATGATTCAGATTCGGAAGCGGCCGAGGAGAGCTGGATGATGCGACACAAGGGATGGAAGTGCATCCAGAATTTTCTCAGTCAGCCTCAAGAGGAATGGCTGTAGCGGATGGGGTCACTCCACACCTGGCTATGTTTCCTGTTTTTTTGAGGGGAATATTCTCAATGCCTTCACCTGACGGTTTGTGATTACATGGAAAATAAGATGCGTGAGAGCAGCTGACGCTCCGATGTCACCCAGTGTAGGGAGGATTCGGGGAGTACCCAAACATTTTTGTGGGTGGAGAAGGAGGTCCAACGCCTCTAGGGACATGAAAAATAATAGGAGATATTCATCTTAAACTGCTGTGAGCTCGTGGAACAATTGAGGTCCCATATGGAAGAGGCCCAAGAACAACTTGTGGAAGCGAGTCTCCAGATAAATGAGCTCGAAACTAAATAGGCACGGGCACAGGCCAGGGTCAGCAAACTACACTCCATGGACACAAATGAAGAGAGAGTCCTTAGGGGATAAGAGGCAGTACTGGAGGCTTCCAACCAAAAGTTGGAGGCATTGGAGAGATCTATCCATGAATCCGACCCTTAAAGTCCCTCTTTTGGCTGAACCCATAAACTTACCCCGCCTTACTGCTTCTTGTTTTTTATTTTTGAACTTTATGTATGGAAAAATTTACTTACTTTACCCTTTGGTTTAATATACTTGTCCCTTTAGTTTAACATGCTCAACCATAATCCCGAAATAAAGAGCAATCCATTCATATGTTCATGTGGGCAGTACCCGACATGGGAAACAAGGGAGGCTCGTACTATCACTTCGCTTGATCATGGGAACGTCAACCAAGCTTCGGGAATTATAAATTCAAACCCGAACATACGAGTAGAAGAGGGAGGATTGATCAAAGGAAAAGGACCTCAGGGCAATCAATGTATCATATTCTCAATGTGCTCTAGCGCACGAGCGGGGCAATTCCAGCGGCATTGGAATCAGTCCGAATATAGGGGAATAAAAAAATGTGAATCACGATACCCAAATTAGATACACTATGGGAGGGGTGTGGAAATAAAAGGATGATGGTTGACCGTGTTCGAAACAAAGAATACTTATTTCATTATCCTGAAATGGGGAAAACAAATGAGGGTCAACTGTTGACCGTGTTCACAACACAAGACCTAACACAAATTCCGTCCTTCAGTCTTCCGGAACGTTGGCCCAGGACTGCAGGAAGACCATAAGACGAGCATCCATACCATTAGGGGGTCCCTTAAAATTTGATTAGTGTTCTAGATCATTGTCCCATGATAGCTGGCGGATCATAGGATGGGTATCCATACTGTTAGGGGGTCCCTTAAAACATGAAATATGATGAGGGTCCGAATAAAGGGGCATGAAAAGCGTGGAAAGTGAGGTGGTGGTTTGTTCACATAGAATCCCAAACGCCCAAAATTACTCCACTATGGTGGAAGAACATTAGGTGGGTGCATTAATCTGATCCTGGATCATCCCCAATTTAAGACAATACATCTCTTGTGAGGGAATTGTTGCTTCCCAATGTCATTATGGGGCATCTCGAACATGTTCTGGGAAAATGCTGCAGTTACACAACTCCCCCCCAGGGGGTTAGGCCAAGGGGATGATGGTGGGGGAAAGGATGGGATTTTTGATTCCTGGGGCTGGTCCTGAGATGAAATGTATGGGTGTTCCTACTTACCCCATAAGGATGGGAACCAAGCCACACATAATTCTGGAAACGGTCTTAGTTTAAGGTCACATAACTCAGACCAGGGATCGGTTAGGAATACAGGAGTCACATGGTAAGGTGATTATGAAACCCTACGTGAATGAGGACATGAGTCCAAATTACCATGTTTTCCTTGGAGAAGTGTTTAGGTCAAGGGACCGAACACGAAAATTAGGCTGGTCCCATGGGGATGTGCCTTGGCATTCCTACATATCCTATGAGAATGTGAATTAAGCCATACATATTTCTTGGTGGTGTCACAGTAAGGTAGCAGTTCAAAGGATGAAAGGGGCGTGCAGGTCTTCCCCTCACACCAAAAGAAGCGGCGTTTGATGTATATTGTTTGTCCTTTAAGGTGAATGGGATTTTTGTGTGTGAAGTGTCTGGCCTAGGGTAGGAATTCTCAGTGTCGCCACAAGAATCAAGCTGTATACTGATGTTGAAAATTTGTGTGGTGGATAACTGATACCTAACGTGATGCCCCCTATGATGAGGTCATCACAATGCAGCGCCGTTTTTCTTCATGTGACCAAGACGATACTATCCCAGTTTAAGGCCATGTGATAGGACCAAACAACAGAGTTTAAGGTCATATGGCTTAGACCTAAGGGAATGCACATGATGCAATAAAGCATACCCGATGTGAATGAGGAAGAGGTCCACACCACCACCTTTCGTGATTCTAGGAGAGGAACCTTGGGCCAGGAGGCCAGTGAGGGTCAGAGGATAAGGGGAAAGAGGAACTACCTCCCAACTGAGCTGGACCTAGAAGCACGATGTCTGGGTGATCCCACATATCCCATGGGGATGAGGATCGAGCCACACATAGCCCTTAATGAAGATCTTAGTTTATGGACTTAGAGCTCAGACCGTGGGAGCCCCGAAGAATGCCGGATTGTATCTTTGTCCTCCTGAAGTGCGGAGGTGCACTGAGGGATAGATCCAAGAGTGTTGAGATTCCACCTAGATATGATGGGGTAGAACATAATGTGAATCATGTAATCAGCATTCAAGGCCTGAAGGGGCTGGAATAATGACAAAGTATTACTGCTGACCATGTTTTCAACACAGAATCCTATCGCGTTATCCTGAAATGGGGACAAATAAATGAGCATCGACCACTGACCATGATCGCAATGCAGGATTTGTATCAATTTGATTTCTGAAACCCTCGGGGGGCATTGACCCGTAATAGTAGGAGATCCCTTAGGCCTAGTATCCATGAAGTTTTTGGGGGTCCCTTCGGGTGTGATAGATAATGTGGGGCCCGAATGAAAGGAACATGAAGCTTGACATGTGGATGGAAACTTGCCCCAGTTGAATCCGACATTCTAGGTCCTCGAACAGAGTACACTTAGGCACATTGGCGAACCACTGCATAGGGTCAGGGGGGATCATCTTGAGAGCGGCTAAGTGGTGGAGAATTACCATGAGAAGGGGGGAATGGTTCCAAAAACCCTATGTAATGGAGGGAATAACCCTGTACCACACCTAAATATCCCCCTGTGGGGAGGGACAGGCCAAGGGGCCTAGGTGACCGGGAGATCGGGAGATCTCTAAGAGATGGGACTAGACCCAAAATCTAAATGTTTAGGTGGTCTTACGTATCCCATAAGGATGGGAATCAAGCCACACATAGTTCTTGAAGATACATTTTAACGTCATGCGGGACGACATACAGTTTAACGTCATGCGGGATGAGAGTGTAGTTTAGGGTCATGCGAGACCTACAGTTTAAGGTCGTGTAGGACCAGTAATACAGTTTAAGGTCATAGAGGACCCTCAAGGGTCATGAAAAGTATTTTTTAAGGAACCTTGCATTGGAGGGAGGATTTATAAGCTCACCATCCATGGTCACCATGGAGTACGCTCCATTGGGATTAACCTTATGAACAATGAAAGGTCCTTCCCATTTGGGCTCCAACTTGGGTGGTTTCCTTCTGGGGATCATTGGTGCCCTGAGGGATAATAGCAAATCGCCTTACTAGAAAGAGAGGAGGTTAAACATATTGTTGAAAGATGGAGCCAGCCTTCTCTGATTCCTTTCTAGGTTGTGCAAGGCACAATGCCAATTCTCGTCCAGTGCTTCCAATTCAGCTAGATGGATTTCAGCCACTCTATCTGGCGCTTGCTGGTTATAGACTGTTGTGCGCAATGAGGGAAATAGAATCTCGATGGGCAGGACGGGATCAGTTCCGTACACCAAGGAATATGGGGTCACCTGGGTGGAATTAAGAGTCATCATCCCATAAGTCCAGATGGCATTGGGGAGCTTATCCGTTCAAATCTTTTTGTTCTGACCAACCATTTTATTCAGAATGCTAGAGATGGTTTTATTGAACACCTCAATCTAAAAATTTTCCTATGCGTGATATCGGGAGGTATGGTTAGAGTGGATGTTGCACTTGGCGTATTAATTTTTCAACTCGGCTGCTCGAATGTTGGTTCCATTATTGGTGAGGATAGCATGAGGAAACCCAATCCGATGGATGATATTTGAACTCAAGAAGTCAACGATAGAACGGGCCTTGACTTCCTTGAGCAGAATTGCATCTGCCTACTTGCAAAAAAATCTGTAGCGGTCAAAATGATTTGGCATTGGCGAGCTGTTTCTGGTGGGTATGGTCCTACGACATCTAATCCCCAGATTGTAAAGGGCCAAGATTAATCGGTAGTGTGAAGAAGCTCTGGTGGCTGATGCACAAAGCTATCATCGACATGGAATGCGTAGAACCCCATGGCAAACTTGATGCAGTCATGGATCATGGAGGGCCAAAAACACCATATTCTCTGAATCTGGTGAGAATGTTTTGGCCCAACCTGATGGGCACCATAGGAACTGACGTGAAACTCTAGCATGAATTGTTGAATCTCAACCCCCTGAATGCAACGGAGGATAACACCATCAAATCCGCGCTTATAGAGGATTGGGTCAAGGTTGGGACCGCTCTGGAGGGTAAACTGCAGCGTACGACATCCGATTCGCTCACGCTCGGCCTGGTCTGACTAGAGATTACTGTGTTGGAGGTATTAGACCAAGGGTGTCCTCAAGTCGGCAACCACTTTGATCACCACACCCAGATGGCCTGAGGGTTGAGACGCAGAGGAACTAGCGGTAAGATGGCTTACCGATGGGTCTTCATCGCCATTCGGGGTAACAGGATCTATGACTCTACGATGCACCACATGGATAACAATATCATCCTATTTGGGCTCTTCAAGTGATGCAGATAAGCTAGCTAAAGCATCTGCTCGACCATTCTGTGACCGAGGGGTATGGATAACCTTTGGAAGAGAAGGGAACTGGGCCATTAGCTGGAGAGTGTCTTCTAACAACGGTACGAGCTCTGGCTTCCTGACAACATAGTCTCCATTGACATGCTTAATAACTAGCTCGGATTCTCCTTTCACATAAAAATGGGGCACATCGATCTCAAGGGTTATC
Source organism: Viscum album (assembly GCA_963277665.1). NCBI lineage: Eukaryota > Viridiplantae > Streptophyta > Magnoliopsida > Santalales > Viscaceae > Viscum > Viscum album. Next base: position 191,947,537 of record OY728146.1, on the reverse strand, counting down.
TTGAGACCAGTAATGACGGCCTGATACACTGCCTCATTGTTGGTGCAGCCTTCTGACAACAGGAATGAGTAATGCAGGGCGGCTTGGGCCGGGGTGATAAAGACGATACCTAGGCCTACTCTGTTAAGCCTAGGATCATTGAGCTTCCTACCTGTGGGGATCCAAGAGGCACCATTGAAGTGAATCTGCTAACATGGGACAACTTGATCGACTGAGAGGATTGCCTCATCAGAAAAATCCAGGTCTAGGGACTGATCTGCAGAGTTCAGATGGGCAGCTAGAAAGATTGCCACTACCTTCCTCTTAATAGCCTTTAGAGGCACGAACCTGATGTCGAACTGCTGGAGGATTACCACCCACCACGCTAGTCGACTAGTCAACATGGGACAAATTAGGATGTACTTCAATGGGTTGACCTGAGAGACCAGATGCACCTCATGGTGCTGCATGTAATGTCGCAATTTCTGTATAGAAAACATGAGCGCAAGGAAGCTATTCTCAATGGGGGAGTACCAAGTCTCTGTATCAAGGAGAATGATTATGAGTCAGTAGAGACTATTATCTATCCCCTCCTTGTTTTTCTGGGTGATAAGGGCACCGAGGGACCGGTCTAGGGTGGTCATGTATATGATTAGTTGCTTCCCGGAGACAGGTGGCATCAAGACCGGAGGTTGGAGAAAATATTTCTGGATTCCCTTGAATGTGGTATGGCTCTGCTCGTCCCACTCATAATTGGTGCCCTTCTTCATGAGATTAGAAAAGGGATAACACTTGTAGGCTAGATTCACAATGAATCAGCGTATGTAGGCCAAGTGGCCTTGGATAACTCAAAGCTCCCGAATATTACTCGGGGGAGGAATCTGGCTGATGGCCCTGATCTTCTCTAGGTCGATATCGATGCCCCAGTACCTGAAAGAAATGCCAAGGAAATTCCCGGAGGTGACACTGAAGGAACACCTCAATAGGTTCATCTTTATGTTGTGGGAACAGCGGAAGCCGAACACTTTCTCAAGATCCTTGAGATGGTCTTGGTGCTGGTGAGATTCGACCTCTAGATCATCCACATAGCACTCCACCAACGTCCCAAGGATTGGATTGAATATTCGATGCATGGCCCGCTTATTGGTGGTGCCTACATTCTTCATGCCGAAGGGCATAACCTGGTACCAGAAAGTACCTTGGGGAACCCTAAAAGCGGTGTACTCTTCATCCTCAGGGGCTATCTAGATCTGATTATATCCAGAGTAACTATTCATGAAGGAGAGGTCCTGGAACCCCACCATAGCATTGATCAACAATTATGTCACTAGAAGAGGAAAATTATCCTTCGGACAATGTAGATTGACATCCCAGAAGTCAATAATGACTCTAATTTGTTTGTTCTTCTTCCTGACTGGTACAATTTTGGCCAGCCACTTGGGGTACTGGACCTCCTTGACGATGCTGGCACTGATCAGCTTGTCAACTTTGGCCTCAACCATGGCACCATGAGAAGGGTTCACCTTCCTGGGAGGCTTCTTGAACCCACAATGATTTACTGAAAGACAGAGCCGGTGGACGGATACCTAAGGATCTAGTCCTGACATCTTTTTGTAACTCCAGGAAAATACATCACGGTGCTGTTTAATGAAACCTACATACCGCTGCTGCTCCTCAGGGGACCTAGCAGCGATAATCAATGTGGTCCTCGGGTCTGCCTCACTTTTGAGGTTTACCTGTACCAACTCATTGACCGTGGAAGAGAGGACTTCCTCAATGGTAGGGGCATCCTCTATATCCTCTTCTCCACTTATGAAGGGATCCTCCGCGGGGGAAGCTGCTTCTAAGCTACCAAACATTGATGGGAGGCTGGTACCAGCTTCTAAGGTAGTGGTTATTGCATTGGGGAACTCTGGTGCTGCCGATACCATGACTATGAAGGCTGTTGACCTAATCCCATCTGGGCTCTGCCCCAAGGGGCCATGCTTGATAATATCAAAGTAGTAGTGGCACGTCTGCTAGAGATGAATTATTCCAGCCTGGCGAAATAGACAAGCGTGACGTGTCACCATTGCCATGAGCCAGATGTCCTGATACTTGATGGGAGTGGGAGACTCCGGGATCACTAGAGCCAGATTCATATATGATTAAGAAGTGATCTTCCGATGCCACCCGAACCTTGGAGAATGATTCCCGGTTTACCTAAAAATGACCAAACATTTCCCCAAATCGGGGGTCATGGACTCTAAACGATGGATCGAGAAGACGTAGGCATTATTCTTGCATACCCAAGGGTCGGTCGTAGTAGTGATAGACTTATCTTCACTTCCCTGAACTTGTTTACCCTTGATCTCATAATAGTCATCATCCGAGTAGCGGGCTTCACAATAGGAGGAAAGAGATGCATCCCCATGGAGTACGAAAACTCGACCATTATGGGAGTACTCGAGGCATTAATGATACAATGAGGGGACATCCACATGCAGGTGGATCCATGGCCTGCCCATCAATGCATTATATGCGGTGTCCTGAGAGACATCGATGAACTCTGTGCCGACCACTAGGCCACCAAAATTGGTCTTTAGACAGACTGTACTGACCTAGGTCTACACTATCCTATCATATCCTTGGATTCTTAAATCAGAGGGAGTCAGGTCATCTTTAGATAACCCTTTATTCCGCAGTGTCCATGTCGGGATAAGGTTGATCCCAGAGTCGGTTTCAACAAGATAGCAGCGAACATCAATGCTGTTAAATTGGCCGGTGATATATAGCGAGCAGATGTGACCCTGTATTGGAGAGCCTTTATCCCCTCTCCAGGGAACAAAATGATGGCCTGACATTCTCCATCCTCGAATATTTTAGCATGGAATGCTTCGGCAGCTGCCACCTCTATATCAAATTGGAGGGGGCTCCTTAAAGCCTCGACGAGTGCTTCACGCATATCAGGAGATAGGAAAAGGGCTTCAAGGATGGAAATCCTCCCTGGGATACCAGGGAGGTGCTTTAGAATGTCATACTTCCATGCCAGGTGTGAACTTTTCCCCACAGGGAGCCGCTCTATGATGGAAGGCATGGCGGGCCCTACTGGCCGGACCAACAACTGGCTGGTGCTGGGCATATCCCGCTGCCCACTAGTTAAAGCCTAAAGAGTATATTCCATATGAGTTCTGGACGACTGAGGTCAACCTGTAGTGGGGTGAAGCTGGTCGTGGAACGACCGAAGTGGTTCTGTCTGATACAGTAGAACAAATGGTGTGGGAGGCGAACCTGTTGACACCATATGGGGAGGCTGTAAGTGCTGAGTTTTGCGCTGGTCCTCCTGTCTAGTCTCAGCGGCATGCAAAACCAGGATGGAGGTGCCAACTAGCATGCCCCGACAACCCATATAGCCATGGATTTTCCAACTTTAGCATTGGTTTGGGACGTTGGGGAGGTTTTCCAGTAGCTCCCCCTCTTCGAGTGTCATATAGGGGTTTACAAACTCAACGATGTTACCCAAAGCATACCCTTGTCTATCACTTGAAGAATCATCCACCACTAGGTGGATCATGGGGGGAATCCCAATCTCCTGGGGGGAATAAAGTCTCTGAGAGTGTGGGACAATGGCACCATTGGTGGGGTGCACTTATTTTTCTTAAGCTGCCAATGCTTGATCTTATGGGAAGAGGATGGCTGAGATGATGACGTAGGGGTGGTGACCGCAGCTTCTGAAGGCTCCGGCTGATTCAGGCATGCATGGATAATGCCATGGGAGTCGGCGAACATCCTACGAGCAATCCAGTAGTTATTCTTATGGGACCCATAGTCAGAAACCTGCTGCCACTCACTTTCACCGTTGCTACTGCTATCTGACCTCACAAAGACACCCACAACTTGTGTCGGAGCTGAGCCCAACCTGACTATGTTGTTGTCAATCTGGTATTGGAGCCAGTCCTTGAACACATAGCATTTCTTGATGGTGTGCCCTAGGATTTGGTGATCTGTGTAATAGTTGGGGTGATTAGTGAGATGGCCCTCTTCTGGCTTTCAGCACTCAAAAAGTCATACAATTCTCTGTTCTAAGGTGCTGCAGAAGTAACCATGGACTTGAGCCTCGTTGAATGAGTATGCCTGATTCCTTCTGTCTGTAAAGGGGGCTCTAGAATCATGACCATGAAGGGGGGCCGAAGGAGCCTAATGAGGAGGCCGAACATGACTGTCTCTCCAAGGTGGAGGCGACGCGTTACGCGGGGGCTCTTTCCACCTTTGAGGCGGGAGCTGCTGGGCTCAAAACTGTTCCCGTGGCGGAAGACCTCTGCTGGGGTATAGAACGGGCTCCACTGGTAGCAATTCTAGCTGCCTAGGGGCCTCTATCTGGGACACCGTGGCGGGCTCGGCTCTGGCTACCATCTTTGTTGGGATTATAGGGTGCAGCGGACGTGCCTGGCTAGCCTGTTGCAGAGCTTCTTCAAGAAGTTGGGCCTTATCTGAGAAGTCTCAGAAAACTCTATGATAGTTCTGAGTGATCAGGAAGGGAACCACTTTGGTCTTGACATTACCTATGCACATCGTCAGTAATTTCTCCCAAGTTAGTGACATGTCAAGTGAGTATGTGAGCCCCTTACATTGGGCGACAAAGTCCGCGACTCTCTCATGAGGACTTTTCTTGCAGTTGAAGAGGTCTGCGATGTTCTTCTTCTGGGTGGTAGAGATGAACTGGTAAAGGAACTGCCTGCGAGGGTCCTCCCAGCTGGTCACAGATCTGACGGTGAGCTGGCTGTACCAATCAAATTCCGGCACTTCCAGCATCTCAACAAAACAGCAGATCTTGGAGGCCTCTTGTTGTGCTAGGGTCCCTAACATAAGCCCACACCTCACGTTAAATTGGTCCAGGTGTTGTGGAGGGTCCCCCTTCCCAATAATGGGGGAGAAGGTGGGGATTCGGAATCTCGGGGATGCTGGCAAGTCAGCCACCCATGCCGGATATGGCTTGCCATCAGGTGGGATGGTCACCTGTCAAGTTTCTAAAGCTTCTAGGCGGGCGATGAGTGTCTCCATTGGATCGTCTGGACGAGGGTCCTTGTCCTGATAGGGATCCCTAACCACGAGCGCGATTCCGAGATCTTCAATGCGGTAGATAAGCTCAGCAGCTCGTGGGGTGGCTAGTGGAGTGACCATTGGGGCTTCTGGAGGAGCTCGAGTGGGGTTCCTTGGATTTTCACGCCATTCAGAAGGGTTAGGCAATACATACCATGCCCTCTTGCCATAAGGGCCGACCTCTAACCTTTCTGCATGGATAGGATGTTTAGGGTTACCTGGGGGAAATTCACTGGGGAGGAGCTGCGTCTATCACTGCTGTACTGGCCGAGGGTCACCATAATATGGATGTTGTTCCGTAGTGCGTTCGGCCAGGAGGTCATCAACCAGTTTCTTCTACTCAACAAGCTGCTGGTGCGGTGGGACCTTCTCTGGATCTTCCTCTATCTTCCGTATTGAGGCAGATGGGTCAATGTGTTTGGTGACACCAATATGCTCATTTCCCTTACCGAGATTTTGGCTGAGTACCAATGCCTCGGTGGGTATTGGGAGGCCCGTGAGGTTTTTCTTCTAGAGAGTAACTCTACCCGATGGTTACAACAGTGGGGTAATGTCCTCAATGAGGAGGTTTGCATCGAGAAGTTTGAGATTGTTTTTCCCTCCTGATAGATCGTTCATGTTGACCGCGACTCTTCTCGGGGGTGTGTCCATGGCATTGCCAAGCGAGTCGGGTTGCTGGAGAATAGTGCTGAAGAGGAGGGAAGCATATTGCCCCCATCCATAGACTTGAGCGTGGGGGTTATCCTACTTAATAACTTGGTGGCGTTATTGGAAACTCTTAACGCATTGCTTTTGGAGGGTCTTGTGGTTACCAGATGACTCATGGTGCTGGACCGCAGGGAGTGTGTCCAGGTCAACCAGACGACATTGTTCATCATTATCTTCAAGGTGCTCTTGTCTCCGAGGATAAGTCACTCACTAGTGATGAAGACAGAAGTGAGTCACCTAGAGGGTCTTGCAGAAATATTCAAACTCCTCCAGGGTGAGCGATTATGGCATAATAAAATTCGGTCTTACGACCGACCAAAACTTCTCAGGGAAGTGGCCTGCTGCCAGGATTGTATAGAAGCTCCATTGCTCAGATTCAGGGTCTTGCCTTTGATTTAACCACTCATCAACTGAGGGTGGATGATGAACTAGTGGCGCTGAGGTAGGCCACCGAGCCGGTGGGCTGGCCGATGGAGAATACGGCGAGTGGGATGATTGGCCGCCGAATCATTGGCTGTCCTCAAAGGATTTTAGTGACCTGTCCGCTATATCAAGATAGTATGGACCGATGAACAAAGCCCCTAACATAGTGTTATCTTCCATTGAGGGTTTGCTACGCCACGGCTCTCCTACCATTGACCCCGAAAATAACTCTCCTTAGTTTCTAAACAAGACAGAGGGAGCCTCCGAAGATGACGACAATGACTATGTGGTCAGTCCCTAGGGACTCACTAGGTTCTCTTCCCCGGGATATACTTTCATAGGGAGCCAGGGATCAAATGGATCTCTCATTATAGGAGTGCGGGGCTGATGCGCCTCGTTCTGGCCGTAAACCTTGACCTGGAGGGCTGAGAAGAGGGCTCCAACGCCTAGTCATACTCTGCCTCGGAGTCCGAGAAGCGAACTGGTCTGACTCATGTCCAGCCTTCCCGAGAATCCCACTTGTGGCAGTAATTACCCGCGTTCCTGCCCCTAGGTGGCTCCTCGGGATAGGGATGATTTCCTACATAGGGTGCTCTGGCCGCATTGGCATTGGGGCATATATGGTTCCCACAAGAGAAAGTCCGGGCATGAGGAGCACCGGGACAAATGTCGAAAGGGACATGGGGAGGACCTTCATGTTGGGTATTGTTGAAGTGAGGTTGGCCTCCAACACTTCGACCGCTAGGGAGAGGAGGACCTTTTCCGATTGGCTCGTGGACAAGGGGAGGGCATCCATGCTGGAGAGTGACTGGACAAGCAATGTCTCTATACACATGGCCTGCGACAGGGGGAGCGACTCTGTACCCAGTGTAGTGAGCGCGGGAGAGACCGCCACATGGAGTGTTGATTTCACGAGGAAGACCATCTCTTGAGGTTGAATGTGGCACGAGGAAGACCTCCATGCCAAGGTTGAAAACAGGGAGGGCCAACACATTCCATAGTAGAGGCACAGAGTAGGCCTCCACACTGGGTGTCATTGTAACAGATTGGTCCGCAACAGCCATCGCCTGTGCCAACGACTGGTAGAGTCGACCAAACCTACCTGTGGGGTGGTTGGGGAATCGATCCAGGCTGGGTGTATAACAGCCCCTGCTCATTGTATGTAGGGAGTTGGTGATATGAGTCAGCGGTGGCTCAGGCCATAGTAGTCACTGACGATGAGGCCCCATGGTGGGCGCCCTCTTCCATTAGAACTCGACGCTGGAACCGGGTCAGATGAACTGGAGCTGCTGGGTCAGGCGCGTGTCTTACCTGCTCCTTTGCTCGGGGAACGGGGTGGAGGTGCTGACGTGGCCTGTTGGGAGCCCTCGCTGGGAGCCCTTGAAGTGGTACTCCGATCGGGCCTACCCGGAAATCCCCTACCTCATCAACGTAGGGGATGGAGTTGTCAACATGTTCCAAGGTCAAGCTCCCAAAATGATTGAATGTTGGGGTGTGGAGCAGTAGCTCCCTGTATGGACCTCAGGGGCTGTGTTGATAGTGAGGCACCGCTGCCTTGAGATCCAAGCGGTCCATATCCTTGGTGGGGATAATCCCCGCCTCCTCGTACCTGCGTAGAAGGTTATTAATTACCCTGCGCTAGATTATTTCTGATAGAGAGAGGGGGCGTGGGCACCGAGTAGTCATGGAATTTTAAGCCTTCATGGAAGAGGAAAAACCGCGCAGGGTAGCCGTGTCGATATTGCCCCCACCCTTGCACCAGTGGGCAGGTGATCGGGCTCCGGATGCAATAAATTGGTTCCTAAAAGCAGGGAGATGAACTCATTAACACTACTAGGAAACAAAATCAACAAACAGTTCTCCAGTGTCATTCCATCTCCTGTGGCCGGTAATAGGTATCCATGCTGACAACGTCGCAGAACGGAATTCTCAATTCCCCGACTGTCCCAAATTCTAGCGAGTTTCACGTTAGGACCACTATTTTCTTGGCGACCTAATGTAGGGTGACTGGATCTGATGACAAGCTAATCCACTAGTTCCTCAAATGCTACTATTCTTTGTGCTGAGGAGAAGAACTTCAAGTTGGGTTCACCATTTTTCTTTCTGACACTTTTGTCAGGGCATGCGCATTCCTCACACAGAGGGCGCGCTGCTCTAACCTTGCATTCCTGCTTTCCAAAGGTGAGCCGCATTCGCTCCTTATGCAGGTACATCTGCTCCTTAATCAAAATGGGATGATGGGATGTCAGTTCTTCCTTCCGTGTATTCCTCCTCGGAACTCGTCACCTAGTCCGGTTCTCCCTCATATATTTAAGACGTAGTTCGTGAAACTATTCCACGTGCCATATCTTCATGGACACCAGTTAATTACACTACTTCTGGTAGGACATTCCAAGGTGTCCAGTCAGGGCAGCAACCTTCGGTTAGGGTAGTAGTCACATTGGGAACCACTGGTGTGTCTTGATGCTGGAAGATTGGCATGTCTGTCTTTTGTCCTTTATTATAGGACTTATCGAGGGCTTACAAGCCTAAGGAATCCCACATCGGACGCAGGGAATCATATTCCATGGGAATGTATCTAAGTTTTTCCTCAGTTTTCTATGTTTAACATGGGGTATGCCGCAATTTTAACATCCAACGGGGAGGTATCAGACTGATCAGAACACTGATTAGAGTGGATCAGATTGATGAACCCCCTGGATGGAACACCGATATTGGGGCCAACACGTGGGAAGCTTCATGAATGCTATAGAGTGGAATGAGGTTGCATAATCTCACTGGGATGTGGCGGCCCAGGTAAGAATCGGGATGGATGATGTTTTTGGGCTGGAGTCTCGAAGAGACTTCCTACGTATCCCCGTGGTGGGGAATTGAAGTCTATTTAGTCTGACACCGGAGGAGGCGACCCGTGAGAATGGTCACATGGATGTGACCTAGAGGAAGTGGAACCTCCGGGTTAGGGAACGAGATTCCCAAGACACGTGGGATCGTGGGAGAGATCAGGATGAGTCAAGGGTGATGGGTTTGAGCATCATGGAGGCTTCCTATGTATCCACATGGAGGGGAATCAAAGACCACGTAGGTCAATTGGAAAATACAGTTTAACATCATATGGGATGGGGGAGAACCGACGGGAAGGTTGTCGGAACGACCGAGTGGTGGGCTTCAACCTCATGGAGGATTCCTACATACCATGCCTTGACATGGATCAATGTCCCAATAGTTTGGGATGGATTGGGGCTTACACTCTAATGTGGCCCAAGGTTGTGGGGCTTGAACCTCATGGAGGCTTCCTACGTACCATGCCTTGACATGGATCAAATTCCCCGTAGTTCAGGATGGATTGGGGCTTACACTCTTAGGTGGCCCAAGGTTGTGGGGCTTGAACCTCGTAGAGGCTTCCAACGTACCATGCCTTGACATTGATCAAAGTCCACATAGTTTGGGATGGATTGGGGATTACACTTAGAGGCGGCCCAAGGTTGTGGGGCTTGAACCTCATGGAGGCTTCCTACGTACCATGCCTTGACATGGATCAAATTCCCCGTAGTTCATGATGGATTGGGGCTTACACTCTAAGGAAGGCAAGGTTATGGGTCTTGAAACTCATGGAGGCTACCTACGTACCATGCCTTGACATGGATCAAAGTCCCCATAGTTCGGGATGTATTGGGGCTTACACTCTGAGTTGGCCCAAGGTTGTGGGGCTTGAACCTTATGGAGGCTTCTTAAGTACCATGCCTTGACATGGATCAAAGTCCCCAAAGTTCAGGATGGATTGGGGAATACACTCTAAATTGGCCCATGGTTATGGGGCATGAATCTCATGAAGGCTTATTACATACCATTCCTTCACATGGATCAAAGTCCCCATAGTTCGGGATGGATTGGGGATTACACTCTGAGGCGGCCCAAGATTGTGGGGCTTGAACCTCGCGGTGGCTTCCTACATACCATGCCTTGACATGGATCAATGGCCCTATAGTTCGGTATGGATTGGGACTTACACTCTGAGGCGGCCAAGGATGTGGGGATTGAACCTCATGAAGGCTTCCTACATACCATGACTTGACATGGATCATAGTCCCTGTATTTCAAGATGGATATGGGATTACACTATGAGGTAGCCCAATGTTGTGGGGCTTGAACCTCATGGATGCCTCCTACGTACAATTCCTTGACATGGATAAAAGTCCTCATAGTCCAGGATGGATTAGGGATTACACTCTAAAGAAGACCAAGGATGAGGTCATGGTTGGTGCTCACTCTAAGACCACTTGAGTCGTGCACGGTGTGAGAAACAAGAGGTAGCAGAGACCTGACAATCACATTGTTAAAGGTGTGTCCATGGGATATGGAGTGGAGCTTATGCATGGAGCAGACCAAAGAGGAAACAAGGGCTTATGAGTGGTTATCAGTTCGAAGGGGTTGGGACATACTCTAGGATGGAGGCCCTACAGTCAAAAAGCATAGCAGAAGGGGGATTTGGGATAAAAGAAAGGAGAAGCACCATTCCCCATCACGCCCTTTGCTGGCCTGGGCACTAAGTAAGTGAGGAGGAGCATGGGTGCAACCTCCTGCAAGAAAGGCTAGGGGCTTAGACCAAGGTGGATGCCCTTCCCCACGTACAAACGCCACTCCGATAAAGAGGATATCATCCAATGTGAGGGTTGATCCCATCCCCGTGGAGACGAGTGGGTGTAGAGAATGTCCAAGGTGGGGGGACCCTGCGTGCGAGGCACGGGGCCAGGTCACAGTTTAACATCATGTGCTGAGGATGATAGTGCTTGGCAGTTTAACGTCCTGTAGCTCAGACGAGGTGGGTTTTATGCGCACCCCTTGGACGTACATAGCCGGTACCCTCCGCTCCTTTTGTGAGGAAAGGCATCGACAACACCATAGCGAGGGGGTTCCAAGGACCGAACCATAAAGGGGTCCACATTAGCATGGCTATGTGAAGAAGCAATAATCGTTAGCGTGCCTATGTGAAGAAGCATGAGGTAAAGCAATGCAATGGGCTGTATCGTCCAAGGGACTTTGAAGTTACTTCGTATGAACCTAGATGGTCTCACGGGAAAATGGCACATGATGTGGATGCTTGGGGTGTGATAAACACCCATGAATGGCATCCATAAGAAAAGCATCGGGCCCCCACGGAAGGAGGAGCCTGGGGAGCACTAAAGTGAGGATGTCCCAGGGGGATTGCGTGCAACCTTTAAGGTTTGCATGAAATAATATCCCTGCATGAAAAAAACTGGGATGGCCGAAAATTGGTGATGCTGTCGTGGAATTGGGGCTGAGGTTTTGCGCATGACTAGAAGGATTGTGCGCAAGGAGAATGAATTGAGAGCTAGTGGTAGAGGGTACCCACAAGGATAGGGGTGCGCACAATTTGGAGGGTTTGCACAGAATTTTTCGGCCTGCACACAATGGATGGGATTGCACGCAAGGGTCGGACCCCAAAAGGATTGGAATTCAGTCTAAGCCATGGGTATCTCACGCAAAGGCAGACCCCAAGGCGACTTGGTGCGAAAAGTACCATACTTGAATGCCATATTTCGCGCACGGAGGATGGATTTCATGCATGAGAGCCGGTTCATATTCTTCAACCCTGAAATGGAAGGGGGTTGCCTTCTATTTATAGGCACCTGACGGAGTTGGAAACAGCTCGGTGTGAAATAAATACGTGTTGAGGTCGGAAGCATAAAATGGAAACCGTGTAGGGTGGGGCATGAAATTATTACACGTATGGGCCGAGGCCTCTTCGTGACACCTGGTACTTACCGCACATGACACATTATTTTCACATGAATAGGAATTTATTTCGCACGGCCCCTCCGGCCCCCCTGGACGGGGTCACCATGTCCGAAGATGACTTCACTTTGTCATTTGGAAACCTTCTTCCACAATTGAGCACATTTCAGCGTCTACATGTATATCTCGAGTATCCCAAGAAGGATGCCTTTTCAGTTCATAAACATGTGGGAACAAGTGGGTGCCATGTTTGTTGACTAACCCTAAGCCAGTACATCAGGTTTTGGTAGATATGGTAGTGGGTGTCACCTTAGAAACTATTTTGAACCTACAAGCCCAATGGGATATTACTATTGTGTTTGGTGGAAGAGTTCAAAAAACTCAACACTTTTTTAATACTAATACATGTTTATTGTTGAAAATGTGATGTTTACCACAAGTGATTCCTGGTTAGTGGATGTTTATCCTGACATGAGGCTTGTTTCTTCCTCTTTGGGATTCCTGGATGTTCTTCCTATGATCTGGCTTCTGAGATATTTTGTTGCTTTATAATATTTTTCAACCATGGGTATTACATAGGATCTGGATCCTAAGCATATATGTTAGATTAATATATTATTATTATATACATAGGTTTTTCCTAGAATTCTTATGTTTTTCATACTATTATGATTTACATGCATAATGTCCCTAGTAATGATACTAGTGGAATATTCTTCTCTCCCTAGAGATGAGGATGATTCCTCTCTCTTCTGTTTGATATGTGATGAGGCTGATTACACTCTCCTCAATATGGTATTACTCATGGATGATTATTCTCACCCAATGGATAGGGATGATTATGCGCTACCTAATTAGTTACTTTTCTATGGTGTTGATCACGACATCTCACATCATTCGATTCATATAATGATTACACTCTTCTAGATGGTATGGATGCTTCCGCTCTCCCTAATTAGAGACTCTATGGGTGGACATGGTATCTCACTAATGAGTTCCCCTTTCAGACCACCTAAGGGTCCGGCCCTTAAGGGGTTATCAGACATCCGAATGTCTTGACCACCCATGGACCAGGACCTAGGGCTCAAACATTTTACAAGATTTACATGACATGATTATTATGATGTCTATATCTTGTTCTTTTATAGGGTGTCTAGATATACTTCCTTAAAATATTTCATTATAGTTATCGGTGTAGAGTATGAGTTAACCCAGGTGTAGCATGAGTATCCCTCTGTGATGACATAACTTACTTATAGATAATTCCATCATTGGTTGGAGCGTGTATAATTTTATTGGGATTATAGATCCATAGATCAAGTTAATTATACACAGCTTGAGTGGTATGAGATACAACTAAATTTACTTGTGTATGATGTCCTGTTTATTGGGATTATAGATATATAGATCAAATTCTATTTGTTTTTATATTATTAAATTCCCCTTATTCGTGAATATTCATGTTTTTTATATATGTATAGTTAAGAGAATATACATGTATACATACATAGATTTAGAAATACGTGGTGGAAATTTCTCTATTGGCCAAGATTATAGACCCATGGACAACTTTGGTTTATTTTCTAGGTTTTATATATATTTACAGTTCTGTCTTAGCTAGGCTGAAAATTCACTTTTTTATAAACTTATAACCACATATTTAAAGGTTCATCAATCGGGTGGCCTACTGAGATAAATTTTCACCGCTACACATGCACCTCGATGAATTTATAGGCTTTATTTATACTTTTTTGGTCGAAAATTATTTCATAGAGGTTAGGGTTGAGGCCTAGAGTTTCTTTTGGAGAAGATTTTCTTGTGTGGTTCCTGATTGGGCTAGTGTAGTTTTATAGTCTCTAGAGACCAGGTACGTGGTCTGGTTCAATGTTATTAGTTGATCCATGTACTTTTATTTTAATTTATTTTGTACATAGGTATCTATTTGGTCATCCTAATGGGTGAAAAATGTTGTATGTCTAACACAAAAATTCAAGATTTTATAGCTTTTCATACATTACTAAAAAATGTTCTTTTTCAGTTTATTTATTTCTTGCACAATCTATTTTTTTTTATAGTGTACGATACTTAGATATTTCTACTAGTTTCTTTCTCTAATACGAGGGCATAGTCTCCCTAATATCACACCCTATGTGTTCACTTCAATTTGACAGCCTCTTGTATATAAGGATGAGCACTATAGGCCTCATAACTTACCAGCTTGGTGCACCATTTTAGTGGAATCTAGGATGTGGAATTACAAAGTGGTGTCATAGCTGCAATTTTATTAGAATTTAATATTTTTTATATAGTAGATAAGAGTATTTAGAATGTGTTAGAACATGTGATTGATACCATACTAGTGAATAGAGAACACTTATTCTGGTAAGAAGTCTTAGTTTCTAGGGGTATGGGATTGATGTTCGGATTTGTGATGTTAATGTATTATATGATTTTTTCCCTCAATGATTAACATTTTCTATGGATATTATGATTTACTATGGATCTATGGATCATTTCCATTAAATATTTTTTAGATATAGATTTTGAATCCTTTCCAGAAAAGGAAATGAGGTATCTCATGCATCATATTTGGTATGTAGGATTCCCATCATATAGACCTACTGGTGTATGTTTGTAATGAAAAATAAGGCCTCTTAAACTAGGCCTACATACACCTGTATATATTTCATTCTAATTTTAGGTATTGTCGATCTATGTTGAGGTGTTTTGTGTTGAGGGTGATGACTAAGTCCTCATACACGGGAGTTTCGGTGATCCTAATGGAATGATATAGAACGCGATATCACTATTTCATACCCCTAAAATGATGTTGTTTCTCTGTTCATGGTTATCTAGCCAGATCTCTGATTATGATTCGGATAGTTACATGGACATATTCATGAACTGGGCCTCAAGGGGGTATTACTATATACAGAATCCTGGTGAGTTTCAACTATTCTCTCTTCTTTTTGGTATCGTGAACTCTAGGGAGTAGTTCCTTATGAGGATGGTCAGTGAGGATAAGTCCCCTGTAGGCAGTGTTATCTGTTTTTAACATCATAGGTTCTTGTAATATTTAACATATATCCAAAGTTTTAATATTTTGGGATGGGTGGTTAGAACAGGTGTTCCAGTTGTGAGACTTTATTAGTAGGTCTAGGTGGGAGACCTATAGACCCTTAGTTTCTACTTAGACCCTTAAAGATCAAGGTCCTTTTCGTTCAAGGGTTTCCTACACAAGAGAGGTTGGGACATGTTTTTAGATACCGTTTATGCATGGATCTTGGTTTTGTGCACATTTTTATATTGATTAATCGTAGGTTATCAATTTTTTTTATGAATTTTGATTCCTTCATCTTCTGATAATCACTTTGAGTGATTTTATTTTTTACGATTAGATTTGATGGGAAGAATTGTTCAGGTTCTTGTACTAGTCAACCTTAATTTTCAATATTTCTAATACATTAAAATCACTGGTAGATATTCATGCCTTTAATGAAACCAGGTGATGGGTGATCATATAATAAATCATAGATCTGGTGAGGTGACCAAATTTGAAGAGTAGTTCTAAGGGAAATTCCAGCTTCTTTTTATTAACATTCCTTGTTTCATAGTCTTCTTATCCTAATAATGGATGACTCAGTTGAGTATGATTCAGGAGAGAAAGGAATACAATAGTTTTGTGTGGTTCCATTAAATCATTAATCCACGAGTTTCTATATGCGAGCTGAGTACCGATGTTTCCACCAATTTCCATGATAATGGCTGTTACTGAGTTGTGGTTAATATGAAAAATATCCCTCTATGATAGATGTGACAACAGAAATGAATTGGGAATCATGAAATGGATGACCTATGGATAGACCTGGATACACATGGTATATTGAATTGGTGTCAGGTGTTGGTTAAAAGTGTGGTAACCTATATGTTGTCAGCATGGATCGGGGGGGATCATTACATAAATTTCTATGGAATCTTAGTCTACTCATGGTTATAGATGATTGTGATCTATATTTACATCATATTGAGTATACTAAGAAATTGTTTTCCCTATTTTGATGTTCATTTCAGTTAAATATCCTTCCAGGATAATAAAACCTTTTGAGGGTATGCATAAGGAGCAATGTAAGGTAATCCATATAGTGGGGAGTGCATTATTTTATGTTTTATTGGTTTGACCCAATTTCCAGTCGATCTTAGGTGTTTTTTGTAGGCCTTTGCGCTTAGGGTTTTGTTTTTGATGACGATAAGGGTATTACTACAGTTGGAGGTACCATATCAGTTGTATTTAAACATCTCATCTGTAGGAGATAATTGTCGATGCTATAAGGTTGGTCATTGGATAGTCTAGATAGCATGGATGTACATTTTATAGAGGTGAGAGAATGGTTTATAGTCTTACCACCAAATCTTATCAGGGACAATAATGTTTATTGTGTTGAGATTATAAGGTCATGTGTTTTTTCAGACTTTATTTTTAGCAGAAATTTGAGTTTGTTTCTTTTAGATGGTTGTAAGGGGAAAATGGACCTTTAACATTGAAGATGATATCAGTTAATTTTTATAACCACTCTATTTTTCCTAGAATAGGGTATTAACCCCAGTATAAGATGTTGGTGGAAATTAAATCCCTTCTAATTTCACTAGAATAATTAATAATAAGTTTTTAATTAATTAAATATTGAATTTTATGTGGAGGTTCATTCAATAATATATTTTGAATGGAGTATCATATTGAGATTCCCTCTCCAATGTTTAGTCCATAATGACTATTTTTTCCTAGGTGGGGTATAAACTCAAGTTGGGCACTACGTCCAGCTAATGCCCCCCTTTTCTTTTATTTTTTTATTTTCTATTCTTTTTATTCTTTTGATTTTTCTCTTTCCATTTCTTTTTTATTCCTTTATTCTCACATATGCGGTTCGGGATCTTTCTTCATATATCCAAGAGAGATAATGGGGGAGGTAGTGAGACAGAAAGAGACAGAAAGGAAGAAGGGTAACACAGTGGATCATGGGACATTCCAGATTGATGTGACACAACCGTAGACCGTGAAGACTAATGAAGATTCAGTAGTTTTTGAAAAAAGGTAGTGTGTTTGTTTGTTTTTCTACAAATGAACTTACATTAAATGTTTTATTATTTTAAATCCCTATTATTTTTGTTTATGAACCCTTGTTTTCTGATATGCTTATTTTGGGGTTTAAACGGGGGTGTCGAGGCGATCAATATGGTTCTCATTTTGAAAAACTTGTCTACACATCGTGTAGTTTAGAAAGACTTGTCATGTGTTCTTCTAGTTTAGCGAAGACAATGTTTTAAAAATATATTCCTTGTATTTGGGTGTAAAACCCATGTACTTATACATGGACTTGTAGATTATTACCTGAACATGATATATCACTAGGGGTTTATGGCCAAGTGGCTATACAAAAATACCTCATGTGGGTGAAAATTTATGTAGAAATATATGTCTTAGACAAGTATATGTCCAGGTTGTTTGGGAGACATAGGAATGTACCAAGTTTAGAGTACATGTCGTTTACTCTCCTTACACATTGTGTACTTGTGCACATAAATTTCCAGGCCAATGGGATTACACACCTTGTTGGGGATTAGAAATTACATGTCATGTACTCCAGGTAACACGTAGTGTGCTACCCATTCATCACCCTTTGTGAGTTTTTTGTGTCTTATTTACCAAGGAGTTAGTTTTGGACATGATATGAGTTCAGTATAAGTATATTTTTTCATAGATGATGATGGTAAGACATGTGAGGTATTTAGAGAAATCCTAGGTGGAATTCTAGTAATTTTCATGATGGAGTGGTTCTTCTTCTAGTGGTTGTATCTAGTGTCTCCTGAATGTGAGACATGTACTGGGATGGTCCATGAGTTATCTCCTTTGAGTGATGCATTTGTAGATTTTTCATTGAGGATGTCTCCCCTGTGTGATGTTCCCTTCTGAAATATTTGTCCATTAGACTATTTTTCATCGAGGATTCCCTCTAGGATTCCTCTACTTATGCTTCGACCTAGAGGATCTAGTGTAGGACGCATATATCTTCAATCTACTTACATTGGATCCCATAAGGGATTTCTAGCTTATAAGTATACCTAGGGAATAGACTAGTAGGATCACTTTACCTATGTGTTGTTCTAAGTATCCCATGTTGGATTCCTTAGTCTTGTATACCATTTTAGGACCCTGTATAGGAATAATTAATTACCTTTATAGCTAAATATTCCAAGTAATATTCCTTCACTTATACATGGACCTTGATGATCTAATATAACAATACTCCTTTTTTCTTCCTCATCGAATGATACAGAGTAGGGTTCCTTTGATTATGATAATTTATTGAGGATCCAATGAAGGTTTAAATTTTTTTGGTTTGAGTTTAGGGAGACAATGGGTGCCCCATTGTTTGACCGACCCTGATCATGTACATATAGTGTGGGTAGAGATGGTAGAAGGTGTCACCTTAAAACCATTTATAAACATGAAATCCCCTAGGTATTTGAAAATAGTCTTGGGTTTAGGAGTTCATACTCCCTCACTAATTGTTTATACTTTCAAATGTTTGTTTCTTATGAATAAATGTTTTTCATAGGGGCTTTTTGGTTGGTGGATGATGAACTTGACATGAGGCATATTTATTTATCTTTGGGATTACTAGAAATTCTTCCTAGGATCTGACTTTTGTTCCATATTGTTTTATTTTTTTTAAAACCAGGGGTACTACCAGAGATATTGCTATTGAGAATGTATATTTGATTATTATATTATTTGGATTTCTAGAGGAGTCTTCTGAAATCTAGATGTTATGCATACTGCTATGATATATGGGCCTAACGTCCCTAGTAATGATTCTTATGGATAATTTCACACTCCCTACAGATTCAGATGATTCATTTATCCTATGATTAATATATGATTATTATTATTATTCTCTCCTTGATATGATTTTACTCATGGACTATTACACCCTCTCAAGGCTTACAGATCAATACGCTCTCCCTAATCGGTTACTTGACAATAATTTAGAGCATGTAATCACACATCATTGGATTCCTTGGATTATTACGCTCTAATGGATGGTATGTATGATCCTAAATTACCTTATTAGAGACACTAGGTGTGGTAATGGAATATCACCAGTGAGTTCTCTTTACTGATCGCCTAAGGGTTATACCTTTAGAGATTATCCAAGTTTTGAATGTCGTGACTGCATACAAACTGAGACCTAGGGCTTAGACATTCGACTAGATTTGTAGAGACCCGAATCTTATAGTACATGAACATTTCATTACTTTTGCGGAATACTTAGTACATAAAAAAAACACACACACAAGGATCGTAATAGTTTAGTGTCTTTGGAAACTCCGAACGTAATCTTCTAATCGTGGTGAAAGATCTCCAATATCTCCTATACAGATCTTCCTTTTTTTACCTAAAACCCTTATTTATATCCTGGGGAAAAGAAAACATAAAAGGGTGAGCTCAAATTCTCCGTAAGGGTAAACAAAATAAAAATCAATCACATCATATTCATAAGAACATAACTTTTGGAAATCTTATCCTGCAAAAGAGAGAGCATAATTTCAAAACATGGGATAAATCATACTAGTGAAATTAAATCCCAATAATCATAACTTAAAACATGAAACTTTGTGTCATACACACATAATCATAGAGAATCATTTCTTGTAAGTCAAGACTCATTGTCAAGACTATCTTAGTGGACAAAGTCCCTTTCTGAACCGAGTCACCCTCATTTCAGTCCTGTTTCACTGAACCGGTATAACCTACCATTCCAGCCATATCTATCACATGAGATATAAAATCTTTACCCAATGCATTGGAGGGATATATAGGTCCCACCCATCTTATAATGAATCCTTTCTTATGTGTGCCACATAATCATAAATCATTCATCATTGCAAAACACATGTAACAAAAATGGGATTCTTGAAACATCATGACATCATAAAACAAATCATATAAGGTAAATGAGTTCATAAAAATAATTCCCTCACAACATAATCAAATCAATGTAATAATAGGGATAAAAACAGAACCCTATATTATCTTATATGGAAAATAATTTTGATAAAACATTTGAACTCAATTCTTGAGGAAAATATCCTTTCTTCTTCAAAAAAACACTTTTCTTTTCTTAACATGTCATACAATTATAAAATAAAATAAGTTGATTAAAAATAAAATTGAAAACTTGTAAAGGAAGATTCTTGGAAATAATGTTTTAAAAATCCATTCATGCTGTATAAGTTAAGAAAAACATTCTTCTCGTACTTTTGTCAGAAAAGTCCAAAAGTATCTCGTACGAAAAATGACAAAAGATTCCTTTCTTATATTTTACTAAAAACTCACCAAAGGGTAAAATAGGATTTAAACAATTTTAGGTGAATGGAAATAATATTATATATTGAGGAAACACGAATTTAGATGATAAAATACACCCCAGTAAATGAAAAAGTATAAACAATCTCAGATAAAAATGAGATTGTGATATTTTCCCTTACCTTAGGTCCGACTTGCTTTGTACGTGTCCTAACCTCCTGTATAATGATTTAAATCATGTTATTGAATTATTACAGAATCATATTCATTGTTATTAAATCATATATTGTCCACTTATGACTTTATATTACCCGTTCTTTTGTAAATTCATGTTAAAGTAGCGTTTTGGGTAAAATCGTCTCATTTGTCGTTCGTGTTTTTAACTTGTAATTATTAATATGATTACTTGGATCATGATTACTTATATCCAGAATTTCAAACATGATTTATATATAATATATATTCAGAATATACATATATATAATATATTGATAAATGGAATGAGATACACCGTTAATGGAGAGGGTAGTCCGTACGTACGCATGAACGCTGTTTTCGTTTCCTTATTGAATTGAATGGAATTATGTAGATGACATACATATAAATTTAAATAAATCCAGTATCATTATTATGTCATATATTTCATTAGTACTTATTATATATAATTTATAATCATTCATGAATGGTTAACATTGAGAATGAATCTCATCGCATCGTGGAGACGGTAGTCCGTAAGTACGCACGAGCGATGATATCATTCCCATGGTCGTGGAATTGTGTTGAAGTGTTTGTATACTATTTCAGTATCAATATAAATTTCTAATAATCATATATAGTTACTCATTAAACCATTATACCCATCCAATTAATGTGGTGGCGGAAAATAGATTACACCACGGCGTGGAGACGGTATTCCGTACGTACGCACGCACGATGATTTCCTTTTTCTGTAGGATGGATAGAAGGTTAATTAGAGTTGTTTAATATTTATAATAACATATCAGTATGTAAGTAATACTTATGTTATTAATTTATCATGAAACAACTAAAGAAGAAGAAGTTGAAGAAGAAAGAAATTGAAAAGATCGGTAATAGATATTACCTCTTCTTTGAAACGCCTCTTTGAATCCTCCACTTAGGGAACTAAGATTGGTATTTGAAGAAGCCCAGGACCTCTAGGATTATTCTAGGGAAGTGGAGAAGGGATTTTTGTAGGGGTTTGCCGAGCATGAGTGCTCAAATTGGTGTGAGGAGGAGGGGGAGGAGGTGCTCTTTTATAAGGGAGGAGAGGGGCACCTCAGGAATATCTCAAAATATTATTTTATATTAAAGTCCAAATCGGTTTATAATGGTTCCAAAGGGTCTTATTTAGAATCTAAAGTGGGGATGGGTCTAAAGAATATCAACAAATAGGATTTAGACAAGATTAGGTTATTATTTTAACCTTATCAATTAGATTTAACTCTAAGTTAAATAATTTAACTTTTACCGTGTCTTTTTGTTTTCTTACACTATATGGTTAATACACTTACTATAACATGCTAAACGAACCCCAAATTGTTTATTATTAATATATATATCCTTATCTAATTCATTTTGCCGAACAATAGATTTTTAGGAATAAAATAACAATTAATAATATAATATTTCATTTAAAAACTATTTTGTGTCAATTTTGACACTATTTGATATAAGATTTTTGTGAAAGTCATAACAGAATTATATATTCGAACCCAGTTGATTAAATCAACAATAATATATCATAGTAACCTATAATATTAGTGGGATTCATAAAAAGTCTCAAATTAAATTTATTTTGGTATTTATAACATCAATTATGTCAATATTTCATTAATAAGATAATTACAGCATCATCTTTGTGTCATAAATAAATTAAATTATTTGATCTCTAAAAATTACAAATAAAATACCATTATGTAGGAAATATTTTTATCTTTCTAATTAATATTTACAATGGAATTTATCTTATGTATAACCCTATATTAAAAATGTTTTAGTAAATAAACTTTGATTTTAACTCTTTTAACTCTTCTTTGAAGTAAATAATAATAAATGTTCTAATCTAATCCAAGTGGGCCTAAATGATAATATTTTACACTTAAGGTTGTTTTTGGTCGAGATACATTTGTAGAATAGGATTAGGACATGTGTTAGGGTAATATTAATATCATTTTTACCCTTAATTACCCTATTTACTTTTAACCGTGGTAAAAAAAATTAAAAAGTTACTATTGACCAAAAATTATTTTCATCTCATTGAACCACACTTTACTTACTGACATCAACTGTGTTTCTCGGATTTCTGAAATTCCATTCACAGAAGCGGTAAAATTAAGATTTATGAAAAAAATAATTTTTTTTAACTTCCACTTAGTAGTTTCACTATTCATCAAAAATTGAAGTTTTTCAGAAAAATGCCAAAATTTCACTCTAAGCTATAATTGATATTCCGAATTCAAAAATGATTTCTATTTTACAAAATTCCCAAAATATAAGTTGCATTAATTAATTTTATAATTAATTTCCGCTGTCACAACAAATAGCGTGTTTTTAAGAGATAATAACTATCAAAAGATTAACACTTGTTTATGTCTGGTGTAAATGTGAAATTACATCCAATGACCAACATTGTATTGAATTGTAAAAATATATTCTAAATATACTTTGAAACCACTCAAATTATTAATTTATCACTACTAATTATTTCGATTAAAAAAGTTGTTTTTAATTAAAATTTAGTAATTTTCACTATTCATTAGAAAATAAAAGTTATCCGAAAAGTACCAAAATTTCACCCTAAGCTAATTTCGATATTATGAATCCAAAAATGAATTCCATTCTGAAAAATAAAATATACAAAATTTCAAAAAGTGGTTATTACTATTCATAACGGTTAATTTTAATAATATTTTAATAGCGTATTGTTGTTTAGTGAAACTCGTTATTGCGTACTACACACGCTATAGAGGAAGGTCGCGATAGCATGTAATGAAAGGAAAATCAAGGATGAATGTTGTGAAAGCTCCTTTTGGTGTAGTGTACAACACAAGACATTTGTGAAATTAAAAAGAATATTTTTCATAAAATCTCGGGGTGTTACATTCTACCCCCCTTAAAATGAATTTCGCCCTCAAAATTCGTCAAGGTTATAAATGGTTTACTATTAGAAAGTTTCTTTAATAGAAACCCACATCGTAAAAAAGAATACCAAAACCAATCTTTAAAAACAAAAGTATGAAACTTAACGGTTACCCAAATAAACTAATCACTGGGTTTCCACATAGGTGAAAATATGGATATGGAAGAGAAATCTAACCATCATGTTCTGATGGGGAGTGGTAGAGAACATGGCTATGGAAAAGCCAGCAATCACAAAGCCATAAATTTGTGACGATCTAAGGTACCATCTGATTCATCAGATATAAGATCACTAGGACAACATTTTTGGTTTTCAAGATCATTTCCCTAAAGTTGAAAATTTGAATTAGAATAAATACTTACTTTATTTTGGTACAATCTCACTGTTGTTCGTGCCTTGAACAATTTCCACTTCATCCCTTAAATAAATGAAGTTGAATTTGTTATTCGTGAAGTGTTAGCATATCATGTGATAGAATGACGGGTCATTCCATCTGTCTCAAACAAAAGGTTAGCAAAAATTATATAGATAAGTCGATCTATAGTGAGATTAATCATATATAGTTCCTAAAATGGACTTATACATCATATATCATACAGCTTAATATAATAAAACTAGTTTCTACTAAAGAGGGACTTTCTGTAGGCCAGTGGTAGGCGATAAAGGCCAGTCGCACTTTGGTTGTGGGTTCGATTCCCACAGCCTTGTAGGAAGTGATGGGCTGTCGCCCATCCTGCAGGTTTTCATTTTTCTAAAACTACATTACTATAACATCCCATCAATAATATCGAAAAAAAATTCTATCCTTAAACAATACTAACTTATGTCAAACATAATCCATTCCAATCTTTAGGCTTATCCATAATACTGCAGTCCACTCTCATAACATGGTGAAAACGATTTCCAGAGATTTAATACCATCGTCGATCCCCATATATCATAAGATATGTTTTGTTGGTCCCATTCCAAACATTCAAAGTCCTTAATCATGTATTCTCTTGAATACCTTAGTGAAAACATGAATGCAGTTAAAAGTTAACACCTTCCACATACCAATATCCTCAAAATTCTATATACTCAAACCATGATATCACTTAGTCCTTATATCAATCATGAGCTCATGAATACTGTTAAACATTTCATTTTCTCGTTTTCCCTTCATTATGCGCATAATATCTCAATCACTTTGAATACCACATTAGAACAATACATAAATATTCCAATACTCCATGAAACAACTTTATTTTGGAATCCCATTACATAAACACTTAATCATTCCACCACATCGTTTTCATATTCAACATCGCCAATAGTGATCGCATGTGACTTCCCTTTGTCCTTTCCCTTCAGTGGTTGCTCATGTTTATCATCACTAACCCTTGGATTAGGGAATTTATTAGCATAATGCCCCATTTCCTTGCACTTGAAGCATTGAAGTGTTGGTGGTGCGTTCTCTGCAGTGTTTGCTTTGTTCACATCACTAGAAACCCTTTTTCCATTACTTCGACACTCAGCTACTCGATGACCTTCTTTTCCACACATAAAACATTTTCTAGTCCCTTTAAGACAATCTCCACCATGCTTCTTTCAAAACTTTGTGCATAAGGAAACATTCATCTTCTTTTCACCATTATTCTGAGATTTCTCCTTGAACTCCATCTTTCGTTTCTTGTCAAAACCATGAGATGGATATGTAACACCAACTTCCATTTCTACCTTGATAGCACAACGCACAATTTCTTCATAGCTACTGAAGTCTCTTATAGCTAATTCCCTTCGAAGACTTGGTTTTAAGCCCCTGAAAAATCGATCAACTTTACTTTCAGGTTGGATGATAATGCCAGATGCATACCTTGCAAGTCTTGTAAAATTTACTTTGTATATACCAACAGATTCATCATCCTTTTGCTTTAGTTCAAGAAACTCCTTCTCCATCTTTGATCAAAGAATACAAGGAAAGTAATTATTGAAAAATAAGTTCTTGAACTCGTCCCATTCCATGGACTCAATTTCATCTCTTGGCCTCGTATTCTTGATAAGATTCCACCATTGATCAGCTTCACCTTCCAAACGATATACTTCTAAGATGACTTTATCATGTTCAGAACATTGAAGAACTGAAAATATCTTTTCAGTAGTACTGATCCATTGTTCAGCAACAAGTGGATCGGAAGACCCACTAAAAGAAGGTGGACGTTGCCTCACGAAGGACTCAATAGAATATTGTTCCCTTCTCTACTCATTTGGAAGTCCAGAATGATTAATAGCTTGTGTAAGTATAGCAATAAGATTTTTCACTCCATCTCCCATAACATTTGTTTGTTCAGGAGGACAATCATTGCATTTTCCATTGCATTGATCAACACAGTTCCTTCGGGTTCCAGCCATCGTCTAAAACCCAAAAAGAATAGTGTGAGAGGCAAAAATAATTCTAGGGAAAACAACATAATAAAGGGGGAGTACCTTCAATATCTAACATCTTAGGTTTAATTCTATGATCGTTAGCGTAATTCTAGTACTATAACCTATACGTATACTTAACCTTAGGGACATCCCTATACATACCTTAGAAATATCTCTAGGGATCTCACTAATGTTTTCGCATCCTAGTTTAAAAAGGTTGATTAAACCTTTCCTCTGATACCAACTGTAGAGACCCGAAGCTTATAGTACATGAACATTTCATTACTTTTACGGAATACTTAGTACATAACAAAAAACACACACACAAGGATCGTAATAATTTAGTGTCTTTGGAAACTCGGAACGTAATCTTCTAATCGTGGTGAAAGATCTCCAATATCTCCCATAAAGATCTTCATTTTTTTACCTAAAACCTTTATTTATATCCTGGGGAAAAGAAAACATAAAAGGGTGAGCTCAAATGCTCAGTAAGGGTAAACAAAAGAAAAATCAATCACATCATATTCATAAGAACATAACCTTTGGAAATCTTATCCTGCAAAAGAGAGAGCATAATTTCATAACATGGGATAAATCATAGTAGTGAAATGAAATCCCAATAATCATAACCTAAAACATGAAACTTTGTGGCATACACACATAATCATAGATAATCATTTCTTGTTAGTCAAGACTCATTTTCAAGACTATCTTAGTGGACAAAGTCCCTTTCTGAACCGAGTCACCCTCGTTTCAGTCCTGTTTCACTGAACCGGTATAACCTATCATTCCAGTCATATATATCTCATGAGATATAAAACATTTACCCAATGCATTGGAGGGAGATATAGGTCCCACCCATCTTATAATTAATCCTTTCTTATGTGTGCCACATAATCATAAATCATTCATCATCGCATAACACATGTACCAAAAATGGGATTCTTGAAACATCATGACATCATAAAACCAATCATATAAGGTAAATGACTTCATAAAAATAATTCCCTCACAACATAATCAAATCAATGTAATAATAGGGATAAAAACAGAACCCTATATTATCTTAGATGGAAAATAATTTTGATAAAACATTTGAACTCAATTCTTGAGGAAAATATCCTTTCTTCTTCAAAAAAACACTTTTCTTTTCTTAACATGTCATACAATTATAAAATAAAAGAAGTTGATTAAAAATAAACTTTAAAAATTGTAAAGTAAGATTCTCGGAAAAAATGTTTTAAAAATCCATTCATGCCGTATAAGTTAAAAAAACATTCTTCTCGTACTTTTGTCGGAAAAGTCAAAAAGTACCTCGTATGAAAAACGACAAAAGATTCCTTTCATATATTTTACTAAAAACTAACCAAAGGGTAAAATAGGATGTAAACAATTTTAGGTGAATGGAAATAATATTACATATTGACGAAACATGTATTTTGATGATAAAATACATCCCAGTAAATGGAAAGGTATAAACAATCTCGGATAAAAATGAGATTGTGATATTTTCCCTTACCTTAGGTCCGACTTGCTTTTTATGTGTCCGAACCTCCTGTATAATGATTTAAATCATGTTATTGAATTATTCCAGAATCATATTTATTGTTATTATATCATATATGGTCCACTTATGTCTTTATATTACCCGTTCTTTTGTAAATTCATGTTAAAGTAGCGTTTTGGGTAAAATCGTCTCATTTGTCGTTCGTGTTTTTAACTTGTAATTATTAATATGATTACTTGGATCATGATTACTTATATCCAGAATGTAAAACATGATTTATATATAACATATATTCAGAATATACATATATATAATATATTGATAAATGGAATGAGATACACCGTTCATGGAGATAGTAGTCCGTACGTATGCATGAACGTTGTTTTCGTTTCCTTATTGAATTGAATGGAATTAAGTAGATGACATACATATAGATATAAATAAATACAGTATCATTATTATGTCATATATTTCATTAGTACTTATTATATATACTTTATAATCATTCATGAATGGTTAATCATTGAGAATGAATCTCATCGCGTCGTGGAGACGGTAGTCCGTACGTACGCACGAGCGATGATATCATTCCCATGGTCGTGGAATTGTGTTGAAGTGTTTGTATACTATGTCAGTATCAATATCACTTTATAATAATCATATATAGTTACTCATTAAACCATTATACCCATCCAATTAATGTGGTGGCAGAAAATAGATTACACCATGGCGTGGAGACGGTATTCTGTACGTACGCACGCGCGGTGATTTCCTTTTTCTGTAGGATGGATAGAAGGTTAATTAGAGTTGTTTCATATTTACAATAACATATCAGTATGTAAGTAATACTGATGTTATTACTTTATCATGAAACAACTAAATAAGAAGAAGTTGAAGAAGAAAGAAATTGAAGAGATCGGTAATGGATATTACCTCTTCTTTGAAACGCCTCTTTGAATCCTCCACTTAGGGAACTAAGATTGGTCTTTGAAGAAGACCAGGACCTCTAGGATTATTATAGGGAAGTGTAGAAGGGATTGTGTCAGGGGTTGGCCGAGCTTTAGAGCTCAAATTGGTGTGAGGAGGAGGGGGAGGAGGTGCCCTTTTATAAGGGAGGAGAGGGGCACCTTAGGAATATCTCAAAATATTATTTTTTATTAAAGTCAAAATCGGTTTATAATGGTTCCAATGGGTCTTATTTCGAATATAAAGTGGGGATGGGTCGCAATCCTATCAACCAATAGGATTTAGACAAGTTTAGGTTATTATTTTAACCTTATCAATTAGATTTAACTCTAAGTTAAATAATTTAACTTTTACTGTGTCTTTTTGTTTTCTTACAATATATGGTTAATACACTTACTATAACATGCCAAACGAACCCCAAATTGTTTATTATTAATATATATATCCTTATCTAATTCATTTGGCCGAACCATTGATTTTTAGGAATAAAATAACAATTAATAATAAAATATTTCATTTAAAAACTATTTTGTGTCAATTTTGACACTATTTGATATAAGATTTTTTTGAAAGTCATAACAGAATTATATGTTCGACCCAAGTTGATTAAATAAACAATAATATATCATAGTAACCTAGAAAATTATAGGGATTCATAAAAAGTCTCAAATTAAATTTATTTAGGTATTTATAACATCAATTATGTCAATATTTAATTAATAAGATAATTACAGCATCATCTTTGTGTCATAAATAAATTAAATTATTTGATCTCTAAAAATTACAAATAAAATACCATTATGTAGGAAATCTTTTTATCTTTATAATGAATATTTACAATTGAATGTATCTTATGTATAACTCTATATTAAAAATGTTTTAGTAAATAAACATTGATTTTAACTCTTTTAACTCTTCTTTGAATTAAATAATAATAAATGTCCTAATCTATTCCAAGTGGGCCTAAATGATAATATTTTACACTTAAGGTTGTTTTTGGTCGAGATACACTTGTCCAATAGGATTAGGACATGTGTTAGGGTAATATTAATATCATTTTACCCTTAATTACCCTATTTACTTTTAACCATGGTAAGAAAAGTAAAAAGTTACTATTCACCAAAAATTATTTTCATCTCATTGAACCACATTTTACTTACTGACATCAACCGTGTTTCTCTGATTTTTGAAATTCCATTCACAGAAGCGGTAAAATTAAGATTTATGAAAAAAATAATTTTTTTTAACTTCCACTTAGTAGTTTCACTGTTCATCAAAACTTGAAGTTTTTCAGAAAAAATGCCAAAATTTCACTCTAAGATATAATTGATATTCCGAATTCAAAAATGATTTCTATTTTACAAAATTCCCAACATATAAGTTGCATTAGTTAATTTTATAATTAATTTCCGTTGTCACAAAAAATAGCGTGTTTTTAAGAGATAATAACTATCAAAAGATTAACACTTGTTTATGTCTGGTGTAAATGTGAAATTACATCCAATGACCAACATTGTATTGAATTGTAAAAATATATTCTAAATATACTTTGAAACCACTCAAATTAATAATTTATCACTATTAATTATTTCAATTAAAAAAGTTGTTTTTAATTAAAATTTTGTAATTTTCACTATTCATCAGAAAATAAAAGTTATTCGAAAAGTACCAAAATTTCACCCTAAGCTAATTTTGATATTATGAATCCAAAAATTAATTCTATTATGAAAAATAAAATATACAAAATTTCAAAAAGTGGTTATTACTATTCATAACAGCTAGTTTTAATAATATTTTAATAGCGTATTGTTGTTTAGTGAAACTCGTTATTGCGTACAACACACGCTATCGAGGAAGGTCGCGATTGCGTGTAATGCAAGGAAAATCAAGGATACGTGTTCTGCAAGCTCCTTTTGGTGTAGTGTACAACACAAGACATTAGTGAAATTAAAAAGAATATTTTTCGGAAAATCTCGGGGTGTTACAAGATTTACATGGAATGAGTAGATTGATGTCTATATCATGACCACTTATATATTTTTGTATATGTACTTATATAGAAGTTTTTTATAGTTATTGTAAATGAGTATGGGTGTAACCAAGTGTCAGATGAGTATCCCCCTATAGTGACATAGCTATCTTAGAGATACATCTGGAATTTGCAGAAGAAGGAATATATCGATTGAGATTACGGACATAGAGATCACCTTAATTATACATGGATATAGTTGTATGACATCCAACTCCATTCTCTTGTATAGGGTGTACAAGTGATCGATATGGAAGACCCATAGATCGACGATTGATTGTTTTAATTTTATTTGACTCACCTTACTCATGAATATTCATATTTATCTTTATATGTATAGGTATGTGACTATACATGTATACATATATAGATTTGTAAATCCATGGTTGGACTTTCTTAGTTGTCTATGATTATGGACCCAATTTCATTTTTGGTTCCACATTTTGGTTTTACAAATCTTTTTAAGTGTGTCTTAGCTAGACTAATAATAATATTTTCCATACACCTATAACATCGTTTTTATAGGTCCATCATTGTGGGGGCCTAATGATAACATTTATCACCTATACACATGGAATTTTTTTATGTGTAGACCTTATGTCTTCTTTTTAGGTTGAACATAGATTCAGGGGGGTTAGGTCGAATTCCTAGTGTTTCTTGTTCATGAAGAGCTGCTCGTGTGGTTCCTGATAAGGATGGTGGAATATGACTATTTCTGGAGACTGGGTGTGTTGTATATATCAAAGGTAGTACTCGATCACTATTATTTTATTTAATTTTATTTTTTAATCCTAAATTTTTTTGGTCAGAAATGTGGGTGACCAGTACTGTATGTTTGACATAGTTCTTCTGGATTTTATATCATATTCATGTATTATTATTGCATGTTTGATTTTAGTTTATTTAATAGTTTATCAATATTTTTTTATTAATATGTATGATACTTAGCTATTTAAACAATTTTATTACTCTAATATAAGGGAATAGTCTACCCAATGTAACACCCTACGCCCCCACTACTAGTATACAACCTTTAGCATACGAGGAGGTGTTCTTGATGTTTTGAAACCACTGGATCAAGGCACCCTTTTAATGGAATCAAGGTTAGGATGTTATAATTAATATTGTATACATAATTAAAATATTATCATTGTGAAAGGTCCCAAACCACTTAGGAAAACAATTAATGAAAAATGAAATAATCAACACCCAAAAGAATGATTTTAATGAACAAATACTAAGAAAAAGGTGAGAATATGTTAGAAGGGAATAATATATAGTATAATATGTTTTCAGTTTGTTATGGTATATAATTATTATAAATCTAAATTTATTATTAATTATTATAAGCAAACATATGAAGAAATTATGGACTTTAGGTAAGGATTTCTCAGCTCACTTCTATTTTCCTAAGATAAACACCATATTCATCATGTATTTTTTTGTGTTGTATATAATATCTTTGAATGTATTTTATAATTATTTTTATAATTATTTTTATAAATTTTGTAATCTATCTAATGTTCTATATTTAATGATGTTTTGATTTTGATATTAAAAAAACTGTAAGTGATGTTAATCTAAATATTGTTTCATTAGGACATGTTTTAATTTTATGCTTGTATTTGTTTTTAATTGATTTATATACTTCCCTTTAAAATTTTATATCTTCTATATATTCATATTCATTAAATTTAAAGTTATATTTGATGTAATTTCTTTCAAGGAATTTATGATCCAAATGTAACCAAAGGTTTATGGGTTTAAGTTACAATCTCCTTTTTTAAGGGTTGTCTATGTGAAATCCATATTTAGGGAGATTTTATGATCATTATATTTTAAATAACATATGTATTATTCTAAAATGTTTTTTGGATTAATTCATTCATACCATTATACTCTATTTTCCACTCAAAATTACTAGGAACATGTTTTTAGGAAACAATGATGTTTTCCTCTTGGTATAGCAAAAAGTTTCTAGCATGTACATATTCAATAAAATGTTTTCGAGGATTCTATTTTCTATGGTCCAGTTATTATTTAGTTTAATATTATATAATATTTAATGTTTTTTTAAAAATTATGAAACATAAATTTTTACGATGTTTCGTGAACCTTTTATTTATAACGTTTTACAAAATTTGTGAATAAAATTTTTATTATAACTCTTACCACATGAATGAATTTTTCCATTTTCATGAATTTAAATTACCTTAAAATATGTTTGAAAATTTTCTATGGTTATGTAATAATAAAATAATTTTCTAAATATTAATGTATTTTTAATTTATAATTTTATCAAAAGAAACTGATATTTTTCTTATGTTTTTAATGAATGGTTCAAAAGCACTTTTAATGGAATTTAACATCTACATCATCATCCTATGGTGTTTCTTATCCTCTTTATGGGATATGTCATAATGATAAAATTGTTATTATTTATCTATATATCTTAAAATTATATGATTAGAAGATATTTATAAAACCACATTATTATTTATGGGTTATGATATGATGAAATGATGAATGTTAACAAGAACTTAAGAAAAACATATGTATGGTTTTTATTTTTCAATGGGTGGGATATGAATTATATCTCTCTCTAATATATTGGTTAAAAAATGATATCTTATGGGATCATATGGATTGGAATGGGGAGTGATCCCAATTTTGAAATTGATTATGACCACTATGATTGTTTTGGTAATGATCTTTGACTAAGGAAATGATGTAATAAGGATTGGACCCAATCGACTATGTAACTCTATATAATATAATAATCTAGGTAGTGTTCTTTAACTAAGGAAATTATTTTCTATTCTAATCTGTATACCAATAAGTTGTGTATTATTTTTTCATATGAAAACATAGTTCCTGATTTATTATAGATGTCTCCACACTCTTATGACTTACATCACTTTATATGAAAAATTATTATGCCAAGAATCATAATTTATGGTTAATAATAGATTTCGTATAAATTTATTATGTTATGAACATGATCTTATAAAGTTGTTGTTATATGATTCATATATATGATAATCAACTAATATCTCTTATTGTTACCATTATTGAGAATCTGAGCTCAAACATTGTTATGCTTATATTTTTTCTGGTTATAAAAATTGATATTATTAAATATATGTCTACAAGGGTATCATGTGTGGAGAATTTTTTGGGAGATGTTGAATTCATCTTATAGAACAACATAAATCTATGTATAATGGTAAAAATGAACATTCTAAGAGAAATACATGTGTTATTTTATGTCATGTTATTTTTTCTATAAAACGAAAATCATAAAAGGTCTTTGATATATATGTGACTCAAAGTAGTAAATTTATATTGTAATTATTTATGTTTAAAATTATGTATCATTAGTTGGTAATAATGTTAATATGTAAATATTATATTTTTAATACCAATTCCAGGTGTATGGGGAATTGAATATCATAGTTGGAATGAGATTTGGGTTTAGATAAATTTAGTGGTTAGTAATTTATTAGATGAGAAAAAGTAAAGAGTTAAGGAAGCCATTATGGGTTGAAATTTTTATGGATTATCATAAGTTTAAAGTCATAGGTACCCATTTATGGTTTTATGTAATGGTATTTTATGGTCATTAATGATATTTTGGGAAATATTTATTTTGTTTTAATATAATATTAAGGCTTATGTAACCATTCAAATTAACATGTGATTTAGTGTCAATTTATTTAAGAATAATGGAATTGAGGATATAAATTAAAAGAAATATTTAATATCTAAGGTTAATTTATTTCATGACAAGTTATTTATCATTAATGAGAATAAAATTCTCTTCATATTTTTGGAATATATGAGATTAAAAAGTTTTTTGGGGATGAAGTGATTAATGTTATGTTTGAAGAATTTCACTATATTGGAAACATTGTATGATTAATCTAAACATAATATTATTTTTTAGAATTAATATTTATTTCAGTAATAATGTTTGATGTAAATTTCAGAATCATTTCTACTTTTTTGTGATCCAATTTAAATTTTGGAAATTAGTATTATATTACTGATAATATTCTTTTAGGGTATATATATATATATTGTATGTCGATTTCTAAGTGATTAATTTTATTTAAGGATAAATTTAATTTTGATCCTTGAATAATATGTGATCAAATATATAAAACTGTGGGTTTTGAATTGGATCATGTATATTTTGGAATCTTTTTGTGGTTATATATTTATGGAATGATATATGTTTAATGTTGGGTGTTATTATTGAGGTTTTGGATATAAAATTTTAAAAATTTATTCATGTTGGTTATTAAATTTACATGTTATAACAATTTTTATCTTTGGATGATGGGTAGAAACAATATGTATAATTGTTTATAATTTTTTGGATCTTTTTATTTTTGTAATGATATTATTTTTCTTTAGGAATGAAAAATAAATCTATGTGTTTTCTCTTATGTGCTGAAGGAGATGTGGAAAATTGATCAAAACTAAAAAAAGGACGAAACTTTTGTAAGAAATAAAGTATGTCTTTTATCTCAAATTCTCTATATGAATGATAAAATTATTCCTCAAACTCAATAAGAAGGAAGAGAAATCTATAGAGTACAATTTAGAATATATTGTGTCGCAATGAAGGTAATCTTTTGGAAATTCTTTCATATGTATTAGTCTCACAATGGAAAGTGCATGGTTTAAGAAATAAATATGAAATGATATGTTTTTGAGTAATAAAATATATATTAAAATCATATTAAAATGGATTTTTTTTAAATTTAGATTATAAGGTATTTATTGATACATACGTATATTTATCTTCCACTCCTTAGAAATGATTATAAAAATGTCTTAAACACATTTTATTGAACTAGATGTAAAATTATGGGAATTAATTTCTTTAATGGGGAATATTACAACCCAATAATATTTTAAAATTTATTATCTTTTAAATAAATACTATTTGTGATAGTATGTACCACATAAAACAACGAACTTAAACGAGCCATGACATATTGTGGGAATTCTATTATTTAGATATGAATCTTATATCCCAAATGTTGGTTTTTAGGTACGGATAAGAGTAACAATATTTTGAAATATTTATTTAAAATATTTTCATAAAGAAATTATTGATTATTATTTAGGAAATAGTTACTCGATCGTGAGTGGTAACAGTGAAATCATATAATGTTAAGAATTGATAAAATTAGTTTTACGTTGGTTTTGTATTTTCATTCAAAATTAAATTTATAAATTTTAGGAAATTAATTTTAGATAAATTATTACATTTTTTATTTAATTATATTAAAATATTATGGCTTTATTATCTGGGATATATTTAAAAATAGTATTTTTTGGGTGAAAAATGAAAAACAAAAATTTAATTAAAAATGTCTCATTTGGATTTTATCATGATATATCAATTAATTTAATGTTTATGAGACATTTTTTTACAGAATATATTTATATTTAATAATTAAAATCATTCATTTAAAAAATATAATTTTGAACTTATAAATCTATGTTAAAATTTTCAAATCTAATTAATGTTTTTACTGAAATGGTTATTTTTTGTATCTTCTCTTTTGATCATGTTTGATAAATGATACTTTTACATTTAATTGAGGTTTGATATTAAATAATTTAAATATTATTATACATAATAAATTTTATTAAATGGGAATTAATATTATAACTATTTTGGTTATTAAAACATTTTTATTTATAAATAATTATTTTATTTAATGTATTTTTTAGTTACATTTTATGAACAATTTTTCAAAGTAATTTATAAAAGACAATGAAATTGAATATTAAAAAATTAATTCAACATTTTGTATTATCATGTCAAAACCTTGTAAAAATTTTGGTTTCATTTTTTATAATAATAAATAGAGACCCTGTAAATAGATTATCACCGTGGTAAAAGGTAAGATAGGTTAAATGAGATTAAAAACAATGGAATTTGGTATTAAAATCTATATAAAATATTAATATATTTAATTTAATGAATTTAACACTACCAAACTCAAACAAAAATTGAAAATATGTAATTTTGGAGTTATTTTCCATTGATAATGACAATTATATTATATTTATTAAACGATAATTACAAATATTGTCACTAATTTTATTTTAGTATCTATAATATATTATTAGGGATAAAAATATGTTGTTATTTGTTATTAATGTTTATTTTTATTATGAATAATTTTTTGTGATATTAATATTTTTTAAAATTTATTGGTGATATAATTATGTTGAACGCTTGCACAATATTGATGCAGTGCTTACGAAAACACTAGAAATGTAAGTATATAATTTCAAAAACATCAAAAGAAATATGTTTCGAATTAACTATAATATTCAATTAATTTATTGGATAAATAATTTTTAATTAATTTTGAAACAATTTATATTCTAATTTCACTATTTTATAGATATGATGAAATTAAAACATTTTGAATAGTCATGGAAATGGCCATAAATGGTGTTTAATATTTATGAGTTATTTTTAAATTATTATGAAATAATAAAAATCCTAAATTTATTCAATTGGATGGTATACAATCTCTTCTATAATACATGGTTCATGTATATGAAACTTTTAAATTTTAAAATTACATTCAGAACCCTTAAAGATTGAGAAATTGTGAAAATTCCATTGATTTTTAAAGGAAATTAATTTATGATATATGAAGGCACATATAAGTATATTTTAATCTAAAAATTATACCCAAAATAATTTTAAAACCATGAATAACATATCCCCAAACCCTTGGAGTGAAACAAAATCTATACTTTAATGTCTATAAGCTCAAGAAAAAGTAGGATATCAAAAGTGGAGGTGTATGCCATAATCAATTTATTTAATGTTTATTTATTCACCTTCTACCTTAAAACCTATTGTATTAACCATAATTAATTAATTTTGTGTCATCAATATTATATAATTTTACCTACTTTAAGGAACAAATGTTATTTATATATTTTTAATTGAATGAGAAATGAAATAATTTCTTTTCTGTACCGACAGATTATCATCTCATGAAGTGAGGTATTTCATTTTCCATCATTGAATTAATGGGCTAGTTATTATGATGAATACAATATATATATATATATATATATATAATATTTATGTTTCATGATAGTTAATATATTATCTACATTATTACCCTCCCATATGTTGGAAAATGATTACATCACTAGAATGTAAGTGTGGAATACCACCTCCATGAAGTGATATGATTCATTTTTCATTTAAGATTCACATATATGGTAATATAGAAAATTTTAATATATGTATATATATATATGACATTAATGATATTATTATGATTCTATGAGGATATATTTTTACTTATGTTTCTTTCATTCTACTTATTGGAAAATTAAAACATCACTCGTTTGTACGCAGAGACTACTATCTCCAAGGAGTGATGTAATTTATTTTCCCTTACTACCTTATATGTTTTATTATAAATTTATATGAAATGAATAAATATTATATTTATGTAAAGATTAATATTTTATCGATGACAAATATATGATCATGGTGCATGTTCTATAACCACCAAACCAAACAATTCTTGAAAAAATAGAACATTTAACACCTTGAATAACAACTTAAATGAATAAATATTACTAAATGGATTTAAATATGTTATAAGTTTATTATGTATAATAATAAATCATGAAATATTTTATTTTATATATTCATAATGAATATAAATTTATTATACCAGATTATAAGAGCACATAAGAAGAAAGTCAAAAGCTGAGGTAAGGCTTTATCGCCTCAGTCATTTTTGAGAGACACATGGAATATTCACCATTTTTTTGTTTTTGGTGGTATATATATTTTATATGACTTTAATTTATAGTGATTTAAAAAAATTCATATCTATTTACTAATCCATTAAATCTTCTCACTTTCATGAGGTTTTGTTATAGAGATTACAAAAACTGTATGGGTTCTTCATCTTGATATTGTTTCTTTGTGATATGTTCGATATTTTTAGCCTATTTTTTATATAGTATATATAAATATTTTTGATATATGATATCTTTAATATATTCTTATTCAAGTTTTTTAATGTTCTATTCGATGGTATTTCTTTTATGGGGTTTATGGTGGAAAGTTACTAATGTGATGAGAGTTTATTTTTCAATTTCATTTCTTTCAAGGATTTTAAATGTTAAATTTTAATTAAAGGATGTTATATGATACTTTTAACACCCCATGATTTTATAAGTATTTTATTTTTAATAAAACATGCTACAGTAAATCGTTATAACTTAGACATTAAAGAGAAGGTATGAATAATAAAAATACTTTATGAAAAAATAAGTATAATGTATTTTTAGAATTAAAATTTATTGATTTATCTATAAAAAATAAGTAATCAATTTTCATTAAACTCAATTTATGCTTCAAGAATATGGTTTTAATAAAAAAAAAATTTCACATTCTTTCACATGAAAATTACAAAAAATTTCCACAATTCATAGAAATTTAAATTTAGAAAATAAATATCATTTTTTAAATTATAATTGAAATATTATATTATATTTAATTATTTGGAATTTTTTAAAACATATTTATTTTTCAATGAATAGTATCAAATATAGATTTTTATAAAAACTATTATTTCTATTCATGTAAAGGTCTTATTATGTAATGAATTGTTTATTAATGTAACCTATGAACCGTATAATTTTAAATAATCTAATTAATTCCCTAAGAATCACAATTATACTTTATTTTGATATAAGTATATTCTTGGTCTTCAAAACCCATTTTTCTAAAAACAAAATTTATGCGTGCAATGTGTTTTTAATATACCATATTAAATTAATATATATTGAGTGATGGTTTTAATTAAATTTATAAATTAAATATTCTATATTATATTATAACATTCAATTTATGGTTTTTACAAGGAAATTAATTTTAATAAATTATGTTATATTCTTAAAGACTCATTCTTCTAAAATAGGTTTTCTTTTCCGGTTGGAGAATAATTTGAAATTTCATTATAAAACTAATATAAATTGAATATTTTGAAATGGATTCCTCATTTTGAGTAAGTATAATTGACAATTTTAATAGTTTCAAATTAATTTTTCATTATAGAGAATACTAAAAACAATAAAATTGAGTTTTAATGTTAATGGTTAAAATAAGTTTACCGAGGGAGGGGGTGAACTAAGCGATAAGGGTAGTATTTAAACAAACACATATGAAAATATTATTTTATTAAGTTATTTATAAAATATATTATTCTAAATTTTAAACCATATCCAATGATCAAGTTTAATAAGAAAGTGAACTTAAAATAAAGAAATCTTTTATGAAATTCCATATGTGTTCTTCTTGTCAGTTATAAATGGGAAACTCCTCTACTCCCATATTTACAAAATTTGAGCCTTATATATCAAATAATAGTTTCTAATAAATCTTATTAGAGTCCATTCATTAATATTATATATTCTATTCCTTCCATAATAGAAATCCTTCATGGATTATGGGTTATTCCAATGGAGGTCTCCCAAAGAAGTGGTATATATTTTAGCCAAGATATTTGAATTTTATTTTCCTTTAACTTCTATAAAATAGTTGAATCCATAAAAAATTATTATTATAGAAGCATAGATATATTTCTATGTTATTATGATTATAGAAAAACTATTTACCACCTATTCTCAATCTAATGGTTGATGAAAGTATCGCTCGGGTGTAGTTGTGGACTACTTCCTCCATGCAACGATATGATTAGTTTCCCACCCCCATCATTCGTGTTTTTTTATATGAATGATTTAACATTTAAAAATGATATTTATTTTATGATAATTATTCATAAAATTTGAACTAATATTTACATTTCCTTTTCTACATCTATAAAAAAATGGAAACGTCACTCATGTATACATACAAACTACCATCTCTACATAGTGATGTAATACATTTTTCATCACTAATTTATATAAATGGTTATAATTTTGAATATAATGAATATAATGAATATTTATGATATTTATATCATTATTAATATTATGAAGAATATGGATCCATTTTCAATGCACACAAATAGTATCTATCAAATAAGAAAATCCATAAAAATGAAGTAGTTCACACAAGAAATGATCATCATAATGTATGATTATTAGTTTATGGGTGATAGGTTGTTATAAGAAATTAATGTATGGTATTATAGGTGAGATTATTTTTATAAAGTATAATAAATTTAAATTTTTTATATATATGGTCACGGAACTTACAAACTGTGATTTACATAAGGTAAGAGTTTATGTTTCATTTTTATTTCTACCAAGATTATTTATGAATAAAATTTACATTTATGAATTTATTTGATCTATCAATAAATAATATTATTTCATTTATTGTAAATTTTTTTTGTATTAGGAGATTAAATTTTTTCCATTCATTTTCCTCTATTTATTTTCTAAAAATACCAAACTGATGTTCTTAAAGAAAACCGACATGATCTTATAATTTGCCTAGGAGTCTTTTCATTCATTTTGATATTTTATTTAAAATGATATCAATTTTTCTTAATATTAAAATAATATTATATGATTTATTTTAAATATATTTTACCTTATTTACTAATTATTAGAAGTGATTTTACTATCATTTTCCAAAAAATTCAATTTTGACTTTTTATTGATAACTTTAAAGTGATTTTTATTTTAAAATACAACTCAT
This sequence comes from Viscum album, assembly GCA_963277665.1. NCBI lineage: Eukaryota > Viridiplantae > Streptophyta > Magnoliopsida > Santalales > Viscaceae > Viscum > Viscum album. Next base: position 191,906,438 of record OY728146.1, on the reverse strand, counting down.
GATCTATTCATCCATGTCATCACAAATAATATTTTATTTAATGATTCCATTTCTATTTTCACAAAATAAAATTCCATAATATTTATGGAAACCCGTAGATTATAATTATGTTATTTCATATCAAATAGTTATTTTGCTCAGTAAATCCTATAGTAATGTTTTAGCATTATTTTTTTTATAAAAACATCCCTTGATTTATCTTATGGTTTTATTGGGATATGAAAAAATGTTAATATATTTTTTATTTCTTTGTTTGTTTTATGATTTTGATGGTTAATTTTTTATTAAACTCATATCATTTTCTTGGGATATTATTTTTTAATATGAAGAATATGTTATGGTCTTATGGAACACATACATATGGTTTTATTTAAGTGATAATAGTGACCATAATTATATATCTCATTAATTCATTAGGTAAATATTGATATCTCATGAGAAAATAAGAATTGGAATGAAGAGTGAACCCATTTTTTGGAAGGTAATTTGTCTAATAATATATTATTGGGAGTGAAAATTGACAATGAAATGATGGAATTGGGAGTAAAACCAACTTACTATGACTCTATTTCTAACGATAACTAGATAAGGAAATGATTTTCTATGTTTATATAAATTCTAAAAATTTATGTCATATGATTATGATATTATTTCAGGGATTATGATTGATTTTTAATGATTTAAAATTCTTATGTCCTGTGTAATTTTTTTAAAAAAAAATCCTATTCCATGTTTCATTTTTAAATATCTTTGAATTATTGGAAATAATTATAGTATGACTTCATCATGGTATATATACCATGTTTTTATTTTATGCTTACTTATGTTCATTTATTTATATCCCTTATGTTACCCTCACTGTCTATATAACCTCACTCTTTATTATATTTCCTTTCCCCATGTTTTGAAGAATGGTTTTCTATTTGATTTATTTAATAAGTGTTCCAGTTGTGAAGAACATAATTTTAACTGATATAGATATTTTATATATCAATTGTTTTGGTATTTATGTTTCAAATACACTAAACATGTATGAACCTCATGAATGTTTTATTGTTAAATGTATTTAATATTCCTATAAAATGATAACAATATTTATTCATAAATATATTGGTTCAAAATAGTCTATAATAGAGGAATTTTTAGTAACTTTTGGATGCCATAATTTGGAATATTTTGGGAGAACCCTTAAGAATTTCTTATGTTTAAGAGAACATCCAATGTTATGTTAAAGAAAGGAATATGGGTTCATAATAAATTCATCCCTATTTTCATACAACAAAGTTTTGTGGTTTTGGTATAGATTATTATTAGTGTAATAAATCCGAAAAGAGTTGGTTGAGTATATCTTATCAATTATTATGTTTTATGCTAAATGGGCCCTTACTTTTCACCAAGTAGGAAACTATAATGGAGTATTATTAGAAAAATTCACATTTTATTTAAGTGAAATTATGAATTATTTAACTAGAAATAGCCCATGGATGACCTAGGTTAAACCTGAGGCATCATTGAATTGAAATAATGTGTAAATATTTGGATAACCTATGAAATATATTTTATTATCACTATGTTTAATAAGTCTTTATAGTGATGATAACCATTTTGATTTTAATAATGGATTCAAGGTAGAATTATAAAATTATGGCGGTGATGCATATTCTCATATATTGAAGTATCCTATTTGATCTTAGTCATATGAAATCATTTTTAAAATTAAAATTATATATCAAATTCAATTACTATACTCAATAATGAGATGTTGATATATCAGTAAAAACTCCTAATGGTATGATGATCTCATATAAATTACATGAATATTCCACAATTGATACTAGTGGGAATGTTATTCTTGAATATATTGTTTTCTCCCTCAAGTTTAATTTTATGTCACATTAGGAATTGATTAGATTTATTTTTATAAATCCAATATCAATTTCAAAGGAAAGGAATTCACATTTCATATTCTGAAGAAACCTTTGATTGTCTATCAGTGCAGGGATAAATTTGAAACTCCTCTACAAACTAATTAAATTTCATAGGTATTTATTCCTATTCAAATTGGGTATTTCTCAGATGATTGTATTGAAACTAGACATCGATGAAATACTTGTTATTTAAGAGTCCATGTATTTCTTTATAGAAGAGTTTCCTAGTATTCCACCACATCATAATGTTGAGTATTCAATTGAAATAATACTTGATGCTAAAGCGATTTTAAATAATCCCTATAGAATGAACTTGATTGGGTTGACGTAATTGAACAAGAAACAATTGGAGAGTCCTGAAAATGGATTTATTCAGTCAAGTGCATCACAATGGGAAACACCAATACATTTTTATGATGAATTATAGATCAATGTGACTCTATTTTAACTATCAAGATCATTAAAAGATCATGATCAAGAATAAATTTTATCTACCCCATATTGATGATTTGTTTGATCAATTATGGTGATCTCAATATTATTTCATGATTGTTTATCAATTTGGATACTATTATTTGATGGTAAAAATTTAATATATACCCAAAAAAACAATCTATTTGATGTATAAAAACTATGAATTAATTGTGATCCCTTTAGTTCTTTCTAATTTCCATCCTATATTCATTAATTTAATGAATAGTGTCTTCATATATTACCTTGATAAGTTTGTGTTAGTCATCATAAAAAATATTATTATATATTCTAAAATCATGGAAGAGCATTTAGATAACATTATGATTTCAATTAAGCCTCTAGGATTGAAGAAGTTATATAGAAACTTTTAACTAGGGTTAATTTTTTCAAAAAAATATACAATTTTTGGGTCATATAATCCCTAGTGTGGGTATATCGGTGGATTCATTAAATACCAAAGTTATTTAACATCATCCCAAACCAACCATTTTGAGTCAAATACATAGTTTTCTTGGATTGTATGGATATTATCAATGTTTGGTGAATGATTTCTCATAGATATATAATCCACTCCCTATGCTAATATGGAATGGAGTAAAGTTATTTTGGACATATGAATGTGATTAAAATTTCAACAAACCAAAGATAAGGTTTTTTATTTAAAAAATACCCACACTTGTGTACAATTGATAACGGTTTCTAATTTATAGAGATGTATCCAAAAAAATGGATGGGTTTTATGCTTATGTAGAATGATATGTTGATAAATTATTTTTTACACTAATTTAAGGTTCATGAGAAAGACTACCTAAATTAGGACCTAGATATAGTATTATTAATCATTTCATTGAATGAGTGGAGGAATTATATTTGGGGGGAAATGTGTGACATATATAAAAGTAATAATTTTTTTAAAGTAAATAATCCCCTATAAAGAGTTGAATTTGATCTAGACTATATGGTTGGAGTTGATTATTTAATATTATTAGTCAATACACTACCACCCTATAAAATATTAAAATATGGGTGATACTTTGAGATTAAAGGATTATGCCATATGATATATGAAAAGGACAAAAAGATGTAATATTTATTTATTTTCATGACATGGAGATTTAAATATTAAAGAAATGGGAGACATATTATATTTATCTAATAAATTTTAAACCATATATTCATGTAATGATAAAAGAGGAATAAATGGAGGATGCAGAGATTCAAAATGAGGTGAAATTTTTTATCGAGTTCAACATTATTTATAATTAAATGATAAGGTATACAAAATGAGTTTGTGACCTTTAAATACCATTCCTAAATAAGGAACTATTGGAAGAATATAATATCTCGTCATTCTCTATTTATCCCAGAAAAATAAAGTTTTATATTTATATCAAATCATATTTCCGGTGGGAAAAATTGAAGATTCACATTACAAATAATATATCTTATTTCATGTCATGTCAAAAAGTTACAAATGAAAGACATGAGTATAAGGGGATTTTTTAGCCATTACCCTTACCATAATAGAAATAGGAAAACAACACCATGGATTTCATTTATAGGCTCCAAAAAAGGTACAAATGACATAATTCTATTTGGTTATTGGTTTATAACCTTATATAATCATCTAGAGGAAAAAAATATCATTTACTCAAACATTCAAATTACTTATTACGGATTCATATATGGAAAGACGTGTTGAAATCTTACATAAAGGGATGAAGTTGGAGACAGAAATATATTAGGAACCAAGATAGGTGAGGAAATGGAAAATATGTTTAGATCCATTCAAAAACCTATCAATTTAGCTTAGTCTAACATCTTGAGTTTTTATAAAAGGAAACACTACATTCGATAACAGAAAAGATACACCACATTTAACTTATGTGAACAACATAATATTATTATTTAATAAGATCATTATAACATATCAATTAAAATGGTGGGAATGTATAAAATTAATAAAATTATAAAAAAATGGATTAAAAATGTTTATATAATGGTTTATTGGTAACCAAATTAATTTTTAAATTAAATAAAAACCAATTGATTATAAAGGATGTGTTTTTCTGAAAAATATTAAAAAAATAAACGAGTTTATAAAATAATAAAATATATCATGATATATTTTATTAATGAAATATATATTTAATATAATCAATTTAATTTTTATAATTCATCTTATATGTTTTCTAGACATGATATAAGAACAAATTCAATTTTGGAGAATAGATAAGTATTTTTCAAAAAATGTAGTTTTACAGCCTTTTGATGAAGAACACATTTTAAATAAAAATTTTGATACTATTACAAATTTTATATGAAACAATAAACATTTTACCAAAATCTAGGTATCAAAATTTAGTTTGGATAATGTTCTGGTAATTTTAGGTTACATTTCATATTTTAATGAATAATGAAAAATACTACATTTTAGTTCAAAATGACTTTTTCATCAAATTTATTTATAGTGTAAAATTATATTTTTGATTGTTTTTAAATTATAATTAGATTATTTTTTCCTCATATAATATAATTTTGGTCATATTATGTAATTTCACATTCAAATGGGATACAAACAAATGTCAATATTTTGAATGTTTTATCTTTTTAAAAATCTATTTTCACTTGTTGTCAATTGGATTAATTTTAATTAAATTACAGAAAAATCTATGTTTTAAATTTTGAAATATATATTCCATATTGTGAAATAGTGGGATGAAATTATGTTAATAGGTTTCTTTGATTTTTTTGGATATTATGAATAGTAACTACCACTATTTTCATTAAGTATGTTAAGGTTAATTAGGTAAATTAGGGTAATAAATAATATGATAAGAAGAAACAAATTACTCTAGAAACTACAAAATATTATTGTATGACTAAATGAAGACCCTTAAGCCATGAGGATCTTAATTAAATAATTTAAGGGACTTTTATCAATGAATATGAAATAAATATTATTAAAACAAAAGAAAATGAAAACAAGTCAATATCTTATTTCTTATAAGTATAATAATGTTAATATTGTGATAAACATGATACAACTTTTATCATGAATATTCAACAGAAATATAATGAAATTATATAAATCATGTAAATTTATTTAGAATTTTTAGAGATTAAATAATTACCATAAATACTGACCTAACATTGATATAATAATTTTTTTTATTAATAGTATTATCAATTAAATGTAATAAAAAATAATGAAATAAATATAATTTTAAGTAATTTTAGAACTCCATGAATTTTATTAGGTTACCATGACCTATTATAAGTCTATTAAATTGTTTTTTATAAGTTATATCTATTTTTAATTTATTTAAATTCAATGAAATGATTAGTGTCAAAATTGACACAGTTGTTATTTTATAAAAATAAAATGTTGTTAAATTATTTAAAATACTAATTTTTTTAAATTAAAAAGTTGATATGAAAAAGTTAAAAATTTCATAAAGTTGTCAGTTATAGGAAATTGATCCCAAATAAGTATAATTTATATCTTTTTAATATTTAAAATGTAGTTACCTCAATTAAAATTAAAAGAGAATAATTAAAGGTAAAATGAAATAAAAAAGTTTAAAATGAAATAAAATAATGTCCAATTTCTTTTGGTTGAGATTAGTTTGTAATATACTATATTTTCTTCTATATAACTCATTTTTGAGTAATTTGGATTTATAAATTAATTTAAATTAATTTAAAATTTTATGAGTTTTGAAGGGTTCCAATCCCATCTCTTATAAAAGGCACCCTCTCCCCTCTATTAATCACATTTCAAAAAATGTTTTTTTTCAGAAAATATCTACAAAACTAGTTACGAGAATATCTAATCAAATTATTGAAGCCATATTTTAGGAATAAAACCTTACTTATAAGTGTTAAGGTGTTCTTTAAAAATGATTAATCGAAGAAGAGGTATCATTTTCTTGAATTGTTTCTATTTCATTTCTTCCTCAAATTATTTAAAATCTCCTCTAAAAATTATTATATAATAACTAATGTATCCAAAATATACTGAGATGTTATTATGTTAATATAATCCCCTGAATATATCTCAAATTTCATCAAATGGGAAATGTAATTTTCGTTCATGTGTATGCCCGACTACCACCTCGCGATTAGATATATTTTGTTTCTCATCACTATATTTATTGACTGTTTATAATGATGTTATTAAATGTTCTTATTTTATATTCATAAAATAATACTAATAATAACATAATAATAATATATCTATTATTTCCTTACTTTTGATGCACATAAAAATGATAACATCATAGGTGCGTATATGTGAGCGATCACCTCTATGAAGCAATGTGACTTGTTTTTATCCCTAAATCACTTGTATGATATATATAAGTATATTTAAATAATAAATTTTATATTAATTGTGTTATTATAATTACTGAATTATAAAAAAGTACTTACCTTCTTTCCATATAGATCAATGAACAATGAAAAACGTTACTCACGCGTACATACAACCTACCGTCTTCATGATTACAATGTTGTTTATTTTTCATAACCATTATTAATTGTTTAATTTAAAAAGTATGATTAATGTATAACTGTTATTATTATTTCTTGAATATTATATTGGATATTATGGACTTATGAACACATGAACTATTTACATCATACCATGTTCATTTTCAACTCGAGTACGGAATTTCGACGAAATTTCCCATGTGAACATAAATAATTAAAAAATTGTTATAACATGATAATTGTAATATAAAATGAAATTTAACTTGAAAAAAGTTATTAATGAATTAAAAATTATCCTTAGTTTATTATTTTGAAATATAATGATTTTACGTCATGAATCAGACTCAATATTATGCCCTTTTATTATTCAATAAGGTGTATATAAAACAAATTTGACCATTTATATTAGGAATTACTATACACTCTTGATATTTGATGTTTTATTTAATTTTATTCTTTAATAATTTTTATTTCAGCATTCTGAAAGTGGTACGAGATTCTTTAACTAAAACACGATTTTAAATGTTTTAAATTTTTATTTTTCTAAATAACTCTCATTGATGTCCTTGTTTTCAAACCGGTTTTAATGATTTATTTATATAAACATGAATTTTTTTAAATTTTAAATTCCTTTAAAATGTTTTAAATAGGTATAGGAATATTTGATTAAAATATCTTCTTTATAAATGTTTTAATTGTGTTTTCAAAATGGTTTGATTATTTCAATAACTTGGAATGTTTTTCACATATATGCCATGGATTGAATTTATTGATTTTATATCACTATTATTTATTGATATTTACATTAAATCTTTACCATTTCATTTTTAAATAATGTGTTTCTTTTATGAGTGTGTGACTTATAAATATTAACTGTTATTTCAAAGTAAAAATATTATTTTTTCTTTAATCTTTTTTTATGTTTTATGATTACGTTATGGTTCATTAGAATTATTTATGTATATGGGTGGTACCATGATAAACTGAGGGTGGGTGATACTATGTTAGCTCTCCAATTAATTATGCAATGAGACATAGCCAAATGATAAGGTTTCTCCTAATATATTTAAGGAATATATTATGAAGGGTATTCCAAATGCAACAACGAAGGTTACTCCATATGTATCTATGAAAGATACAGTGTAATTGTGATATGGATTTCATGAGTTACCTTTACTAATTGTGATGTCTATGTGTTTTATAAGAATCTTATGATTTCATGACGTAATCTAATGTGTTTTTGTTCTGTGGGTTAAAACTAAGATTTTGAAAAAAATGTTTTCACGAGTTTAAAATATTCATGGACTAATAGTTTCATTCCTTATTTTATATCCCTTAATGAGATTTTTGGGCTCATACCTAGTTTTTGAAATTTATTTCATAGGGTATAACTATGGGTAAGTGAAATTAATAATTAAAGATAAAATTTATGATTATTTTTATCAAGAAAAAGAGATAATGTGTTAAATTAATGAGTATCATTTTTTGGAAAAAATGTATAGTGATTAGAAGTGTCTTTTTCATAATATTTGAGTTTTAATGTAATAGTAATGGAATAATTCTATAAAACTACAAACCTGAAAAAAACCTCAATGTTAAACCATAATTTTACTCAGGATATGTGACTTTTAATACTGGGGCCTTACAGTTAGTATCAAAAGATGGTTCATACTACATTGGAAATTAGGATGTTATTTGAAGTGTTAGGGATATCATCATGTGTTTATAATTTCAAAGATTATTATTTGTTTAATGTCTTAAAATCCATTTTGAGCTTATATATAATGTACTTTTAAGGTGACTAATGATATCTTTGGAGATGTTAACCTTGGAGGTAATTATGTGTAATTTCATTTTGGGATGGAAAATGAAAGGTATGAGAAAACCTTAGACGATAGAATATTTTACGGTTATTTTGAGGAATTTATATGATTTTTATAATTTTATACGAGTTATAAAAAATATATAGTTTTAGAAAAAAGAAAACATGTATGAAGGGAAACAACCCACCACATCAGGCAAGGATGTAGGAATTGAACCCACAATCGAAGAATGATAATGATTTATTAAATACCACTAGCCTACATGAAGTACCTAGTTCATAAAATATTTTCTTTTTAGTTATACAGTTTATGAATTTATAATAGTTTTGTTTTGGTCACAAATGTTTTATCAAATTGATTTCCTTGGTTTTGGAAAATTACTTGGGGATTAAGTGATAAATTTTATTATCGTATACTTTCACTATTTTGGGAACTTTATATAATAAAGGTAAATAGAATACTAAGGGATTCTATTTAAGGATTAATTGTTGAATTATATTTTGGATGAATCTATGATTTTCATTGTGGAATTTTGGAGAATTAGGGTATTTAGGGAAATGATTAACCTATCTTAGAGAATATGTGATTAGAATAATAACTTTTTTGGATGAGTCATTTTGAGTCATTGGTGTTAATTAGAGTTAAATGATAGAGCCTATCATAGAATATAATTTTATTAAAACCATCTGATTTTTGGGATTAAAACTTTGTTATAATATTTTTTAGTAATTTTAAGGATAGTTATTTATTGAATGGTCTATATTGAACATTGCGTATTACTATTGAATTTTGATTACTAAAAGTAGTATTTCTTTCTATAAAGAATTATTCATTTTGGGGAATTTTCTTATCTTATCATAACACATTTTGGTTTTGGTTAATGTTTCATGATATAAAAATTAAATAGTTAATATTTTGTGAATTATGTGATTCTGTAGATATTGATTCATCTTGAGTACTCATTATTTGGAGAAAAATATGAGTTTGTGGGAAATTTTTATTAAAGGATGAAAGTATACTTCTTAGATAAATATGTTTCTTAATGTTATTAGTCCTGGAAGTAAATAAAATTCTCAAATTTATGAAAAGGATATTAAAAGAAAAACATTTCAGAATTCTTTTCCTACTAAAAAATCAAATACCTTATCACTCATCACCAGTTTATGGTTTTCTGAATGCTAAATTTTTTAGAATAATGTTTTCTATTATTCTAAATTAGAACTTAATCCTTATTTTTCTCTTCCGTATCCATTTTTTCCAACATGGAACCCCAGTATGTGTTATCTCAGGTTACCTTTGTACTTTCCATTCATTCTTTTAAAGTGGTGGTTTTATAAATTCTTTTTTTCCAAAATGGGATTTCAGTAGAGGGATTTTGAGAAGTCATAACTTATTTACCTTCCCAAAATTCAAATTGATAAGACATAATCTCGAAAATGGAGGAGAATGTAACATCTTGATTTTTTTAAAGGAAACACAATCTTCAATAGCATACATGATGCACCACATTTAACTTAAAACAAAAATTTAATATTATTATTTAATAAGATAGTTATCACATAGCCAGTTTAATGGGGGGAATGAAATTTATTAACAAAATTATGAGAATATGGTTTACAAATGTTTATATAATAATTTATTGGTTACAAAATTAATTAGGAAATTAAATAAAACAAGTTTAATATAAGGGATGTGTTTTTATGATAAAATATTAAAATGAAAATAAGTGTGTTTTTAAAATAATAAAATAACTCTTGATGATATTTATTAATAAAATATATATGTAACATATTCAACGTAATGTTTAAAATTAATCTTATATGGTTTCTCTATATGATATAAGAACTAATTCTATTTTTGTAGAAAAGAAGTTTTTTTAATGCAGTTTTACTAGATTTTGACGGAGAACCCATTTAAAATCTATTTTTTATACTTTTATAAGATCAATTTATCAATATTAACTAATTATTTGGAATTGGGATATAAAAATTTAGTTTGGATAAATTTTTAGTAGTTTTTTGATGACATTTATATTTTAATGAATAGTTCAAAATACATCATTTTAATTGAGAACTTCTTTTTAATTGAATTTATTTGTAGTGATGTTTCCAATTCTTTTATCATGTTATGATTACTTGCATCATCATTAAAGGTACAAACGTATATATTTAACCACATTCACACTTTTCCAATGAGGGATACATTCATCCCTTATTTAGAGATGTTTTCTCCTTTATCAAAACATGATGGCGGGATGTCGATTATTCCTTTCATGGATTCCTCCTCAAAACATGTAACCTAGTCCAATTCTCCCTCATAGATTAATATGTTTTTTATTAACCTAATTTCTAGTGCCATCTCTTTGGGGACATCTGTTAATTACATAGTTTCTGTTAGGTCATTCCAATGGGTCATGTCGGGGCATCAACCTTTAGTCCTGGAAGTAGTCAAGTTGGGAAGCATTGGAATGTCTGGATGCTAGATCAATGGTAAACCTGAATTATCATTTAAAATAGGGCTTCTTGAGGGTGTATAATTTTGAGGCATCCCACATTGAATGTGTGGAATCTTATTATAGAGGAATTTCTCCAGGGGTTTCCTCGTCTTCCCATGTTTAAAATAGGTTATGCTGCAAGTTTAACAACTTGTAGAGATGGATCAAACTGATCAGAACACTAATGTGAGTGGAACAGATCAGTACATCATATAGAGTGATCAATTGGATGGTTTACCATATCATAGGATCAAAATTCCCAATGAGGAAACAACCGGGATGACGTGTCCCAAAAAGGTAAGGTTTCACACCGTGAAGGTTGATCTGAACACCATAAAGGGCGGATAAAAAAGGATGGTCCCACACAAAGGGGGACAACAAGGATTACCATTTTCTGGGATTTATACTCACTGAGTATTCTTATTTACCCTTTTTTGAATACAGGGATCCAAACCCATATATTTTGAAGGGGCGATGTGCCACTCGAGGAGGCGACTTGTGACAAATAGAGTGCAAGGAAAATATACGAATGAAATAAATCCTCAGAATTTTGGAATGATCTTCCTGAGTCATAAGAGCTCAATAGAGATACTAAAAGGGAATGAGATGATGGGATTGAACCTTAGTGAGGTTTCCTACATATCCTTGTAGCTAGGACTCAAAGTCCATGTTGTTCATTATGGAGGCATATAATCATGGTGTACATTAATGACAACAACCCGGAGACACGCAAAGGGGATTACCCATAGATAGTATCCCATCACAATAGGTAAAATCTTTTTTAGATGATTATGGTGATGTTTGGGTCTTATGTATGATTAGCTACTTGTGGGAATCAGAACACCTCAGAGAGGCAGATCCAGTAGATGCATCCTAAAAAGGGAAAGTATCAAATAATGAGGAAACATCCCTTAAAAGGTTATACCCGAGCTTAACATAGGATGGGGCTAGACCTCAAAGAGGCTTCCTACATATCCCAGTGGCACAGAATCAAAACCTATGTAGTTCGGTTAGGGTTTGCAGTTTAACATTGTGTGGCAAGGGAAATCCATTTCAACTTCATGTGGGATGAATGGATCAACCTAAAGTAGTCGGTATAAATTGATTGTGGGGAGTGATAAGCTTTAATGTCAGAGAGGCTTTCTACATACAATATCCAAAGTAAAAGGATCAGTTTCCGTACATTTTGAAGGGTAATAATGTTTAAAATCACATGTTATGAGGGGGAATATAGACTATTCATGGTTAGTAGCCTGAATAGGATGCCATGGTTGCTCCTTACTCTAATCGCACATGAGTCATGCTTTGTATAGGAACATGTGGTAGGGTACCCGATGATCATGTCATAAAAGGTGAGGCCACAATGAATGGTGTGGGGATTATGCATGGCTAGTGCCCCAAGGTGATGGATATTTGGAATTACTCTAATAGGGAAGCCTAATAAAGGTTATCCAATATACGAGTAGGATATGGCCATTATAAAGGGAATCCCCTATCAGAGTGTGTAAGGGATTATGTGAAGACTATCCAAGGTGCACATGGAGACAATGACCAAAGGGAGAGAGGAGTAGGAGGGAATTGATTATCATTCTCCTTCGAGCCCACATCCTTCTTTCCACACATGTGACAACTCACATTTTTACATCATGTGTTGGGGATGTAGGTGTTTTGTAGTTTAATGTCTTATAACTCAGATTAGGAGGACTCAATCCTCACCCTTAGAACTTGAATAACATATAAGAACCCACAATATGGGGAATAAAGGAATAAGAAATGCATCAAAATAATGGGGTGGAGGAATGATCACTCAAGGGGCTCACATTAGTGTGGATATGTGAAGAAACAATATCTATTAGCATGCCTATGCTAAGAAGAAAGAGGTAGAGAAATGATATATGAATGACCAATTGAGGAACCACAAAATAAATTCATATAATCCTCGAGGGATAAATGGGATAATGGTTCTTGAAGAAGAAGGCTTCACAGAGAGGGGATTTGAAAAGATCACTTCCTTTACGAAGAGAAGAGGCTTCACAAAAAAAGTTGATTCGTGAAAAATTGTGAATATGATCTCCATGAAGGGATGATCTCCACAAATCATGATGACCCATCCGATTCAGGGAATCAACATGTGCTTGGTGGGTGATTCGCAAAGGACAAATTCTATGGGAATAACCGAGTGCCCAAAAGGGACATCTACCATCACAGTGATCATATGGCTTTTTGAAGGGCATTTCCACCAGAAGCGGAGGGAAATTGATGCAATGGGAATTTGATTTTTAGCGCACAAGTACATTGGTTGATTCATTTCCTTACTGGTTCACAGAGAAATGGGTTATTTTAGAATTGATATCTTGGAAGGCAAAAGTTTAGTGTGTCGATCCGTTAAGGGGGAGGGGGTGAGATGCATATATATAGGCACCAGACGTCACGATGCTCTAAAGGTGTGCCACAAAGAAAATAGTACTTCACAGTCGGAGGTGGCCTTGTAAAATTCATAGAGTATTCCATCATTTATTTTTGTGCTCTAAAAATATCTATCTGGATTGAAGAGGCTTATGACTTTTCATTGTGGTAGTAGAATAGTAGTTTGTTCTGTCAGCTTCGTGCTATTTGTAGTGTTGAAGGGCTTCACTGTGTAGCTTCATGAGGAAGTCCCTTTTGTGTTTTTTATTCCTCTTCCATTAAATAATGGATTTCGGTGCCAATATATTTACTCCCTCATATTGGGATCCATAAAGAAGGCTAGGGTTAGATTTTCGGGGTAGATCAATGAAAAAACATAGATCATGAAGATGAGCTATGATGAGGGTGGACAGATGGTGGGGTGAGATCTCTATGAAGCTGAGAGCTTTTGGGATCACTGAAAATTTCATGAGTCCATCGCCTATGAATTTATAACAAGGGGACCCTTTTTCTATATCCTAATTTGAGAAAATTATGATTGATCTCTCGAATCAAATATTTAAAACACACCCGACGTATGCTCTTTGCGAACTGGGTTCAATGAATCAGTCCTTTGAGAACACTTTTTAATGAACTGGCGCATCACAATCCTTTGTTTCTCTGAAAATTACATTGATTCCTATGAGTCTCTTCAACCATGTGCTCTGTGATTCATGATTTATGAATGTACTCTATGAATGATATTCACGAACAGATAATAAAAATGATAAAGTAATTGGAACAAATGGCTGATCCAGAAGTTTCTCACAAAGTTCTTGTAGATTCCACTCAAAGGGAAGATATGGTGAACAATCCTGAACATGGAGAATGTGTGTGAATCCATTCTGATCACGTGTCTTTAAAGGCGTTGCTAATGGAAGGGAAGAATATTTACCATCTTTGTAAGAGATTTATGTTATACGACTTCAGTATGAGGTATGTTTCCTTTATCCTTGAAGAAAGTAGGCATGAATCAACTTATTGGTTTAGGGGAATGTCATGCCAATATCTGTGGTTTAGGGATGTTGATGGCCATACCTAGAATGACCATACACCTATTGATGCCAACAACATATACGAACATATCAATAATGTCAATGAGAATATTTTGAAACCATATTTATGTCCACTAAAATACCACACCATTCTGAAGGTTGGCTTAGGGAACCTGGAAAAAGGGTGGATCGACAGTTGGGACCTGTGCTAGGGAATAAATTAAATGGAAGAATGCATATGGTCCCACTGGGCCTACGCATCCTATGATGAATTCAGGGTAGATCTGGGGAAAGTATGCCTATATGTAGATGTATGGGACTCTTAATTCCACATATACCAACTAAATAGCATGATGTCAGTGTTTCTGAGTAGGTGGTTGTCGAGGACCATCACCTTCCATTTTCACTACGAGGAGGTCAAAATCAGCCTCTGGGACCTCAAAAAAATTTCATAGATTCCCATCAATAAGGAAATGTTTAATGAATTCATCCCTAGGGAAAATACATGGGAGTATCTTGATAAGATTCCATGAATGGAGAAGGAACTGATGGACCTGGTGCTAGGTGATGATAAACTGTCTGTGAGGGATGTCCATTTCAAACAGTGGTATGTTCATTTCCTAAAAAAACCCACCAAAACATCTTTCCAAGGGATAGGAGGAACCAATGATATTTTGGGTAAGGCCCCCACCAATCCAAGGGGGGATAAATGAAGTAATGAAGGATCCTACCTAAAAATCTCGAGGAAAACTAATGACAACATTGCGGGGACAACTTTAACAATGAGCAAAAACTGGTGGTTTGGTTGGCTGGGTTCATTTACTCACACTTTGGCGGATGGATTCTATAGGTCAAGGATGTGAATAGGGGTGCATAACCGAGGACATTTATCATTACCTCCATACTGGAAATGGGGCATCACATTAACCTTGGGATCCCAATGTTTTCCATGCTATATAAGGTGTTGTTGTACATCAATTAGGGGAACAATAAACAAAATGTATGTATATCATTTCAATTTTTTTATTTTGAGATAGAGACCCACATTATGGTTTACTAATATCCAAACCCCATTTCTCGTCTCGAGTTAGACTTTCGACTAGCTATTCAGAATGTGTTGGTAAGTATCCCTATCAATTTGGCTTAAAAAATGGTGCTAAACAATGTTTTTAAAGAGGAAGAATTCAACATCCATCCTTTTACACTACCTATGGAATTATTCACCAAATATGGTCCGAGAATTAAGGAACATTGGTCCTATCTCATAGCTGTCGGAGGTGGGGTTCTAGTGGAATGGGTAGATCATGAGGCTTTCTGTGAACCATATATCCTACATCGCTTTGTGAGGTAGTTCTGGTGCATGTATAGGTTATCCTCAAAAGTATAACTGGGGTTCACCATGAGGATCATCCATATGTGATGAGGAATATGTGGCTCATGTTCACATGGGAAGACATAGAATGAATTGCCTCCATCCACTGATTCTTATAGACTAGTTGAGGAGTATAAAAAAAGATGAGAGAGAGCCTAGCAATGGGGGATGTTAAAGCAATGTACTATATATTTTAATGACAGGTTTCCCCTCAATGTTGAGTTTGGGGTAGGAAAATGGTAATAACATGTCACAATGATAGATCATGTCCACGTTGTGGCGATGGGGCCACAATGGCGGCGATGTTAGTAATTTCAATGCCTACACCGAGGTGAACTGGAAGAGGAATGATAGTACCATATCAGATGGCTCTAACTGGTAAGAGTTGGGAGGAAGGAGGGAAAAATAGGGGGTTCTTTAGAATACATATCCCAGTTCCTAGGAAATGTCTATGCTATTTGGACATACTTGATGATACTATCTACCTGAAGGATTTGGACACTTGGGATGTTAATAAGAAATTTCCTTAGCTCTTCTGAGATGTGGGATAATGTCAACCAATTTGGGATGGGTCTTTCAAATATTTTTTAGGACAGTGATTGATTTCTGGTGTCTCGGGAAGAGGGGACCAATACATAGCTGATCTGGAAGACATTGTGCATTCTGGGGATACCCCATGTCTAATTATGGATCAAGTGAGTGTACTGCATGACCAAACATCCCCACTAAAACTTTTTCCTAACCATATATGGGAGTTCATTCCTTTTCTTGATAAATCAGAGAGTTCTTGGGGAGAAGATGATAATAGGGGGGCCCTTTCGAGGAAGGAGAGGTTGCGGCCTCAAAGCTAGGAACATTCACCCAAAATATTTAGGTAAGCTCCAAAGCATTCATTTGGAACTATTTACTCAGGTTATATAGGTTTCTCAACTGACATGCATTATTTGTTGGAGATACTCATGGAATGGACCCATTCCAACATGGAAATGAATATAGGGGTACAAGTTCTGGGACCTACATTTGGAATGAATGTGAGAATAGGGTCTAGTAGGGCTGTTGCAATGAGTTCGGCCGTTACATAATATTTGGAGTTCCCGACAATATATAGGGGTCCATGTCATGGTATTTAGACAGTAATAACATTGTGACATGATCAAATATTCTACCTTTGTAAGTCTTATTCCTTACAGAGTTATAATTGACATCCTCATGATCAGGTTGACTGATAGTAGCTTTGTATAAATAGTTCTTCAAGAAGAGGCTGTAATTCTAATGAGGATGTATAGGGTTCTTAGAGATCTTTTCCAAAGTGGAACACCAATCGACATTGAATCGAATGTCTGAGCTGCCTAGACCATGAATAAGCTGGTTCTGGGTAGAACGTCTAGTGTAACAGAAGCCAAACCTATCATGGTGGAATCCAGCGATGATGATCGAATACAAAATATAGAACCCATATAATCTGACAAAATGATAGAAGAGGATCCTTCCACCAAACATCTAGAGGTGTTCCCAAAATAATAACATGCTCACTCTATGGAGCTGGATTAGGCCAAGGCTGATGAAAAGGATAGCCAGACAATCATTTATTGGTCCTAGAAGACGATCAAGTGCTTCAGCGACAACACCCATCAAGTAGAGTGGAAAACATGGATGGAGATAATTCATTCTTGGCTACATTTCCTATGCCCCAGAGGGGTGGATGCTCAAAGTCCACATATTCTCACCTAATATTTCCATTCCAAGAATGTATGAGGGAGAGAGACAATGATTTCAGTTTCTCCAGGTAGTGGAGGAAGTCTTCCATCAATGAAAAGATTTAGGAGGTTGAATATGAGATCCAATTCTTAGAAACATGTACGATTGATCTCTCTTCTTTCATCTATACCGAATCTGAACTAATGTCATGACTGCATATTTAGTTGGATAAATACTATGAGAAGTTGAGGAGAATATACCCATGAGGTGGCCGATATCAAATCTTGGTGGGATCAATCATGGATTAGGGAAAATGAGATTCTCCCCATGGCCAATAAATAATGAAGGGATCTTAGAAGATGACATCATCATCAACGACATTAAATTTTTTATTATTATAGGAAAGGAGAGATATAAGGAAATAAATCAACCAAGACCTATAGAGGATGAAAGTAGTGATGACCCAGGGAATCATCCCTAATCAAGTTTATCTAAAGAGTGGATGAGATGAGATGCTCTATTGAAGGGGCCAATCCCTCGGGAATTTTCTTTTTCAAATAAATAAAAATGTTCTTGTCCATTATTTATCATTTAAGATGCATGTATTAATTTTTTTTATTGTTTTGATTATTAAACCTCGATCATACCTAAGAAACAAAAAATTATCAATCCCTAAGCTCACATGGATCATGCCTAGTCTGAGAAATAAGGGAAGACCATCTAATTTCTCATTGTGTATATGAGATCACCATCCAACCATTGAACACTTGGGGTCTGACTGAAAACCAGATGTTTTTAGACTAAGATAGGGGATGTGACAGTAGAATAGGGTAATGAGAGAAACCAAATTTCTTTTCAATATATACTTTAAAGAAAGAGTGGGATAATGACAGGGGCATTAGAATCAATCCAAACAAAGGGTAATGAGATGTCTAAATCATGATACCCGAAATCCGGAACACAGTGATAATGGAGTGATGATGAAGGAAAAATTCTAAACATGTTCGAGACACAGTATCAATATAAGGATGAGCATCCATGTTACTGGGGGGGGGGGGTTCCTTCAGATGTGAAAGGTGGTGGGGATCCAAATAAGGGTCACTCAAAGTGTGGATATGGAGTGATGTAATGTTTGAAAATATTACAACACTATTGAAATTACTCCACCGTGATGAAAACACATTTGGTGAGCACATCAGTATGAAAAAAAGATCAAATCTATCTTCCAAGGGTGTCATCTCAAATGATGAGTGATACCTGAAAATGAAAACAATGCGGTAGATGATCAACACTATAGAATATGACCACTAAAGACTAGGCCTTTGATTATATTAAATTTTACATCATGAAAATGTGGACGATGTATCTATAGTTTAAGATCATACGGTGAGGAAGATCCATGGTACAATTTAATTTTGTGTGATTAAAAGGTGTCCCATAGTTTAATGTCATGTGAATGGGACATTGAACATTGTTTAAGGTCATACAACATTGACACTGGAGAATAGTTTAATGTCGTGTTTCACAGACTACAATGTCTATTCAAATGATGTTTTCATGGAGTGGAGGGGATGATCCCGACATGAATGAGCTAAAGTAGAATTCATTACCATATAAATACTAAGGAACTAATGGTAATGGGGGAATTTGTGATGCGATAGTTGTAAACCCAATGTGAATGGAGTCCATAGAGACCCATACATCACATATCCCTATGAGGATCATAGTTAATGGTTATAGAGTTCAAACCATAATTCTGCCAAAGGGCCTAGAGGGTTAATTACCCTCGTTTTGACGCAAAGGCAAGATGTTTGGGAATTCCTACATATCTTGTGATGGAATCAATCAAGCCATAAGTAGTTCTAGAATGTCACATAGTTTAGAATCAATATGTAATGATAGAAGTTGTGGCGTTGTTTATAATCATACAAATATGAAATGGTCTTACCAAAATAGAAATGCCTGGGGAATAACATAACCTGACATGAATGAGGACAATAGAAGTCCACACCGCTCCACACATTCCCATTGGAGAGACCAGGACAAGAGGGACAAAGTGGGTAATTTATAATTCTACGGCTAGTCCCAGGGATAAGACGTATGGATGTCACTATGTATCCTGCAATTGAAGGAATTAATCCATGCATATTTATTCAATTTCAGGTATTATAACATTATGATGGATGGATGAAATAGGTCAATATCATCTAGAATGAGATAGATCGTATTTTAAGGTCATGGAATTCAGACAATGAGGTTTTGCAGTCCTATGTGTGGGTATTATTTTTTAAAAATGCCTACGTCCATGTGATCTATTGTCGATGTGGGAAATAAGGGAAGGTACTGGGCTTTCCCCATCACATGACAGTGTAAAATAGGGAAAAAGACATTTCAGGTGAAGAAAATACCAACTACACCAACATTACTACTTGACATACACGAACAAGAGGAGGGAAAAAACTGAATGAAAGTATGCATTATTGAACCTAATACTGTGGACACAATCGGGGTGGAATAATAGTAATGGATAACTAATTACCATGTTCGAGACAAATTATCCATATCTAGTAGCCTAGGATGGGAAAAAACATGTGAGGGTTGTCCACTAACCATATTCGAAACATGGAACCTATTTCAATATACCAATCAAGATCCTCTGGGATGTTGGCCCAACATGCTAGGCAAGCCTAAAGGCCGAGAATCCATACCATTCAAAGAAACATTAAGATGTGAAATATGATGAAAAAAATGATAGAAGATTCGTAAAACATGAATGTACCCATGCTGTTTAATGTCATATGGAAAAGATGGAGGAGAGGAAACATGCTCTCAATGGAGGTACAAACTATGGTTTACTGTAAAACCAACATGAATGAGGAATAAGAGGTCCCATACGACATCACATACTTCTGGAAGAAACCTAGGCCAAGAAGTGGGTACAATGGTTCATGACCCTATAGATGAACCCATAGACCAAATATACTGGCGTCACTATGTATCCCACTAGGGTGAGAATCAAGCCACACATAGTTCTTGAAGATGGCAAGATAGATATCCAATGCCAAAAGAAAATTCATTTTCAAATGAAGAAACCATGGTACTAAGTAGTTTACCACCATATAGCTCAGATTCAGAATGAGTAGTTTAATGTCATATGATAATAATGTTGGGGAACTAATTTTATGGACAAGGAGCTCGTACCATAAGGTGAGGCTTTCAAAATGGGAATGTGAATTGTGGTGGTATAAATTTGGCCTGGTGTGAATGAGGTCCAAGGAGGGTTCATACCACACCACAAATTCCTAGTGTAATACACATATGGTTTAGGTCCATGATTCTTATAACTTTAAATGTAAACTCATGGTTTAAGGTCCTAGAGTTTGGACCACAATGTGGTACAATTCTTCTATGTAGGTACATATCTTACCATGACCAATATGCCTATGTGAGCAAATATAAGTGTGGAAAAAAGTGGTGGTGAAGATCATATGACACATGGAAGTACATGACATGGTTAATGAGGATAAAGAGTCAAGAATGGCCCCATGACATCGATCCACCCACTCAACGTGAAAATTTTCACAGATGGGTAAAACCATGTGTCAAAATTCCATTTAGACATAAGGATATGAAGAAGGATTTAAATCATGATATCTAAAATTTGGGATGGAATTAGGGTGGAATGATGATGGAGGATACATTCTTACCATGTTCAAGACATAATACCTATATCTCATAGCCTGGAATGGGAACAAACACCTGAGAGTCGGCCGCTGACCATATTCAAAACACAGAATCTGTCTCCAAATACCATTCAATATCCTTGGTAAAATTGCCCCAAAATGGTAGGGGAGTCTAAAGGTCGATCATACATACAATTCGGGGGTCCTTTCATATGTGAAAGAAGATGAAGACCCAAATAAAGGGACACAGAAATCATAAAAATGGAATAAAATCTTGTCCATGAATAATACAACACTCTAAAATCTACACCAGAGAATATATGAACATGTCGATGAGGCATAATATATTAATAGAGACTCAATTAAGGAAAAATTACTGGAATAGAAGTGTATTGGAATGTGGAAATGTTGGTTGATGATCCCAGGGTTGGACCCAGAGAAATTTTTTGGGAGTTCGTACGTATCCTAAAAGGATGCAAATCAAGACTTACATAGTCCTAGATTGTTGTGAAATGTAATTTCATGTGGAAAGGATGAATGAGGGGGAGGTATCCCATAGAAAGAAATGTGTATGGTGTGGTAAAGAAAAACAACATGAATGAAGACCAATTAGGTATCACACCACACCATGAAACATCCTAGAAGATAATTCGGGCCAAAGGGTTGGTAGAGAAATTATATAACCTAGGTCTAGACCTAATAAAATAATGTTTGGGTGTTCTAAATTATCCCATAAGAATGGGAATCAAGACAGATGTAGTTATGAAATTCCATGAGGTTTAACATCATGCAGTAAGGATGAATATGATGGATTCTATTATGGGAGGCACATGGTGTGACTATTGAAAACCCGATGTGAATGAGGACCAATGAGGTCTTATACCCAAACACATGATCTTGCGAGACATCCAGTCCTATAGGCTGGAAAGATGAATGAAATTTCATAATTCGTAGCTGGACATTGGAACAAAATGTTCTAGTGTCACTACGAATCCTATGAGGGTAAGAATCAAGCCACACATAGATCTAGAATGTAGTACAATTTAACATCATGTATTATGGAAGAAGGTGGTAGTTTAACATCGTCCAAGAAAATTTGTGCAGTTTAGCATCATGCAGGCTGAGGATGATGGGTGGTTTGACATCCTACATCATGTATGGGGAATATGAGTAGATCCCCAAGGAAGGAGTGCATGATGCGGCTGTTGTATAATCTGAAGTGAATGAGGACCAAGGAGGTCTCACAACTCACTATTAGTTCGTGGGACACTCATTCCATTGTCCCAAAAGAATGAAATGATAGGTGATACATGGGGATGAACTCAAAGAAAAAATTTCTAGGCATTCCTACAAATCCTTCCAGGATAGGAATCAATCCATACATAGTTAATGAAGATGTTGTGTAGTTTAACATTATTCAATAAGAAAGTTATCCTAATGGGGGATTTTTGTGGCATTGTAGGGTAACCAGAACATGAATGAGTACCAAAAAGAGGTATCATAACACACCATTCGCAATCCTATGTTAAAAGGGAAACTTTAATTTTAAGGTCATGCATAAAGGACCATAATTATAAATAGTTTAATTCCCTACAATAAGGTCAGAGTTGTTTAACTTCATGAATGATGAGAGAGATTATAGTTTATGTTCATAAAACTCGGACCACAAGGTATGGACAAAAAGGGTTGGAAAGGTTGAGGAACCTAGGGCTGGACCTGAAGACAAAATGTTCCAGAATTTTTACATATCATATGAGAGTAGGAATCACAAAACACAGAGTTTTGGAATGTCATCCAATTTAATGACATGCGGTAAGGATTGAGGTAAATGGGAAGATCCATGAAGGTGGATACATGAAGTGGTAGGTATAAACCTGATTTTAATTAGGAACAAGGAGGTCTCACACCACACCATGTGATTCCCAGAAATGAATGCTTAGAGGCAAAAAATATGATAGTATTTTTGGTACTTGGGGCTGGACCATAAGAAACAATGTTCAGACATTCCTCCATGTATTGTAATGGAAGGAATCAATCCATACATAGTTCTAGAATGTCATGCAACTTAATATCATGAGGTAAAGATAAGGGTGGAATAATAAGGTTTATTAAGGTAGGTTCATAGTGTGGAAATTAGAAACTAGACATGAATGAGGAACATATAAGTCTCATATCAAACCATTCGCTCCCAAGAGGAACCTCTGACTGTGGGGATGAAAATAGAGGATCTTGGGGATGGACCTGAAAAAAAAATGTATGGGCATTAATAGGTATCCAAAAAATATGAGAGTCAAGACATATGTTTTTCTAAAATGAAATTTAGTTTAAGGTCATGTGGTAAGAATGAAGGTGATTGTTTAATGACATATAAGATGAGATAAAGGAAAATGGGGCTTGTAGTTTAACATCATGTTGGAGATCTGATGTAGTTTTTCAGGAAAGGGGATAGTAATTCTGGACATTTTTATGTCCAGTAGCTTAGATGAAGAAGTTTAACTTCATGTGGTATGGTAAAGATACCCATGTGATATAGTGAATTATTAATTTATCATTGGTGGGAGGAGTGGCACGCTCTCTATCCATGGCGATCAATGAGTAAGCACCATTAGGGTAATCCTTTTGAACTATGTAAGGTCCATCCCACATGGTCTCCAACATGAATCGTTTCCTTACATGTATCATTGGAGTTCTTAGGGACAATACTGTGTCACTCTGAATGAAAGAGTGGAGAGAAATTTCTTGTTAGAAGACCTACTTATCTTGTTATGGTGCCTCTCCAAATTGTGCAGGGCTCAGATGTGATTCTCAATGCGGGCTTCCACCATTGCTAGACAAACTTATCATATATTTTATGACCCCTAACGATCATATAAATAAGTTGATGAGTTAGAGTAATGAAATCACGATGGGCTGGACTACCTCTTCCCCATTCACCAGGGAATATGGAGTCACCTAGGTAGAATTATGATTTTTCATCCGATTGGCCTAGAGAGCATTGGGGAGATTGTCCGACCAAATTTTCTTCTTTCAAAAAACAATCTTCTACAAAATATTAGAGAGGGTCTTGTTGAAAACCTCAATCTACCCACTTGACTGTGTGTGATAGTGAGATGTTTGATTGGACCAAATGTTATACTTTGCGTACAATTTCTTCAGCTAAACTACTCAAAAGTTAGTGCCACTATTAGTATAGATAAAGTGAGGGACTCCAAATTTATGGATGATGTTGGATCCTAGGAAACGAACAATAGAACGGGCATTGAATTCTCTGAGAGAAATCACATTAAACCTCTTAGATAAGAAATCCTTGGCGGTTATAATGAACCAATGCTTGCGAGATGATGCTGGTTAATATAGTCTCACAACATTGATTCCCCACACAGCAAAGGTATATGAGTACATGGTAGTATATAGGGGATCTGGTGTATGATGCATAATTATTTAATGGATATATCATAAGTGAAACCTCTTGGATAAATAGATATAATAATGGACCATGGTGGCCCAGAAGTATCCCAACCTTCAGATCTGGTGGGGTTGTTTCGACCTAGTTAGATGTTCATTAAAGGAACTGACCTGGAATTCTAGCATAACATGGGAGATCTCACCTCCGTTAAGGAAGCGATGAAGTAGTCCATTGAATCCATGTTTTTAGAATATTAGATCATGGTTTGGACTACTCTAGAGGGTGAATTTCACTACATGCTGATATATTCATTCACATTTGGCTATGTTTATCAGGAGATTTCTATTTCAGAATTATTTGACAAAAGGAGTCATCCAACCATGAGTTTCTTCTTCTATGGAAGTGACATTTGGAGGTCCATGTGTAGAGTCATCAACGATAAGACTACCTACCTGATGACTACCATAATTTCCCAGAGTGACAGGATAAACGACTCTTTGATGCACAACATAGATAAACATACCATTCTGGTCAGGCTCTACAAGAGACATTACAAGAATGTTCCAGGAATCAGCTCGACCATTTTGTGACCTTGAAACATAACTGACACTAGGAAAATAAGGGAGTCATGACATCATTTGGATAGTGCCCTTTTATAAGGGAACAAACTCTGGCTTTATGACAATGTTTTCACCGTTGATTTTCTAAATGACTAGCTCAGAGTTTCCCTTCAGATGTAGGTGGGTAACATTAATATCAAGGGCCATATTGAGACCAGTGATAAGTTCCTAATATTATTCTTTGTTTTTGGTGAAGCCTTCTGAAAAATGAACAAATAGGGGAAGAAAACCTATGTAGGTGTGATTATGATGATACCTAGTAATACTATATTGAGTTTGGGATCATTGAACCTTATATTAACAAGGATTCTTAAAGAACTGTCAAAGTGCATCATTCAACATGGAACAACCTGATCCACCAAGAGGATGGGCTCATTAAGGATGTTAAGATCCATGGGCTGCTCTGCAGTGGCTGGATTGGTAGTAAGAAATTATACCAATTCCTGAACTGTGACAAATTTATGTGGGAAGAACCAGATGTCTAACTACTGAAGGATCACAACCCACCAAGCTAGATGGCCTGTCAAAATATGGTGGTTCAGAATATACATTAGTGTGTTCACACGGGGAACTAGAAGTATCTTGTGATGTTGCAAATAATACCGCAACTTATGTACTGTAAAACCAAACACAAGGAAGTTCTTCCCAATAGATGAATATCTGGTTTCAGTGTCATGGAGAATGAAAATGAGATATTATAAAATATTCCCTATTTGTTTATTATTATTATGAGTTGGAAGGGAACTAATGGACTATTCCAGGGAGATCATGTAAAAGACCAATGACTTAAGAGAAAAGCATGGCATCAAAACTGGAGGCTAGAGAAGGTGCTACTTTATTTCCTCAAAAGAGTTCTAAATTTATTCATACCAATAATATAGGGAACCCTTTTTTAATAGTCCATAAAAGGGATTACACTTTCCATGAAAATTCACAATGAATATGCATATATTGTCTAATTGGACTTGAAATCCTCAAAGCTCCCGAATGTTGTTCAGAGGAGGCATCTAACTAATGGCCTTGATCATCTATGGATTGATCTTGATGCCTCTATATCTGATGAAAAATCCAAGTAACTTTCTAGAGGTGACCTTAAATGCACACTTCAAAGAGTTAATCTTCAAATGGAGGGAGTGGAGGAAGCTGAAAACTTTTTCAAAAGATCTAAGATGGACCGAAAAATTGTGGTATTTCACACTAGATCTTCCATGTAGAATTCCCTTAATGTCTCGAGAATCATTTTGAATATGTGGTGCAAAGCATGCTGGTAGGTGGCTCCTTATTTCTTCAGTATGAATGGAATTACTTGGTAATAAAAGGTACCTTGCAGTGCTTTGAAGGTTTTGGAATCTTTAACCATAGGGTCCATTATAATCTGATTATACCTAGAATACCAATCTATTAAGAAGATATCTTTAAATCCCATAGTGGCTTCGATCAATAGCTCTGTCATAGGGTGGGGAAAATCATCACTTGAAAAGTGATGGTTAGGATCCCCGAAGTCGATACAATACCTCATCTATCTGTTCTTATTTCTAATGGAAATGATATTGTTCAAACATCTGGGGTACCATAAATCCCTAATAAAGTTATATTTAATGATCTTATCAACATCGTCCTTGACCATGGAATCATGAGAAGGGTGAATAATTCTAGGAGGCTATTTGAACCCGCAATGACTTACCAAGATACTATGATGGTGGATAACGACCTCAGGATCTAGTCCTAGAATCTTGTCATTTCTCCAGGAAATTACATCCTGATGCTACTTTATGAAATCCACATACTATCATTTTTCTTCAATAGGAATAGTTGTGCTGATCAGTGTTGACCATGGGACTGGCTTAGTACCGAGATGCACCTAGATCAACTCATCAATGGTTGTAGATACAACTTCCTCAAATGTGGGAGTAGCACCCTCCAAATATTCTTCATTATCCACCTCAATAGGACCATCAGTGAGGGTAAATTATTCTATATTAATTGACGCTGATAGAATTCTAGTTATAGCTTGAGCGGTGATCAAATCATCATCGGGGGACCCTTTCCCTATAGAAACTACATCTACAAAATCTCTCAATCTAGAACCATCAATCATTTTCTCAAGGGGGACAAACATGATTATATAAAATTATTAATGGAGCATTGGATTTAGTCACTTCTACCTAGATCCGTGGAACATGCAGGTATCACATATGATTGTTTCCATGGAGATAACATCCTAATACCATATAGGGTTAGGGGGTCTGTTATCTCCTAAGCCTATGAAATGTGACTTCCCCTTGTCCCAAAAATGAAAATGTACTATCCTAGGTCTAGTGTTGTGGTTTCCAACCGGTGAATCGGAAGGATGAATTCATCATCCTATTCTTTCCATGGGCCAGCTGATAGAGTAGTGTGTTCAACCTCATTGGTTTGAACCTGGTTTTCGTTTCTCTAGTAATAGTCAAATTCTAAATAGAGGAACATACAAGAGGTATAGGGAGAATAATCACCCTAAAGTACACCCACTTGACCATTAAGGGTGTAATTGAGGAACTGTTGATATAAGGATGGATCTACCGCATGCTGACGGATCCATGGTCTAACCTTCCATGAGTTATAGGTGGTTTCATGTGAGATGACCTGGGATTCTGTGATGTAAAATAGAAAAAAAACTAGATCTTTAGGTGAATAATGCCACATGACCTCTTTTTGGTCCGATCATTAAATAAAATCTTCAGGTAAGAGGGATCCAGATCCTCTTAAGACATCCCTAGATTGCAGAGCATTCAGGATAGTATGTGATTTATCCTAGAACCTATATTGACAATAGAATGATACAATTCATGACATTAAGAATGCATATGACATAAAATGGATGGATATTCCACTGTACATGATTGAATTCATCTTCAAATGCGAATGAGATAAAAATTTTACATCCACACACTTATCTTCCTCCGCATAGAAGATTTCAGTGGCCATTACCCCTATTTCGAACAAGTAGGGGCTCCTTAATGCCTATGTGAGGGATTCACACAGATCTTCTAACAAGAGGTGATCCTCATGGATTGAGTGATTTAAAGGAATTCTATCTAGTTACTTAATCACATCACACAACCATTCTATATGCACACTTCTTCCAATGAAGAGTTGTTCTGTGGCAGGAGGTATGACATGTAGTTTTGGTCAAATAGGTGGATTCTATATGGTGCTAGGAATATCTAATTTCTCACTAGCTTAACCATGCAAGAGTAATATCATCTGATTGGATAACTAAGGTTTGAACAAAACAGAAAATGGCTAATCATGATATGGTTACGACGACTCTTCCTGATCAAGGATAACAAATGGAGACAAACTCTAATATAATGAGACATGATGAGACAACTAAACATTCTAAGATCTATGCAGAAAAATATTTCTTATCTCTCTATAATGACCAACTAGTCAAGAGGTACTAACCTGATAATAATGACCATTCGTGTATCCATTGTTATGCTAATGATGGCATCAACTGAGAACATTATGTGGGCCAGCCAAACACTCCTCATCATCGGGAACCAGTTATGGTTCCACTAGCTCAATGGTATTCACTGAGACATATTCATGGTCAAAACGTGAGGAATCCTTCATTTCTGGGAGAATTCTTGGGGCATCCCCATTTTTGGGGTCATGAATTTGCCAAGGGTGCGAGACCGCTTCAACTTAGGCTGAGTGTTTTATTTTCTATTATGATGTTGGAACCTGATCTTATGAGAGGTATAAGGATGAGATGTTGAAACCACAGTTGTAATTGGGGGAAGCATGATGTTATCGGGAGACTCATACTGATTCATGCAGGCACAAATGATGCCATGCATGAGAGCGACTGCTTTTTGGGCCATAAAATCATCATATTTATGTGACCCATGTCTTGATACCTACTTTCATTCTCATATGTTGTCTCTTTGAATATTTGTTAATACACATGCCACCTACACTGGGGAAAGACCCAACCTGGACACATTATTGTCGACCTGGTCTAGAATCTAGACCTTGAACACATTGAATTTCATGAGGCTATGTCCAAGGAATCGGTGATACCCGAAGTAGTTGGGGAGATCAGTGAGATATTCCTCTTAGGGTCCCCTACATTTTGGAAACCCCAAGATCCCTTAATCCATTGAAGTCTAAAAATTTCTCAGGACTTGAGCTTCTTTAAAAAATTAGTTCTTGTTTTTTCCTTATGTAAAGGGGAATCTTGGAGGTTGGCCCTAATGGGTGATAGATATTGATTATGTGGTTAAACATGATTTTCTTTCTGAGGTGTAAGTAGTGCATTATGCAGCGGAACCTACCAATTCTGAGGTGGGCACTGCTGAACTTCAGTTTGAGCCTGAGGCTAGGGCCCTCAGTTAGGAAAGGGGCCTCAGAGAGGCTACAGATGTGGATTTGTTGGTAGCAACTCTAGAGGATTGGGGACCTCTACCTGTGCAATGATAGATGTCTCATACTTGGTAATTATTCTTACAGGGGTCGTGAGAGGTAATGAGGGTTATTTCTTGGCCTACTTCATGAATTCCTCAAAATTATTAACCTTATCATATAATTCCCAAGTCTTTCTAGGATGTTCTAAGTGATAACAGGGGGAACAAAATCTTTTTTCATGATCCCCACACACATTGCTTATCACTAATCTTGAGTCAACATCATATCGAGTGAATACGTGTGAACCTTCCACCTAGAGAAAAAATTTGGTATGCACTGATTTGGATTTTCTTTCAGATAAAGAGGTATGAAATACTATTATTATGTGTGGTGGAGTTGAATTGATACATAATATTATTTTTAAGATCCTCCCAACCAGCAATGAACCCAATGGGTAGTTGGATGTACCAGATGAATGTTTTCCCTTCTGTTGTTTTTATGAAGCATCGTAGCTTATCGGTCTCATGCTACACTAGAGATTCTAGCATGGGTCCACACTGAGAGATGAAGTGTTCCAGATGATGTAGGGGGTCACCCATCCTATTTAAGGGGGATAAGGTAGGATTACCAATGTTTAGAGTGTGGGCTTATCATCCACTCATAACAGATATGGATTACCCTCAGGTGGGATCGCCACCAGTCAAGTTTCATGGTCCTCGAGGTAAGCGATAAGACGGATCATCAGATTATGCTAGTAAGGGTTCCTGTCCTGGTGAGGATCCATGGCCACCAATTTATTTGTGGGTTCTTCAACATGATTGGAAGGCCCAAATAGATCATGGAGCGGCTGGTGGAATGACCTATTATTTTCCTGTAGGAAAAATAGTGTAGAAACATGAGGGTCTACTAGGGGAGAGGCCTGTGGAACAGTTGGGAGAAGGATCTCAAAACGATTGGGCGTATTTGGTGATGTATACCATGAATTATTTATCTATAATCATGCCTCTATCATTTCATGATATGCAGGGTTGTAGTAGAAAATGGGAAGCAATTCTCTTGAGGGAGCCTGCAACTACTCCATCTCCCTCAGTTGAGGATGATTAGGATCTTACCGAGGATCACCACGGTATGGACTTCAATCTACTACAAATTCCGTAAAGATAACTTCAAAAAATTCTTCTATTCCATGAGTTTCTGGCGCAACGTTGCTTTTTTGGGATCATCCCCCATCATCATCATTGAACCAAATGGGTCAGAGGTCTTAGCAGTCCCTGTGTGACTTTTCCCCCTATTGGGGTGGCATTCAAGAGGCAATGATCCAATGGGTGAAAAAATACCAAGTAAATGACTTTTATGGTGAGTAACAACGATTAGAGGATCCAAGAGATGTGGTCTTGTGCCTGTAGGTAGGTCATTTTCAATGAGTACCACCTCCGCTTCTTTCTCTATGAGATCAACCATGTTTATGGAAATGACTCTTGGTGTCATATCCTCGATATATCTGATGAATTCTGGTTGTCGCCAAATTAGGCTGAAATGGAGTGGATCATACTTTCCCAAACCATAGATGTAGACATTCATAGATGCCTCTTAAATAACTCAGTACAACACCATGAAGCTCTGAACACATCATTTCTGAAGAGCCCGATGATGATCTGGTGACATAGGGTGCTGAGCCATAGGAAGATCGGTTAACTCAACTAGAAAGAATTTCTAGATGGGGTCACCATAGTTTTCCTAGATTTTTGGATAATTCAATTCAAGATTATGAAAATATATGGGAATCATACCCAAGGATCGATGGAA
The DNA here is from genome assembly GCA_963277665.1 of Viscum album. Lineage (NCBI taxonomy): Eukaryota > Viridiplantae > Streptophyta > Magnoliopsida > Santalales > Viscaceae > Viscum > Viscum album. The sequence goes on along the minus strand of OY728146.1, from coordinate 191,874,808 downwards.
ACACATGACCAAAACATTGTGTATGCGGCTCGGGAATTCCAAATTTTGACGTTGTGATCATCCAACACATCTCATGAATATAGTCCGCTACGAGATTGTCCCACAAAATCCTTTGTTGAGAATCGATATCTATCCCTTGGTTTTCGCATTCATCAAAGGGGTGGTTGATGAACTGGGAATAATACTGATATAGACCACTATGGTGGAGGACTATCTTGTAGAGAGTAAATTGTGCGAGCTGAAAAGTCGATGCATATTGGGATGTCTCTCAGAGATGGTACTGACTACATCATCATGCCCCTATAATATAGAGTGTTAACAAATACCTCATGTGTGATGGTGGTGGTGAATTATGGTATATTTGACTGATGTTCATCACCCATCACACCCCAGAACAGCTCTTCATGATCTCTGGTCAAAGTAGAGAATGTTCATGGTGACGACAGAGTGGGATGCAAGGAAATGACCTAAAAGGGATCCAATCCTACCTCCTAATGCAGATATATACTAAGGGATTCGTGGATCTTGTGTATTTTAAATTTTCAAAGGATAAATCTTACATGCTTGGTTCCTTCCCTAGACTCTAATATAGAGGATTGGGGAGAAGTCTACTTTATCGAAACACACTCCACATTATAGTATGAAAAGAATACTGGATTGATTGGGATCTAGAACAAGGCATGTTTCTTCCTCCAATAGTCCTGGATCTCCCTTCAGCCCTGGGATAGTTTCTCAAGGCTCAGAAAATCATTGACACAAGAAGAACCTCTATGAAGGATGGTGTTGGAGCTGGTAGGGCATCTTCTCTAGGAACTGACAAAGACATGGGGAGGGAATCAATGATGGGTGAGAGAGTTGGAAGAAACTCTTCTTTGGTGCACATGGGTGTGAGGGGATCTTGGGAATATTTTAAATTTAACTAGGCGAGGTCCCCCAAGCTGGGTGTGGGACGTGCAGGGAGGACCTCTGTAGGGAGCAGTTCTGGAGCTGGGAGGGCCTCTGTTGGAGATGGAAATGACATGGGGAGGGACTTTATACCAGACACCTATTTCATTGTAAGTACATTCAAACTTGTAAGAAATGGTGGTATGAGGAGGGCCTTTGAAATGATTAAGATGGACAGAGGGATGACCTCTATGTTGATGGGTTACAAGGTGAGGAGGAGATTCACGTTGATAACCTAAAATATGGAAAAAATAATCATTCCTAGGATTATGAGAATTTGGATGAGCTCCATGTTGAAAATCATTAAAACATGGAAGATCTCCACCCCAACTGATGGTGGTATGGGGAAGGCCTCCATACTAGATCTGGATGTCCGATGTTGGCCTGTGATGACTGCTGCTCGTGCCAACAACCAAAAGAGTTGAACCATCCCGCCCATGGGGTGGTTGGGATCCCATTCCCCTTTTAGAATAGATATTCTCCTAATCTGTAATAATAGGGAGTTGATAGTGTGCGTTGGTGGTGTCAGGGATCACTGAAGCAATAGAAGATAATGCACCTTAATAAAAGTCTTCTTGATCTTGTTCCTGATGCTGACATCATGTCATTCGAGTTGAGGATGATGAGGTAGGGTTATAAATGACTTGTTACTCATCCTAAAAGAATATATAGTGGAATCGACACAGAATGGTGGGATCCTTACTTAGTGGATCTTGAGGAATGGTTGAAACCAATTTGACATGGGAAACCCTTACCTCATTGGCTTAGGGGAAAGCGTCATAGAAATGTTCTGAGGAGAGGCTCTAGAAACGGTTGGAAATCAGAGTGGAAAGTAGTGGATCACTGCACAGACCCTGGGGAGGTGGTGATAGTGGGGCATAAAAGCCTTCAGATATTGGAATGTCATGTCCCTAGTATGGATGACCCCGTTATATTCACAAGTTATAATAAGAGTATCAATCACCCTCCTAAGGATAAACTCTAATGGAAAGACGGTTCATGGGACCCTGGTAGCCTTGGCTATTGATAATGTAGTGGCAGTGGTGGAGCCATGTGGGATTCCCACATTATCTTTTCCCCTTCCTGTATGGATATGGGAGGGAGTTGACTAGCTTCTTGTAGCTTGGGTCCTACAAACCAGAATGATTTAGCTATAGCATTGATAGTAGGAACGTAGTTCCCAGTGCATCATCAACGTTCAATATTCCATGGCTAGATTGAAAGATCCATGCTAATGATGACATTTTATAGAATTCCCAATTCTTAACTACCCCAGATTCTAGGGAGTTCCATGCCAATCCCACTATTTTCATGGCGGGTCCAGGTACCAGATGACTAAATCTTGTGCTACATTTATCTACAGGGGTCTTAAACACTAATAATCCCCATGTTTGAAGAATAAAATATTCACACTAGGTTCACCATTTCTGTTTCTAATGCTTTTGTCAAGGCACACTACCTCCTGTCATCTTCTATGGCAACAATTTCATCTATTTCCCAACATTCCTTCTTTCCAAAGTTTCTCATTAATCATCACTTCTTTAAAGGTGTTTACTCCTTGATCAAAATAGTATGATGGGATATCATTTATTTCTTTTGGTGGATGCCTCCTTGAAACTCATCACCTTGTCCAGGTGTCCCTCATAGAATAATATGTTGTTATTACAACTCATTATTGGTGCCACCACTTTGTGGATAGTGGTTAATTATGCTACTCATGTCTAGACATTCCATAGGGTCAAGTCAAGGTAGCAACCTTTGGTCAGGGAAGTATTCAGGTTGGGAATTGTTGCCTTGTCAGGATGAAGGAACCATGGTACAACTTAATTCACCCATATAAGAGGGATTATCAAGGGCTGCAGAACCCCAAGTCATCCCACTAAAAATGTAGAAAATATTATTCTTTAGAAATGTATCCAAGGTTTTCCTTGGCATCCCATGTTTACCACGGGGTATGTTGTGAGTTTAACATATTTTGGAGATAGATTAGACCGATCAGAACACTGATGAGAGAGGATAAGATGGGTAAATATCTAAGAGCGAGAACATAGATGGTTTACCTTATGTGAGGATCAAAACACCCAATGAAGATGGAACATGTATGGTGTGTCATAAAAAGGGAAGGTTTCACACCGTGAAGGATGATCTGAACACCACAAAGGGAGAATCATAATGGATGGTACCACACAAAGGGGGACACCATGGTCTACCATTTTCTATGAGTGAACCTTAGTATGGTTTCTTACATACCATATGTTGAAGGTAGTGATCAAACCTCAAAAATTTTGAAGGGTAGATAAACCACCTCAGGAGGAACTTTTGAGAAATATACTGCATGGAAAATAATTTGAAGGAAATGAAACCTCTGAATTGGGGCATGATCTTCCTAGGATACAAGGGATCGAGGGTGAGAGTAGTATAGGAAATATATGATGGGATTGAACCTTAGGGGGCTTTCGATGTGTCCTAGTGGATGGTAGTCAAATTCCATGTAGTTTATAATAGAGGCATAGAATCAGTGTGTACATAAAGTACATTGACCCAATGACGCAATAGGGGGGCTTATGCATGGTTAATAGCCCATCGCAAGGGGGAAACTCTTTGATGGTGAAGTATAGTGAAGTGTGGGGCTTATGCATAGTCAAATTCCCATGGGGATTAGAACACCTCAGTGAGGAGGATCTTGGAGATGTATCCCAAAAAGGGGATTTGTCAAATTAGGAGGGCACATCCCTAAGGAGTGAGTACGAGAGTTTACCATAGGTTAGGGTTGGACCATAAAAAGACTTCTTAGGTATCCTAGTGGCTGGGAATCAAAACCCACATAGATCAATTAGGGCTTGTATTTTAACATCATGTGATGAGGGACATAAAATATAATCTCATTCAGGATGAATGAACTGACCTTAAGTAGTTGGGACAAATGGATTATGTGGAGTGATGGGATTGAAGTTCAAAGAGGTTTCCTACATACCATGTCCAAGTGGTAGGGATGAAATTCCATTTAGTTCGAAGGGGTATACTGTTTAACTTCATGAAAGAAAAAGGGGGGGAATGTGGCTTATATATGGTTAGTATCCCAAAGAGGATGTCATGATCACTACTTACTCAAAGACAACATGATTCACACTCAATGTGGGATGTAAGAGTTAACAGACCGGATGATCTCGTAGAAAAATGTGTTTCCCTGAAGCATAATGTGGGGATTACACATAGCTAGGGACCCAAAGAGATGGAGATTGGGACTTACTCTATGGGGAAATCCCAAGGAGGGAGATCCAATATTTGAGGAAGATATGGCCATCCTATAGGGAACACCCTATCAAATTGAGTCATGGATAACGTGAAGACTACCTAAGGCACACATGTTGGATAATACCAAAGGGAGAGGGTAGTGGGAGAGTTCTGATTCTCATTCTCCATCGAGACACCTGAAATTCCACCTATGTAGAAACTTATAGTTTAATGTTATGAGTTGGGGATAAGGGAGGTTGGTAGTTTAACATCCTACAGATCGGATAAGGAGGACTCAATCCTCACCCCTGGGAATTATCTAACTTGCACCAACCCACAATTGGGGGAGTAAGAAACATGAAATGCCGCAAAACAATGGAGTAGAGGAATGATCACTCGAGGGGATCATGTTATTGTACCTATGTGAAGAATAAATAGCCATTATCATGCCTATTCTAAGAACCATGAGGAAGGACAATGCTATATGAAACATTAATCGAGGAACCATGAAATCCATTCTCCCAAGCCTAGAGGGCCACACTGGAGGGTCGTATAGGAGTTTGTTCTGCCAACTTTTCACTGTTCATGGTGTTGAATAGCATTGTGATAAGATTCATGATGCCTACCCTTTGGTGATTTTTATGCCTTTTCTAATGAATACCAGATTTCCACTGCAACACGTGATAAATAATATATTAAATGTTTTTAAAGTATAATTATATTATGTTTTTATCATTTAATCCAATATTGGTCACTTTAGTTAATTCCATAATGAAAATAGATATTAACACATGTCATTCTTTTGATGGTTTTTACTTTTTAAAAATCCATTTTTTGTTTTGTCAATGGGATTAATTTTAATTTAATTACTATAACTTCCGTGTTTTAAATTTCTAAAAATGGATACCATATTTGGAATCATTCGGTCCAAATTATGCTAATAGGTTACTTTATTTGGAGATTATGAAAAGTGACTGTGGTCATTGTTATTTGACACAAGTAATGGTAAATAGGGTAAATTAGGGTAACAAAAAATATGATAAAGACAAAAAAAATAACCTAAAACCATAAATAAATACTATTGTATAAATAAAAGTTGACCCTTAACACCTATGTATTATAATTCACTCATTAAATAGAGTTCTTCCTTGAGTGTGATATAAGTATTATTAAAATAAAAGAAAGGGACAACATGTCACTCACTTATTTCTTATAACTATAATAATTTTAATATATGAATAAACATAATAAAACATCATTTTTAAATAGTCTCCGGAAATATAATGTAATTATCTACATCATGGGAATTAGTTAAAAAATTTTCGAGACCAAATAATTACTACAAATACTGACAAAACAATGTTGTAATAATATTTATTAATAAAATTATCAAATAAATTACATGAAAAATATTAAAATAAATATAATTAAAATTAATTGGGGTTAAATATTAATTTTTTAGGTTATTATGATATATTAAAAGTCCATTAAATGGTTATTTCTAATTTTATATCGATGTTTGGATTTTATATAAAATTAGTGAAATGAATAGTGTAAAAATTGACACTATTGATATTTTATAAAAATAATATTTTATATCATTATTTAAAAATTATGAAAACAACTAAATATTAAAAAGTTGCTATGATGAGGTATAAATGTTCATGAATTTTCCATTTATGGAAAATTGACCCCATATAAGTAAAATTTATAGCATTTTAATATTTAAAAATCAGTGACCAAAAATAAAATTAAAAGAGAATAATTAAGGGTAAAATGAAATGATAATGTTTAAAATGAAATAATAACATGTCAAAAAATTAGTGGTTGAGATGATTTTGAACTATCATAATATTATATAATACATAAATCAATTTGGATTCATTTGTATTTAAAAATTAATTTATTATTTTAAGAGTTTCCAAGGGTGCCCCTCTCTTATCCAATAAAGAGGAACTCATTCCTCTCTATTACTCACAGTTAAAAAGCCTTTTTATCAGAAAATATCTACCCAAAATCCTTCCAATAATATCTCAAAACATTATTGAAGCATTATTATAGGAATAATACATTCCTTATAGGTGTTAATGTGTTCTCCAAAGATGAACAACAGAAGAAGATTTATCGTTTTATTTATATGTTTCTGTTTCATTTCCTCTTCCACCTCCTTCAAATATATTCCAAACATGATGAAATATTAAATTCAGTATCCTAAATATAATAAGATATTATTATGTTAATATAATCACATGAATCCATCTCCAATTACATCAAATTGGACATGAACTTTTCATTTGTGAGTACGATGGACTACCACCTCGTGAACCGATGCAGCTTGATTTTCATCACTTTATTTTAATGATTGGTTCTAATAATGGAATTAATTTTCCATATGTTATATTAATTAAATATTACTTATTATAATATAATAATATATCAATTATTTTCTTACTTTTTATTCACATAAAAATGACAATATTGTTCGTGTGTACGTGCGAACTATCACCTCCATGAAGCAAGGTGATTCGTTTTAATTAACTATATCATTTTTATGATATATATGTATATATGTATATTTAAATTAATAATTTGATATTAATTATGTTGTGATAATTGTTTAAAAATAAAACGTTACTTACCTTCTTTCTATAAAGATCAATGAAAAATGAAAAATGTTACTCTTGTGTACGTAAAACCTACAGTCTCCAAGATTATAACTTTGTTCATATTTCATAAGAATAATTAATAGTTTTATTAAAAAAGTAATATTAATGTAAAAAAGTGACTACTATTTCATGATTATTTTTATGTAGATGATTTAATTATGACCACATGGACTATTGACATCATACCAGTTTTATTTTCAACTAGAGTAATGAATATCGATAAAATCCCCCATGTGAACATAAATAATAATTTAATTGTTATGACATGATAATAGTCATATTAAATGACTCATAAAATTGAAAATATTCTCATGGAATTATAAATCAACCTTAGATTATTATTCACGAATATAAATATTTTACATGATTAATCAGACTCAAGTTTAGGCACTTCATCTCAATATACATTCATTGAGGCATATCTTGATATTATGCACTTTTATTATCCAATAACGTGTATATACAAACATTTGATACATTATATCATGATTTAATATATTATCTTGATATTAAATTTTTTGTTTAATATTATTCATTAGTGATTTTTATTCAAGTGGTCCTCAATTTGTAAGGGGCACTTTAACTAAATCATAGTTTTAAATGTTTAAAAGATTTCTTCTTATAAATAATTATCAATAATTTATGTTTTTTTATAAATATTTATAATGAGTTATTTATATTTAAATTAATAACTAAATGTATAAATTTCCTTCAATCATTTAAAAGTGGTATGAGACACTTTGATTTAAAAATATTATTTTTTAAATGTTTTAATTGAGTTTTAAAATGCATTTATTATTTAAATAACATGGAATGTTTTTAAGATATAAATAATGAAAGGAATTTATCACTTTTATTTCATTATTATTTATTTTTTTTTAATTTAAAATTTTACCATTTTATTTTAAAATGTATTTCTTCATTTATGAGTGCATGACTTGATAAGATTAAATGTTATTTCAAAGTGGAATTGTTATTTTTCCTTTATACATGTTTTATGTAGTATTATTATGTTATGGTTCATGGGAATTTTTTATGTATATTAGTGGTTCCCTGATAAAATGAGGGTGGGTGAACCCGTGGTAGCACTCTAATTCATTTGGTAATGAGACAAAGTTAAATGATATGGTTTCTTCTAAGAGATTTAGGGAATATACTATGATGGGTATTCAAAATGTAACCATGAAGGTTAATCACTCTGTAGCTATGAAATCTATAATTAAATAATGATATGGATTTAGCATCTTCCCTTTATGGTTTTTTATTTATATATGTTTTACACGAATCATATGATTTCATGTGGTAATCTAAAGGGTCTGTGTTTTTTGGGTGAAAAATATGATTTTTTGAAGATGTTTTCTTGAGTTTAAAATATTCAGGGACTAACATTTTCATTCCTTATTTGATATCCCTTAATATGTTTTTTGGGATCATACCTAGATTTTGAAATTTTTTTCATAGGGTATAACGATGGTTAAGTTAACGAAATAAGTCAAGATGAATGATATAAATATTTTATCTAGGAAAATAAATCATGTTTTATATTAAAGAGTTTCATTTTGTGAAAAAATGGATTGTGATTAGAAGTGTATAGTTTTTAATATTTTTTTATTATGTTAAATTTTTGACCGAGTTCTCTAAAACAATAAACCTAAAAATATCCTTAATGTGAAATATTGATTTAACTCAAGATTATGTATCTTTTAAGGATTGGACTTATTCTCAGTGTCGAATAAAGATCTATGCTGACAACTATTTGTGATATATGGATTTCATGTTGGTGAAAAGGTTTCAAAGTATATTTTATCGTGTAAGAAGTTTATAATACTTATAAAGATAGAAATCATGATCCATAGGAAGCAGAAACCCACTCTCAATTTAACAATGCATTCCATTAATGTCTCTTGAGGAAGAAAATATATGATCCATCAAATATACAAAACATAAAGGTGATATTACTTGCTAATTATTTTTCCTTTAATTAATAATAAGAACAAATCATGGATTTTATTGATAAATGTATACAATATAATACTACTCTCTTGGATAATGATTTTGGTGGAATTAGAAATTTGAGAAGCTATATGTGAACCTAATGATATGCCCAAATAGATATATCCTTATTTTTATACTATAGTGATGGAATTTAGAGGGATAATTTCATTTTATGTGGATTATATAATAACACCCCAATATTTTATATTTATTTCCTATGAAAAAAAATTGATGTATTAAATCACTTTAATTACACACAACATATAGTTTATAAGAACCACGATGCAGTAATATTTTATAATATAGCCATTAAATTAGATGGTATGAAGAGTAATAACTAATTTATTAAAACTATGTATAATGGTTTTTAATGATATTAATATATTGATTAATTTATAATTAATAATTACTCAATATTAAGTAAAGTCATTTTAAATTTCAATAAATGGATTTTTTCAAAATATGGTTTTTATCACATTTTTTATGGGGAAAATTATTATCTATTTATACTATTTTTAAAAAAAAATAGTAATGGTTTAATGTTTTTAAATTATCATTTCAAAATTATAACATGGTGGTTTTAAAAGATTTTTCGAAAAAATATTAATTGGGAAGTGAATAGAGAAAAATAACAATTATTTTAAATAACTATCATTTATTATTAGGTAAAGGACTCATTTTTGGATTTTAATATTAAGGTAACACAAATATACTAAAAATATAACTAGTACAATCAATTACATAATATTCACACTAATACATTATTTTTATATAAGTCCATTTTTAGGCATAAAAATACATTTGTGTAAATACTATTTTCACACATGCAATTTGTTTTTATTTTAATAAAATAAATTAACATCTATTTATTAATGGTTTTAATAAAATTAACATTTTATATATATTATCATATATTTTGGAATCCATTTTTGGTTTTTTCATGGGATGAAATTTAATTAAATTATGTTCTTTGCTTGTAGATTCATTCTTTGATAATAGTTGTCTATTGCGGGTTGGGTGCTTATTTACAATAAAATTCTACCACTAATATTAATTGAATCTGGTAAAGTGTATACTTTATTTAGAAATATCATAATTAATGTAATATAACAGTTTCATCTCTTTTTTTATCATAGTGAATAATAAAAATAGTAATTTTTTGTAACCAGTATTACAGTTGAAATGAGTTTACCAAGGGGAGAGGCGCTAACTAATAAAAAAAAAGAATTTACCCATATATATATATAATAATCTTATTTTTTGAATAATTTTAAACAATATATTATCCTACCATTTAATATTTTTCAATTTGGATCCACTTTTCCATAAATGTGAACTTAACTCATTGAAATCTTTTAAGAAATTCCTTTTGTATCCCACCCCTAAATTATATAAGGGAACCTTTTTTCATCTATAATTACAACTATTTGGGCATTCTATATTAGTATATCCCTAATTAAAAATCTTTATATAATCCTTATTTTTATCCTAGATGTTTTACTCCCCGTCTAAGACCAATCCTTAAAGGCTTATGTAGTATTCCATTGGAGGAATCTCAATGAAGAGGTATAGATTTTAACCAAGAACTCTCAATTTTATTTATTTTCCTATATTAAATAATCATGTTGTATACATAAAATACTAATTAGTCTAAATTAAACAATATAATTAGATGTATTATGAATATAAGATAACCATTTATGACATCGTATCATCTAGGGGAGATGAAATAATCATTCATTCATACATGTGGACAACCAACTCCATGCAGTGATATGACTCATTTAAACCTCTATAACACCCTTTTATTTAGATAATTTAACCTTTTATTAATATTTATGAGATTATATAATTCAGGGGTGGAGTTTTAGAAGTTTTTGGATAATTTTCTTGTTTTTTGGGATCTGTATGTTTAGTGGAACTATGAACTATAACTTGGAAACTCTATATAGTGATGTTAAGAGTCATTGGATAGGTGCATGAATATACCAAATCATGCACATTCCAATGAAAAACCCATGAGATGATATTGTGTAAGAAGCATCACTGGAACATAGTTTTTCAAATAGAACAAGACAACTAAGTGAGGGGATGGACTCTAGATGAGAGCACTACATGGTTGGTGGATGATTGGACAAACTATCTAGTACAACCATATGACTACCTATATAATGTCTTGTAATATTTTCAAGCTTAGTGCATGACTTGAAAAATCATACAACCAGACCATGTGATGGTAATTACATAGTATAAAAATTGTACTTTAAGTAATATTAAGGCCCCGAAACCTAATTTTTCTCCTCCTCGCTTAGGATCCAAAACTATTCTTCCACCCTATGCTTCTAAGGTGATTACATTTATTATAAAATGAAATTTAGATGTATTAAAGAGTGTTAGATCTCTTTAATCAATGGTAATTCCCATTTCTTCATTATTCTTTGTATATCCACTTTTATACCCTATCTCAGAGCCATATATCTAATGTTTTATAGATATATATGTTATGTTATTTGAATCTTGATGAGAACATATTAGACCTATTGAAGGTAAGTGGTTTAGGGATGATATATATAATTAGATAGTGTCATTATTCATTTTCTTCATATATTGATAGGTTGGTGGATTCTTTATCATCTATACTCATTCTCTAACTTTAACTCTTGGCTTTATTGAATTTTTTTGTTGGTTTAAAAAGTTAACCAGGTTTGATTATTTAAATAAAACCCATTTTCTATGTTGTATTTGGAAACATAGATTTTTTTAATGGACTTTGGAAAACCAATTTATTTATAATTTTAAAATAAGAGTTTTATAATTATGGTGTCTTATTTTTCATGTAAAATGTTTACTAAAATATTTTAAAATAATTATTTTTTGTTTAATAATATGATATGTGTCGTGGCATTCATATACATGGTTTAATTGATTTATATTTTATTTGACAGGGCCTTATTAGATATACATGGTGCTCAGTGCCCATGGTGTAATGGAATATAGGATTAATAACCATGTGATGAATTGGTGGAGGATGAGATACTGATAATGAGTATTAAAAATTCATTAAAGTCTCTTGTGTGTGTGTGTTTTTATTCTAAGAGGTATACATGGGTATGTCAAAAAATAATGGAATGTAGTGATAAATTGATTTATTTTTCAAATGTAATTATCATAAACTATATCTCTTTTGATTAACTATTTTGGGATTGTCAGCATCTATTTTTTATTCATCTTTTATTTATAAATTTTTATTTATATAATGTCTTAAAATGTTATCATCACAGTGGTTCATTCTAGGAAACCTATGGGGAATGACTAATGAGTGTTATACTCACCCCCTTATTAAGAATTTTGGTGTGTTTTCATATGTTTTTTTCCATGGAAAAGGAAATGGAAAGGTGTCTTCATTATCTAGTGATGAATTTTAATACTATTTTTGAGGAACGAGGAGTTTAATCTTGAAGTAAGATCAAGTTATTATCAGGATAATTCCAAATTAGTCTTATTTGGATCTATTTTCGTTTTTCAATTTTGGGTATTTTCTATATCATCAATTATCATTATGATATTGTTGTTTTATCGGTTTTATCATTGTGTTGTATTCCTAATACTCAAAAATCATATAGATGATATAGAATTTTATATTTGATTTGTTATGTTGTTTTATTTAATTATGGAAAAGATCCCCCAATGTTCTCTTAAGACCATAGAATTTTTTTTGATTCATTGGTTTCTTTGGGATTCCTCCTAAGGTTAATGGCACATTTCACTTAGTAGAAAAATGGGTTGAGGTGGGATGTTACAAATGGTATTAGTCTTGGTTAGTCAGTATGTCATCTTTGTATTGTTAAAATAAAATAGGAATGGGTAACTTGAAATGTAAATCATAAAAAGACACAACAGACATTTTTGAACATTATTTTTCCACTGTGTTTTGGGTACAAATTTTTTCTAAGAAACTTTTAGGTGTGTTGTAATATCATCTTCATGAGTTTAGATGATGAGTTTAGAATATAATTAATTTGTACTAATACATCCCATTAGGGATTTATTTTTCATTTTTTTTGTTTGATGGTTTACCAAAATGGTTAAAATGGATAAAATGGATGGATTTTGAAAGTAACGGTTTCAATACTTATTCATTATACTGATTTTTAATTTTCTAACACATTATTTTTTAGTGACTGATCAATAAGTGTTGTTTTGACATAGTTACTAAGAATGTATCCTAGTATACATCATCACACTTAGAAAGATGATATCATAGAAAATTTCATTTCATATAAGAAATAGATGGACCAATACATTATTAAGTGCATCATTTAGTATTTTCAATCCATCAATTGAGGAAATCAGAATTATGACCCCTAAAAAGTGGATCACTCCATTAAATTTCAAAAACAAATCTACCAATATTTTAAGGGAATTTCAATATTGAAAATTTCAGGAGTGTTTCTGATTTAGATGAATAAATTATTCTATTTAATTTTGAAACTGAATGAGTTAAATGTCATGTTAGCGATGTATATTCTAGAGGACCATCCATTAAAATGGTGGGATATAGTTTTTTAATCTGGAGTTTACCAAGGTCTTATGGGTAATTAATTTGAATAATTTTTTAATGAATATTTCAATACTAACACATTCAATATATCCTAAAAAATAGATATCTTCATCCTCTATGAAAATAAATTATTAGTGAAAGAGTATCCAGATAAGATTTTGATCGTAATGTGTTTTACGTATGAGGTTTCTACAAATGTATCCAGATAATATTTTTATATTAATTTGTTTTACTTCCGAGGTTTCTAGTACTGTATCCATGAAGGAACACATCATTGATTTAGTACAATTACTAATGATTCATTATAAAATAGTGTTACACTTTGTTACTGATTATACAGAGAAGATGATAAGATCTATTATGGTGGAGATGTATCATACTAGAAATATCATTAGAGGAAATATGTTCATCTCCATAGGAATATGTGGGTACTCTAGTAATGTGAATAAGAAGAATATGGACACTTATTTCAAGGGTGGTGTATGATTTTAGAGTCTCATAATGAGAGCGGTTATATTTTCACCATGACCAAAGAGTAATACTGGATGTTTCTAGTGTGTTTTCATAGCGTATATGAAGTATTATTTCACCTAACACCCTAAATCATGTCACAACTATAATAATATAGTAAATATTTATCATTTTCCCTAATCCTATAATAATAGATACTATTAATACATATCATATCTCTTGGGCGTGTTATTATTTGATATGATGACCTCATTAAAACAATTTTCATCTTTAGAACTGAGAAAGACAATGTTATTCTATGAACCCAAAAATACATCAAGATATTTAGTCTCATCAACTAAGAAAGGATCAAGGGAGAGAAAGTAAGAAGATTTTTGGTGCGGATATGATGATCTCAGAGGATCAATATTGACCTTATATAGTGTGAGGTACTATTTTTATAAAATAAAACCTTATTAAAAAAATTGATACAAGTGAATCCCACTCATTAATTTTTTTTAATGATCATATGACTCTATAGGTTGATATTATTCCTTGTATATTAAAATTTTAAACACATATAGACTATTGGGAGTTTAAATCCTTAATGTGTCCATTGCTTACATTAACTATATATGGGGCTAATTTTTTTGGGATTTATGTATTCATGATATGGATACATATAACCTAATTTTATGAATAGATTGGTACATGATCTTCCAGGACCCCAAAAACATTTATGCATTTAATGTTAGTTATAATTCATTGATGTCAGTAACCATATCTTTAAAAGATAATTGAGTGTGAAAGAAAGATGAAAATAAAATTTGAAACTAGTGATTAAGACTATATATTATCAATTTTTTAAATTAATTTTTCATCTATTGATGAAATAAAACATATATATTTTCCAAGTATTATTAAATAATTTATTGTTGCATTTCCTAAAAATTCCTTCGTATTTCTACATGAAAGAGATGTGAAATTTTCTGTTGATCTACAACCAAGGTGTAGTCCTTTTCTACTTCCATTTTATGAAATTCACAAATGAAATTTATTGATTTGAATTTACATATAGATGAGTTGGAAAAAAAGGGTTAATCTATCCAAATATATCTCCATGGGTAGAACATATTCATTCTATTAAGAATGAATATATATCTATTTTTCTTTGTGTGCATTATCCTAATTTTAAAATATTTGTGAGGAAATAATTATTATTATATTCCTTGAATAAAATATCTATTTGATAAATTGAGAGGTATCACATGGTTCCCTATGATTTATTTTTATCAGGGTATCATCATCATTGAGTTTGGAAAGAGGAAACATCAATGTCATCTTTCAAGGGAAGTTATGGTCACCTTTAGTACATGGATATTCACTTTGGAATTTTGAATACACAATTAGTGTATATGGGATTATTGAATCAAATATTTCATAGGTATATTTAATTTTTTGTAGTGTTATTCAGTAATGATATTCAGTAATATTCTATGAATACGGTCAATAATGAGCATCACTTAGTTATAGGGTAGGGTATCTTGTGAGAACAACTCATTTATGTTATGACTTCAAAGTATTATTTATATATACCAATGTTAGGCATGCTTGGTCGCACAATCTATAAAAGAGGAATCTTTTAGATCATTAAAAGATAAATGTTTTTATCTCTTAGAAACCACTAAAAATGACTTTAAGGTACAAAGTTTCCTTGTCTTAGTAGGATATTATAGATGATTTGTTCTTTATTTTTCACTGCATGCCTCACTTATGAAATCACTAAAAAGAAATGGTGTTACTTTCCAATAGAAAAACTAATTTCATAAATAATTTGATGAGATTAAGGGTAACTATATATCAGCACATACACTTACGTTACTAGAATCATGATAAGGATATGTTCTCTATCAAAATACATATTATTCTATGTTGGGATGTGTTCTCACATAGGGTGATCATGTTTTTCCTATGGATCATGAAAATTATGGGTGTATGAGAAGAACTAAACAAGAAATTATTTAGAGTTAGCACTTGTGTTCATGCATTAAAATATTTTTATTACTTTCCTTTTGGTAATAAATTTGTGGTGTTTATGGATCATAAGAGTTTGAAATAGATTTTCTCACAATGAGATTTGAATATAAGGTAATGAATATGGATAAAATATCTAAAAAATTTTTAATTTGAATTGATATACATTCTAGTTAATGGGAATTATATCTCTAATGATTTATGTGGGAATTCATATCATCAATTATATAAGGAGGCTTCAAATCGAGGGTTTTTAATGTTTATCATACCTAATTTGAATATGGATTGCGTTGAGCATGAATATGATGTCATTATTTTCCCAGATTCTCTTGTTTATAATTTGGTTTAGTAGGTTAAATAATTATAGACATATGATATAAAAATTATGACCATAAGCTCAAGAATCAATAGAGGGGAAATCATTGAGCGATATAAGCTAAATGGGAGAGTTTTTTTGGTGTTATAGAGATCAGATTGTGTTTACTCTAATGTATCAGGAATAACTTGTCAATTTCTACCACTATTAATGATTGGTTGTCCATACTAGCATTTAAAAGATGTACAAGGTGACAAGAAAATAGTTTTTGTGGGTAAACATAAAGAGGAAAGGGGAAGAGTTTATCTTGAAATGCCTCACATTTAAATAGGTTAAGGAGGATCACCAATGAGAAACATGAATATTTTATTTTTTACCTATTTCCATTTAGAAATGGGAGAAAATATCATTTGATTATGTCATAGTTCTACAAAGAATAGTCAAAAACTACAATCTATATGACTTATTGTGGATTGTATCATAAAGCTGACTCAGTTCATCCATATTTATTCATAAAATAAGATAAAGGACTTATAAAAAATTTATATCCAAAATGTTATAATATTCCATGGAATACTAGTTTCAATTGTGAATAACCATGACTGCTTTTTTATATCTCATTTTCAGAAGTCCTTTTATTAAGAGATCAATACTAATTTTGAAATTAGAATAACATATCATCCTCAAACAAGTGGTTAGTCTAAAAAGATCATCCAAACATTGAAATACATTCTTAGAGAATGCGTTATAGATTTTAGGGTCTCATGGTATGATCATATACCTCGGGTTGGGTTATCTTACAATAATAGTTATAATGCCTCGATACATATACCTCCTTTCAAATACAGGTATATAAGACCGTAAAATTATACACTTTTCTAGTTGAAACTCGTAAAACATCACTGAATAGAATTATTCTTATGCCTGATATAATATATAAGATTAATATTATTTGGAAAATAATTAATAAATTTTTTATTCAACATAAATCATATGTAGATCATCCTCCATGACCGTTATCATTTTATATGATTGATCATGTTTTCTTGAGAATATCCCTAAATCTAGGGTATGTTCATTTTGGTAAGAAATGAATATTTCTTCCTCAATACATTAGACCATATTAGATACTTAATTGTGTAAGAGATTAAACTTATCAGTAACCTTTACCTCCATGTTTTAGTTCTATACACATGGAATTTCATTCATCCAAATTAATGAATTACTAGCCTAGTCCTATATGTGTGATTAGATGAGACTATATCAATCATGAATTAGATTCAATGTTAATTCATGTGTTTATATTGATTGTGGATATGGAAGAGAATCACATTCATGGGAAAGTATTTAGTTTGGTATGAGTAAATTGTTAACATAGTTATATTTAGGGATATTTGTGGGAACATGGGAGTGGATTCTAGAATTTTAACATAAGCTCCCAAAAATCATCTCTAGAATCCCACATTTTAAGGAATAAAATACCCCTAGTTTGGTGAATGGAACACCAAAAAGTTAAATTACATTTCAATTTTATAATCGATTTTGAGCATAAGTAACACACGGGTGGAGTTTAATAAGTTTATGGATAGTTTTAATGTGTTCCAAGAGGATTCTAGTTTTATCAAGAATAGTATAAATCATTCATTATCTATTTTAAAATGTGTTGGTTGATTCAGGGATTCACTAATAAGGAGCACTATTAGAAAAAATTCTTCTAAAACCATGTTCATGCCTGAAGAAACTATGAAAGATGAGAGCATATAAGAGGAATGGTTGTAACATTGTTTATTAAAATGTGTCATCCATTCATTAATGGGGTGGGATTAATATAGAAAATCCACATGTATACCACATAATTTTTCAAATTTTTTGATACACACTTATAGCTACATGGGTGATTTCCAGTTGCATGTGAACGTTTTTAAAAACTATGCAGACTAACCATATGATGTGCATTAAATACTTTAAAAATTAGACTTTAAGCCAGATGTATGCCCATAAACTCTATGTTTTCTCATAAAATCTTACAATATAGAACCCCTCATCCTCCATTTGTGTCCATGGATATTCATTTTGATCTGGAATATTATTTTGACAAATAAAAGTGTGTTGGATCTCTATAATCAATGATAAGTGCTTTTTATTGTTATATCCACTCTTATACTCTCTCTTGGGGATATATATATATTATATTACAAATATATATATTTAAAAAGATTTTATTCTTGATGAAATCATTATGGGTATATTTAAGGGAAGGTGTTGGGATCCTTGAGCTCAATGTTCTTAGTATGATTCCTCATTTTCCTCACTCATTGAGAGATCAATGTATTCCCTATCCTCTCAACTTATTATAGACCTAAATTCTTAGATTTAATGATTTTGTTTCATCATTTAAATAGAAAACCATGTCTGATTCCTAGATGAAAATCCAAATTTTTTGTTAGATTATGAAATATGGATTGTTTGTTGTATTTTGAAAAAACCAATTATTTATTAATTTTTAACGATTAATTTAAAATTAGGGTGTTACTTCAATCAAAGAAATCTTTTTGATGAAATATTTTTTAAAAAATAATTGTTTGTGTGGATTGATTTGATAATATTAATGTTCTAGGAATACATGGTTGTGTGTTTTCATATTTATTTTTATGGGTCCTTGTTGAAATACTGTCGGTGCTCAATGATAATGGTGAAATTTCCCATGATATTAATCACTATGTGATGACTTGGTGGAGGATGAGAGAATATTATTGAGTATGGAACAATCATCTTTCATGAATATATATATATATATATATATATATATATATATTTGTGTGTGTGTGTGATATAGGGATGAATATTACAAAAATAAAGTAAGGGAGTGATAAATGTATTTAGCTAAAAATATATTACTTTAAAAATATTTATTATGATAAAATATTGGGACATTATCTATAAATTTTAATTATTCCTCATTGTTTTATAAATTTATTATTTAGAAAATGTTCTAATATGTTATTTTAAAGTGTACTGTTTTTTGAAGTATTTAATGAATTCTTAATGAGTGTTATACTGACCCCCTATTTGGGAGAATTGGTTTATTTGAAGATGTTTTTTTAATCACAAAATAATTATAAAGGTATCATACTTCTCTTGTAGTACATATTGATACCATAAGTGAGGTGCATGGAGTTGGATCATAGATATAGTTTGAATCATTTCTGGGATGATGACACTATAGATTCATTTGGTTATACTTTCTTTTGTTCATTTTGGTTATAATTAATATTTTCCAGTGTAACCCAAATATAGTGGTTTTATTGGTTTTATCATTGCATTTTATTCTATGTACTCATGTATCATTAAGATATTTTGGATGTTAATATTTATTATTAGTTTTTTATTTCATTAATCATAATATTCTTCCAATGTTATCTTAATCCCTTAACATATATTAAAATTATTTGGTATCTTTAGGATGTCACCTAATATTTGAGGCACTTGATCTATTCTCAGGACAATGAGTTGAGTTGGGATGATACAACCAACGTAATTCATGATTGTAAATTATGAAATATTTAATTATAATATATGATATTTATGTTATAAAAATGACTTTATAAATATAAATTAATATTTTTATTTCAACCATTACATCAATGGAAAAAATGGAAAAGGTTCTCATGAGTACATATAAATTATCTTCTCCACATAGTGATGTAATTCATTTTTCATCACCAATTTATATGAATGTTTAAAAATATTAATATAATGAATTTATATTATATTTATATAATTATTATCATTATTCAGATGATGTAATCATGATCAAAGATTAAGGACCATAACCTCTAATCCAAAATATATATGAAAAATAAACCAGTTAACACAAAAAATTATGATGATAATGAAATATTGTTAGTGAACGAGTGATAAAATGTTATAAGTATCTTTTTAATATAATAGGTATGATTTTTGTTCTTATTTATAGTAAATTCAATTTTATTATATAGGGAGTTAGAGAACTTAATAATCCAGACAGACTTGATGTTAGAGTTTTATTTTAAAATTTCATTTCATTAGGATTGTCCATGTTTAATTTTTCTATGTTGAAATTATATAATCTATTACAATTTTTTTTATTGTAATATGTTTATTTATATATAATACATGTTTTAATTTTATATTCATCAAATTATATACTCAAAATACAGAATGGATGATTTTAAGGAAAACCAACTTCATATTTCTCTTCAGTCGGAAATCGTTTCTTCTCTCTCCCATTATACATTAAAATAATTTCAAGAATATTTATATCATCTCAAAATTTAATTTAAATTAATCATTAAATATAATTAACTTTATTTACCAATTATTAAAATAAATTATCTTATAATTTTCCATTTAGGGCACTTTTGACTTTTTACCAAAAATATGAACCAAAATTTTGTATGAACTTACACCATATGAAAAACATTTCGCACCATAATAAACTATATTTTAGTTAAATATTACATTGTTATTTTCCTTTTTCCGCTTTCAAATAAAAAATTTCCTTAAAATTTAGGAAATTTTAGATCCAAAGTATTCGGTATCAAATGAAAACGGGTATTTTCCTCAAGAAGTGTTCTACTGGTCATTAAAAGGTATTTTTATATATAAAAACATCCCTTGATATTTATTATGATTTAATGGAAATTTTAACCAATGATTCCATCATTATTATTTGTATAGATGACTTTGGATTATATAGAATGAATTCTTATAAAACCTATATACTTTGTAAGTGTTGTTATTTAATGACATGATAATTTTTTTATAATTATCTGGAACACATATATTTGGTTTACATTGGGTGATGGGTGAGCCTATAATTATATATACCTCTAATGCATTGGGCCAAGATGGGTATCTCATGAGATAATAAGGACTAAATTGGGGAGTAAACCTAGTTTAGAAAGGGATATTGTCTAATAAAAAAGTTTTCGTAGTGAACCATTACTAAAAAATAATTGAAAGGGGAGTGAAACAAATACTCTCTCATAATCATCAAAATTATCAATGAATATGTAAATTATTTTATTGGATTATTTGTGTACAAAAAACATTATTATTATTCTTAATATATGATTTTATGGATCATGATTGATTTTTGATAATTCAACACTATTATGTCTTATGTAATTTGATTGAAAACCTCATCGTATTGTCATGATTAAATATCATTTACAAATTGGTCATGATTAATTTAATTCTAAATCACAATATTATTTACATATTATAATATTATCATCACTTATGATTATTGATTATTATCTCTTATGTTTACCATTACAGAGCATCTGAGATCCCCATTTATTATGTTTCCCTTCCCCAAGTTATGAAGAATGGTTTTAATTATGATATACCAAAGAAGGGTGATAGTTATGAATTACATTTGATAAATTATTTATATATTTTATATCCCAATTTTTTATCCATGTTTCGAAAGACACAAAACCAATACGGTCTCCCAAAATTAATTATTATGAAATGTAATGAATATTATTATAAAATGGTATAATATTTTTGAGTAAAACTCTGGGATTGTATAATAATTATCTTTTAAAGTCCATAAATTTTATTCTTATATATTTTTTAGGTTTTTATTTAATGATTACCATTATCCTCTCTTTAGTAATCAAAATTATCAGGAAAAAGTTTCTAAGAAAATTAAACCTTATTTCTTATTTGTTCAGTTAGATTTATCTTCCGTGGAAATGTTCTTTAAAATATTTTGAATAATGTAATCTTTTATACAATTATTATATAATTTTATATTCAACTATATTTAAAATTATTTTTAAATATTTAAAAATATATATAATGTCTTATAAACAAGTTATTTATATCTATTTACAAACTAGTGTGAATTTAATAACTTTTTTTAACATTTACAGCATGAATATAATTTCTAACCACGGTGATGGATCTTTTAATTTTTGATTCCTTCACAAGTTTCCATGTATATGTTATACAGAGTATTTTCACATTATTCTATGGTTTATTTTATAAAATACTATAAAAATGATATTTTTCTCATGTTTACAAAGAAAGGTTTAAGTTCTATTTTAAGGGAATTTTACGTCAATCTAAAAATCAATCAATGTTTCTTATGGTCCATTGGGGATATATCCTAATGATACCATTCATGTTATTTTAAGGGATAGATTTTGATTATGTGATGATGCAATTTTTATAAAAGCCATTTATTCTTTAATAGGATACACTATGATGAAAGGATTAATATCTTTAGGATCTTAATGAACAAATTTTTATAGTTTTCATTATATGATGGGTAGGATGAAAATTAAATATCCCTCAAATTCATTGGGTAAGGAATGATAATCAACTAGGATAATATAGACCGAAATGGGATGTCAACATAATTTAGTGTGGGTATTTGTCTACTATGATAGTCATTATGGTGAGATTTGAAAAAGAAAATAATAGAATGGGGTCTAAACTCAATACACTATATGAATTTATTAACTATAGTAGTCTTGGATATAATAAATGACTAATTGAATTATTTTATATACATTTTTTAGTAAAAAATTATGTTTTATGATTTTTATATTCCCTCCAAGTTAATGAGTTATTATTGATGATTCCATACTCTTATGATTTAAATCTTATGTTATGAAACAATTTTATTTCATGAATAAGGATTTATGACTGAAGAATTATTTTGTATAATGTTATTTATTTATTACCATAATATCATTAAATTATTTCTATTTCATTCTTATATATGATCATCGATTGATATACCTCATGCCTACCAACATTGTGTATCAAAGCTGACCCTTTATTATTTTTCCATTTCCCCAAGCTATGAAGAATAATACTATATAAGAAATTAATAAAAGGATATCATGTGAGGATAATTTTTTGTGAGGTGAGTAGGTATTATTTTGGAATATTAATATCAAGGTATAATGGTGAAAATGCTTATATTATGTAAAATACATGGGTTTTGTTATGAATTTTTTTTACCTAATTATCTAATACTATAAAAAAGGTATTGGGTGTTCACATGAATCCATTTTGAATAATGAAATTATAATTATAGTTGGTTAGAAAAATAATATTCAGCTAGTATTAAAGCCAATATGTAAATATTTGTTTAGCCTCAGATCGATGTATATGGGTCCTATGCTATCTTACACACAATCATTAAAATTTTATTTTTTTGAAATTGATTAAAAATATAATTTGTAATTATGAATAAAATTAAAATGAGGGAGAAAACTATTTTAGAGATAAAATATTTAAATATTATTTATATATTATAGAGAGATGTCATGTTTTGGTGGAGGATTTATTTTGAGAGAATTGTTAAAAGTGGAAATTAATGAAGTCAGTATAGAGAATATTCTAATAGCATTGATGAGAATGTATGAAATAATTATTTATATGGATGGTCAAATGAAATATTCTCTCTATTGAATCTTTTTAGGGTAATCTCATGTGGTATCTATGTATCAAAATTTCTTATTTTTAATTCACATCAAGAGGATCATGATACATGAGGATATTGATCAATTCACACTTTTATGGAAAAATGACTTTATTATTATGTGTTCTTATTTATTACTCTAAGTTCCCAGATATAAGGTTATAATTAATTAATAATGATTTATCTATAGGTTTTATTTATTTAAATGTGATTCATGTTCCTTGGATTCTAAAATAAATAATATAATTTCTATGTTCGAGATATGTTTTGTGAGATGTTGAGACCTTAAGAGTATTTTTTACACCCATGTAGAAATTACTAAGACAAATAATTGAATAAGTTACCATGAATATTTGCCTATTCATATAGGGAATTAAACATTTAAATCATGAAATATATATTTTTATTGTTTTTAAATTCTTTTCAATATATAAATAATATTCAAAATCAAATAAAAGAAAGTCAATTTGGTGGGGGAGAATCATTATTCAATGTTTATAAGAGTATAAAATAATTATGGATGTGTTTGGAATAATTATTGATATATATAGAGTTTTAGGGATTTGGAAAATAAAATTATTATATTTTAGATTTATAAGACTCATCAAACATTAATGGAATTGTAAATTTGAGAAGGGTTCTAAAAAAATGGATAAATAATAAAACCCAAAGATTTATTTTTGACTCGATCAAAAGATTAATTTCGAAGGTAAAAGGAAAATAATAAGATTAATTTCATGACTTTTATAAGATTCATTCCAAAATTTGTAAGAGTTATATTTGAATAATTTTTCATTTTAAAAGAGTAAATAAATTTTTATATGATTCAATGAATATTTTTGTAAGAGTCAATAGGATTAGTATAAAAAAAATTTCATAATTCACATTTTTTAAGAGACCTTTCAGGATTTAAAAAGACTAATTTTAATATTTCCAAATATTATTATTTGAGTTCCATAAGTTTTGTTATCTCATTTCATAAGATTCATTTTTACTATATTTAATGGGTCCCATACATAGAAAAAAATTTATAGTATTAAAAAGAATCAAATTAGACAATGTTGAAACTTTAACTAATTTATTTAATGATCATTAAAGAAGATCATGATTATAGAAGGAGGAAAAATAAGGTTCAAACCCTAGGGAGGATGATGTGCCACGAAATAAAGAATTATCTTTAGAAAAAAATTCATGGTTGCACTAGATCTTATACAATTTCACTACAATAACATGGAATATATTTGAAACAAATTAAGAATAAGAAGTAGTAGGGTAAATAACAGAAGATGAAAAAGATGTTTAAGGGAGTGCATTTCTTTTTATTTAAATTTTAAATTAATATTATAATATATTTATAGATGCCTAATTATATTACACATATTATTATATTATTCTTAACATAAATATTCAACAAACACAACCCTATAACATAGAGGTCTAGTTTATTTTGAATAATACATTATTAATAAATATTTATGAATTTAAAATAAAAAATTATTATTCTAATCTCGATAAGGGAAAAAAATATCCCTTTTATCTTATTAAGCTCTATAAGATAACGTGGGAAATACATAAACATAATGGGTGATCTATAAATCCTTGTATGGGAATGAGAATGATAATGATGCATATGATATGATTGAAATGAGATATTATGATATCATGAAAGGAAAGACTCATGAACATTTAGTTAGAATAATAAAATAAATAAAAATGAATAATAAGATCATTGAATCAATGTAATGTGAAAAAAAATAATAAAATACATCATTATAATAAGTAAAGGAATAATGTAGAGACATCATAACATATTGAAAACAGTCCCATAATGGATTAATATTTCCAAAAAATCCCTTACATTTCATGTTATGTTATTTAAAAAATAACCAATGCATTGGAAAGCAATGTAATCACACAAATCCTACCACATACATGAATATATATTCCTTATAAGGGAATCAAAAATATTGAATAAACATAAGAAATAACCATGAAAAATAATGATTTACATAATCCTTTACCAAAGCATAACCAAATGACATTTCAAAAAAATATAAATAGAAGAAGAAATTAATTATTTTGGCATTTATATTTTAATAAACAAGAATAATGTTTAAATATAGATTTAATTTGATAACAATTTATAATAAAAGGTAGAGAATCAGTTATAGAGATGAAAATTTAAAATACTGTTCTATGGAATTGGAAAAACCATTTAAATAAGAAAAGAAGAAGAAATTTTATTTGAAACATGGGGTAAAAAATGTTTATACACAAATAGTTATCATTTTAAGAAATCATGAAAGGGTGAATGACTTTAAAATTTTGTTACATGAATGTATTAAGGGATTGAATGTTTTCCTTTACCATGTTTGACATTGAAGAATGTATTGAGAAATTAACTCAAGGAATTTATAACCCCTAAAAAAGGAAGAATATGTTTGGAACATATGTAAAAAATATATACAGAATTTATAGTCATATAACTATATTAAATGGATATAAAATGTTTGATTATGATAATATAAAATGACATCAATAAAAGTGGATGGTTTAGAGAGTTCTCTTAAATAAGGTATTTTTTTTGAACATTTACTTATATATATGAATAAAAAAGTTAAATTTATTAAAAATTTGATTGAGAACCTAATTAATATAGTTTAATGTAATTTAATTGAAGTATTGTTTCTATATTAAAATCCCAAAGGACATTCTTTTAAAGGATCGAAGGTCGGATAATTTTTTCAGAAATTACAAGATCTTATATGGTATGGTCTTTTAATGATATAAGTTTTATGATTTTGAGTTAATGTGTATCTAAAATT
Source organism: Viscum album (assembly GCA_963277665.1). Classification (NCBI taxonomy): domain Eukaryota; kingdom Viridiplantae; phylum Streptophyta; class Magnoliopsida; order Santalales; family Viscaceae; genus Viscum; species Viscum album. The sequence goes on along the minus strand of OY728146.1, from coordinate 191,848,296 downwards.
TTAAATGGTTGTTAATTACAAATTATTTTAACAAATAATAATTATTTAGAGATTATAGTGATTATTTTAATATGATTAGTTCATTAATGAGGGTTTTCTAACAATGTTGAACTTAAATGTTTTAATTTAACATTAAGAGTATTTGAACATTACAGAAAATGAAAAAAAAACATACCTATTAATCTATTTTTAACCAAGATAATTGAATTTAAACCAAGCATAATGGTGTTCTTGGAAAAATGAAATTCATTATTTATGGGGGTAATGGACCGACCATAAAATGATTGAAAATTTATTATAGAATCAATCGAGGGGAGGATAAAAAATAGATATTCAAATATAATAAAAAAATATATGATATATTTAGGATACTATTGAAACCATATTAATTTTCATATGATTTATATACATGCTGTCGAAGAAGAAAAGAATATAAAGTGGTTATGTTTTTAATTATACATCTTCTTTTCGGAGTCTCCTTTTGGTTACTCTTTAAGACCCTTTGGGATGGTCTTCTTTTAAGACCGAAACAATTTTCATGTGTGGAGTGGGGTTAGGGAGAGAAATGGGTAGTTTTTGGCCTGCATACAAGGATTTTAAGTTGTGAGTAGAAATGGAAGTGAGTCTAATATTTATAAATAGAGGATAGGGATGATTTTGAATATAAAAGTCATTTGAATATTATTTTCTCTCAATAATACAAATTGTGACAAATATTTTAACTATATATAGTAATTTATTTATATCATTTTTCAAAAAAAAACAATTGTAATAAGTTTTCATCATTTCAACAAAAACATTAAATCCATTTTATGAAAATAATTTTATAAAAATGAGAAATATAATTTGTAAATAAAATCATTATTTATTTGAGAAATTAAAATTTTTTATATTATAATTAATTTTACGGTCCTTTGAAAAATTATTTATGGTCTCATAAAATTTTAATATCATTATAATGGAAACTAATATTATTTTATAATCCAATTTTAGGAAAAATAAACATTATTATTAATATTTATACATTACATAAAAATAAAAATAAAACATATGAATTTATTTATATGAAAAGTTGTTTTATCATTTTTAAAATATTTATATATTTATAAGATGTTAGAAATTTGATTTATTTTAATTTTTTTAATACCAAAATATTATTTTTTAATTTATCCTTTCATGTTAAAATTTTAATTTATAGGTTACAATTATTAATGGTTGTTATACCATTAAAAATTGATATTGAATTGCTAATATTTTTTTTATTCCTCCAGTGGTGATTGAGGGTGAAATCATTTCATGAGATTGAACATATACAAATTTCAAATTATATTTATCTTATTTACTATTTTTTCCATTATAATGTTTTTCATTTCATTGAGTATATTTATTGTATCAATTTAATAATAAATTTAATATAATTAATTTTTTGTTGGTTCTATAATGTGGTTCATGAAATTTATATAATACTAAATTACTAAAGATGAAATATTTATATGATAAGAAGGAAAATTTCATTGATAAAATTTTGGGTTTTCGGATTCGTCCCACCTTAAAAAATTTCACCATCCAAATTTCATTTCAAATTCTAAAATTGAAATAGTTGATGATACTTTGGTCTCATTTCATTTTAGAGTTCCCATTTCAACTTCTCATACTTGTGGTTCCACTATAATACATTAAATAGTTGTGTTTTATTTTTTCATATAACATTATCTCTATGGTCCAATATAATTTTAGAATGATACTTTTAATACTAACCATTCTCAAACTATACCATCATTTTATTTATTATATGTGATAGATTTTTTAACTAGTTCCTCAATAGAGAAATGCAGAACACATCATGTACTTATCGTAAGGTTGGTTAGAGTGCTAATTGATTGGCCACGACTCCATTGTGATCATGAGTATCGATGGGAGTTTTGTATCTAAGAATTATCCATCCTTTATTCAAAAATAGCATTACTCTATTTCAAATAGATATGATGGGTAACACATTATCTTCAACCAAAAACACTAGGTCTCATTGAATATTATCATTATACCTATTATAACATAATATTTATCCATTGATCTATTGATGAATAAACTTGACGTTCTCTTCCATTTTCATCCACTCAAGTTATAATAGCTGTCATTCTCCAACAACGTCCCAAAAGGTATATATTATTTAATTTATTATATATTGGGATTTATAAGGATTAATTTCAATTATCGACTGCAATATATTATTTTATGAAAACTATACCAAAGGGAGATATTAATCCCAACATCTTTTAAGTCGATTGAGTAATCTCCCAACTTATCCTCAAGTATCTGGATTTTATACTCATATTATTCGTTTGTATCAGGTTGATAGGTCATACTACAATTCAAATACATGTTCAATGAGTTTTTGTAACATTCCAGAATATTTATTTGAATCACAGGTCTTGATCCAATATAATTGATTGTGGTGTTCCATGTAGCATCATCACTTATATAATGCATATATTTGGATGTTTATCTTGTGATAATTCCTACATAAATTAAATAAAATGTACTGTATTTTTATATCGGTCTACTGGAACCCATATGAAATTTTTCCCATTGGCTAGCCTCTAAAGAGTCATAAAAAAATACAACGTGATGTTTTCCCATTTACATGTATGTATGGGTAATTTTTTCATCATCCATTGTAATTTTTATTTTGTACCTTCACTTATAGATGTACCAGACACATCAATGTATATTTCATGATCTAATTCATCATATTTTACCCCCATTAGTTCTCATATCGATCCAGGTATATCTTCCTAATCCCTTGGGGGATGTAGAATATCGAGCTATGTGAATCATTCAACAATTGTTTCTTTATTTAATGATTAGATTGCACACATAGTAATTACAGAAATCTTACAAACCATTCTTCATTTATTTTGGATTCTACAGATTTCAATTTTCTAATTGGTTCCACCGTCTTCTATATTTTGAAATTATTACTTCAATAATATTTTATATTCTCTATAATGGATGGTGAATCAATAATTTGAGTTTTGTATGATGTTATTCCAACCTTTAGGACTTCATTGTATATCATTTTCTAATCTATAAATATTAGATCATTATTTGATATCATTATTACTATGGTTTCTAGAGCATTTCTACATTGTGTATCTGCCACATTATTCACCATCCCAGAATGGTAATGGATTGATAAGTAACAATACATGATTATATCTCACCATATTATTTGGAACATATTACGATAATTTTTTGTTTATACAAATATTCTTGTATTTTATGATCTATAAATATTTCCTAATTTCCACATTGCGATAATGCTTCAAATCATCAATTTGAAAATCACTTCTCCTGACTCCAGATAATATGTCTGATAGTTATGGTCATGAATCTTCAACTTCATTAAGGTAGATTCTATTAGTCCCTTATTTTATGCACCATTGTATAGAAATAAAAATTTTCTCCAATAATGGTTAGTGTGTGTAATGGTGTAGCTATAATCAAAATTTTCAGTTCCTTAAATCTCCCTTCAGATTCATTGGTCCATGAAAACATGACTTTATTAATTTTTTGATTAACTATCATGTTTTAAAATCATGATAAGTTCCTAAAAAATCATTTATAGGACCAAGATACGTTAAGAAACAATATATTTATGTTTCATGTGTGTGTCTAGCCTACTCCTCAGTAACCACTATCTTATACAGATCCACATATATCTATTTACTAGTGATATGATCCCCCACAAATGAAACTTACTTACTCTAAAAAATATATTTAATATATTATATATATATATTATATTTTCATACTATCATTCTCGCAATAATAAAATGCTTCTCATTCTTCTTCATCATTTTACAGAATATCAAAATATCATATATAATTACTACCACATAGTTCACAATGTAATATATAAAAACACTCTTCCTTCAGCCCATTAATATTTTAAAATAATTTTTTATTTATTTGGGAATCACTATGAAATAATTGTGTCCATTCCTTAGTCAAAACTTATCCTTAGGAATATCATCCTTCTTGATCCAAAATTAGTGATATCCTGAGCAGAGGTCCACAATGGAGAAGTATTGGGACCCATATAACATATAGAATAATTCATTAATCTGTGGTTTGTGTTACTTGTACGATATCATGATTTTTTTTTGTTCATGATAATAAATATAGAGTAACATTGATCCATCCTTCTTCATGATGAAGATGATTGACAAACCACATAGTTAAGCTCTTTGGGAAAATAATTTTTTCTAGATTCTCTAGGAAATTATTCTTCATTTATTCCATTTCAGTGGTTTCTATTATATAGAGAGTCTTAGATACAAGAAAAAATCTACTCATAAAATCAATTTATAACATGAACAATCATTCATTAAGAGGAACTATAAGCCATTCCAGGCATACAAAAATATAATCACTCATGATGGTAATGTCTTCAAGAATTTTTGTCTCTATAGTGTCAATAATTTTAACATGATATAATTTAGAATATTGATATAATATATATTCTCAACAAAATTATTATATTAGAGACTCATCTACCTCATTACAATAATACATAATAAAAGAATGATTTGGGATATTTATTGTGATATCTCTCTACTAGAACGTTATGTCAGATATATATAAGGATAACCAATCCATATCCTATATGGAACCAAATTCCACTAAATGATGCATTAAAATATTTTCCGAGTGGTAGAATCCAATAACATTGATTGGGGAGGATTTATATAATTTTTAAACAACAATTTACTTATTCCTTGTTCTAATAGACGACTCAAGGTCCATTTTAGGTGGTGTTTGAATATTTCTACTGAATATGCATGTTATCAATGAATGTATAGAACATGAATCAAAGAACATGTCATCTATTAATTAATGAGTGTCCAATATAACTTACATACCCTAATTAACTATTTACAAATAAATAATTGTGTAACATAATCCACTTCTTGATCTCTAGTACTTAGAGGTAATTTTTATTTATTATCTATACTAACCCTTGGATTTGGAAAATAGTTTAAAAAACATCAATGTTTCATAATATTAAAACACTAGAATATTGGTGGAGGGTTGATCAAAATATTCTTTTATAAAATTCTAATTAATGGGAATCTTACTCTCTATTAAACATTTATTATCCTGATTCCCCACTTTTACATAGGAAAATCATCTTCTCCTTCCCTTGAGAGAGTTTTCGAGATTCTTATTACCATACTTTCAACACATAAGTAGTTTTGTTTTAATTATTCTATGTGATTTATCCATTGGTAAACATGAATTAAATTTAATATTACTATTTTTTTTCCATCCCATTGACAACACTTCGAATCACTAGTATTCATCATGACCTTTAGGTAAAAACAAACAATTTCTTCATAGATATTAAAGTTTCAAATCACAAAATATTTTAATAGAACCTAATTTAGTAAACTAAAGAAGAGAAATACCTTATTTTGGCGTTGATGAAAAAGGAATAGGCTTACCATTGAAGCCTTTTATGTTTTCATAATAGGACATGATAAAATCATCATATTTATATAGTTGTCTATGGTACACCCTATACATTTTTTGATTGAGAGTTCATTGAAAATATTTTATTAATTTTGATAAATCTGTCCCATTTTATTGGTTATTTTTCTATATTGTACTTTTTTCTCCATTAGTATCTACCATTTAGTGGCTTCTCACTATAGGAAATAGATGTAATGTATGAATTTCTCTTATTAGAGAAAAAAAATAAGGAATATAATCTAAATGGAGTTAATCCAGTATTATATTATGAGTGAATCAAATGATATATTAATATTGTGTGGGGTTTATTTCAGAAAGGGATCTAGTGTAACTTAATATTTCTTAGAAAAAGAATGGAATTCCACACAGTTTGTGTAATTATGAAATAATTAATTCCATTGATTTAGTACTACCATGATGTTACAAGAACTTACTCACACTAGGTCGGGTTTCTCATTAGGGTAATCAGATCATTGCTTATCGTAATGGGTCATGGAATTATTTTTCATATTTCCCTCCATTTACATAAATAAAGGAAACTCGAGGATGAGAAACCATAAACTAATAAACATATAAAATGTAAATTATAAACCCATAAGTAATAAATCATAAATTGCATGTATATAATAACTAATGAGTCTCTTGATTTTAATCTGGGTTATCCATGGTAATTTTATTTTTTGGGTGTTCTATATGAAAATCTATTAATGTATTTCATAATAGTTTGAAATGTATTTATAAATTTATGAAATCATATACCCTAAGAGTGTCAAACTAGGTGAATGGAAATGACTCTTTGTCTTAAACCAATTGTAGGGTGAGTTAATATCTAAAAACTCTTTTATGTTATTTTACCCCTAGAAATATTTGTTCTAGAGTTTTATCCCATGGTATTATCTATAAGGGGACATCATTTCATAGAAACAACTCTCTTTGTGATTTACTAAAATTTATATGTGTTTTCCTATATATATATTTATCCTTAGGGGATTTAAAAACATACTATTTTTTAATACCCCTAAATGATTAGAATTTTCTCTGATTACAACTATAGAGACCTAATCCTATTACACATATTATTAACTATTTCTTAACATAAATATCTAATAAACAAAAATGTTAAAACTATAGGCCAAATTTATTTAATAAATTGGGTTCATAATATATCTACATGTAACTAATAAAATCTCTAATTTTATTTCCATAATGTTCTCTAATATACCTTTGAGATTCTCATATTACATAGGATAACCCGGGGAATACATATATAAAAGGTATGATCTAAAAATCTTACTAAAGGAATGATCATGATAACGAAGTATAAAATTGTATTTAAATAGGACAACATTATGTCATATAAGATGAGGATCATGAAAAATTATTTTGAATAATCACATAAAAAAGACATAATTATAAAATTATGGCATCATATGAATGTGGAAACATAGAAATATAAGACATCCTTAGAATGTGATAAGGCTCACAATAAAGGAATCTTGAAATAGAGTATATAGCCTTATAAGGGATTAGTTTTACCCCTAATCCAATTCATGTAAACTCATGTAATATAAATAGTACACAATGAATTGAAGTGATATCCTGGTACAACCACCATAAAATTTAAATATATATGTGATCCACATAGGGACTCAATCATAAGGCATGAACAATAGAGTTAACCATTGAAATTAATGGGTTTCATAATATTCCCTCAAAATGTAATCAATGATTTTATTCCATAATGGTTCCAAATAGAAAAATGAATTAAATGTTTTTACATTCATATTTAAATCAGGATGTATATGTCTCCAAGATGTATTTTATTTGAAAATAATTAATGTGAAATGGTAGAACAACGGATATAGAAATAAACCTATAAAATTTAATTTTATTTAATCAATAAAATAATTATGAGGAAGTAAAGAATAAATAATATATTTCAAAATCTACAGTAAAACCAAAATAATATCTAAAAAATACTTCTTATTTTATGAAATTATTAATGGGTAAATGAATTTAATGGATACATTCATGAATGGATTAATCGATGGAAATGTTCCCTTTAATCTGGTTTGATTTTAAAGATGGTATTGAGAATTGAATGAAAGGAATGTATAAATCAAAAATAAATGGGAGTAAAATATAGGTAAATATTTAAGAGACATATATATAAAATTTATATGAATTCCATAATGCTAAATATATAAGGAAAATGAGGAAGAGATAAAATGATAAATCCCAAAGAAAAGGGGGTGGTTTGAAGACTTCCCTTGCCTCATTTTCATATTCATTCTGAACATTAACTTAACTTCCAAAATAATGAAAATATATTTATTAATAATGTGATTTATAACCTAATTAAACTATATTTTTTTCATTATTATGCTTAATTTTAGTTTTTAATCAATTAATTGAGATACTCTATCAACATAAGTTGTCCCAAGGTTGTTCGTTTCACTGTTCCAAGGTCGAATAATTTCAGATATAACTATGAGAGTTCTTCAAGTATGCTTCCATAACTCTATAAGTGTGATAATATGATGTTAATGTTTTTATAAATGTTTAAAACGTTATTAATATCAAATATTATTCATAAATAAGAATTTGTAATATATAATAGAATTTATTTTTATAATGTTAGTTCATTTAGGTGGGGTTTTCGACCCTGACTAACATACTTGGTTTTATATACCATTTATATAATTTTACCATTATAGAAAAAAATACCTATAAAATTGAATTTCAAATATAATAATTTAAATTAATCTATCCATGTTGGTGTTGGATGAAAAATTAAATTCACCATTCATATGGATAGGGAAAGAGCAATAATATGTACCAATATTTCATTTTAGAACCGATTGAGAGGTGGGTAGAAAATACACATTATAATATAATAAATAAAATTAGTATAATTATGATATTGATTGTACTATTTCAAGGTGGATGGAATTTATATGTAGTAGGAATAAGAAGAAGAAAATTGAAGGAGAGTCGGTTGAGAGTTTAATTATTTCTTTGGGATTCTGCTCATGTATACCCATTAAGGGTCCTTAGGATGGTTTTTCGGTAAGATAAGAATTATCTAGATAAGGATAGTGGAGTTATGGAGAGAAAATTTTTGTGTTTGTGATTTACCCAAGGCATGGAAGGTGAAAAAAGAAAGGGTGGTGAGGGGTGTTATTTATTATGTCATGAGAGGGGAGTTTTTTAATATAATATTTATTTTTTTATTATTTTGGCTCATGAATACCAATATAAAAGAATATTTTTAATATATGTAGTAATCTATTCATATGATTTCATAATAATGGATGATTATACTATAACGAACCTGCCTTTTCTTACATTACTATTACATCATTTTAATGATAAAAAACACAATATTATTACACATAGAGGATGCAACAATTTAGTTTTTTGGGAAAACATGGACCATACATAGATATTACAACATCAAGCATAAGCATTTATTTAATTTCGTCTTCTCAAAATTCTTATTGTCACTTGCCCTCTCCTTAGTATATATTTCCACCTAAGTAGAATATCAAAAGGGGTGAGCTAAAATCCTAGTAAGATGATAGATAAGTAGAATATAGCATAGGGTGAGAATAATCATGACATAGGTTAAGAAATCATGAAATGACATGAAGCATAAATATATGACTTGAAATGTGGCAATGCATAAAAAATGAAAAATCATGTCATAGTGGTTAACTACCACACATTATTTAGAACCAAGCTAGAATCTTGTTCACACATAATTTAACATTTACTCATGAGATTCATTACTTTACCCAATGCATTGTTGCACTATATAATTCTGGGTGCACCCATCACATTCAAACATTCATATTGCACTATATAATTCTGGGTGCACCCGTTAACTCATAATATTAAAATTTTCATTCATTCCACATCTAATATATATCAATAATGAACATAACTTACCCATGGTATGGAATGAGTTTATTCTCATAATAATACATTCATAAGCTTTGGGTTCCCTAAAGAAAGAGGGAACAACATACCTGATACAAGAACTATCAACCATGAATGAGAGGTAAAAATTTATTTCTTAAAAGAAGAGTTCTTTTGGAAAACATTTGTTTTCAAATAAACTTCATTAGAAAACTTTATATCACATAAAAGGTTAGATAATGATGAAAAAATTATCTTTAAGAAATGACCACACAAAATTGGAGTGAAAGAGGGAGAACCCGAAGAACGAAAATTGGGCTCGAGATTTTCCCCTTACCTTGTATCTGAATGCTTCCTTCTCTTTAATGTCCAATATAATGAAATTATAATCATTAATTATAAATATAGAACCTTATATAAATTAATATGGTTAATTATGGTTTCATTAAGTTATTTTATGTGCCTTTGGATGAGTTATAGAGTTTTAAAACATTGTTTGAGAATGTTTGTTTTTATGGTTTTCTTGAGTAGTTCACCTGTATTCTTAAATTGTAGTTCAGGTAGAACATGGGTAAACATCCATAAATGATATTAAATTTCATTAATGATATTAATTGATTTTTAATGATCTTATAATGAATTATATTAGATCCATGTGTATGAATCATTAGATAATAATTAACTTATGATAGTTTGGGTTAATTCGAGAGATTTTTCGATCATAATGAACTTGTTTTATTTTATCACTAGTAATATAGTCATAAGTTAGTTCCAGAACATTAAATAGGAGGTAATACATATAAAATATTGTGGTTCAACCATAAAAATGGTTTCATGACATGATCTGAAGGTAGAAATGGAAGAAGAAAGCATGTCATTCTTGAAGGTGATAAATTAACACCTCACGAACAACATTCTCTTTAATAAAATAGAAGGAAGAGGTAAAGGGGGTTTGATGATATAATATCCCTTTAGAATTATATAATTATAGTACATGTATAATACATGAGTTAAAATACCATTTTGATGAAGATAGTTGGGGAGAGATCAAGAAATGAACTTGAACTTGAAAGGAAATTAAAGGAGACGAGGGAGAGAAATTACCTATTAAATCCTCCTCTTGAGATCCTCCTTAAAGGAGCTAGGATTGGTATTTTTATGAGAACAGAATCTCTTGGACGTGGGATAGGGGATAGGGAAGATGTTTTGGGAAGAGTTTGGAGATGTTTTGGAGCTTGAGAGATGTGATAAATGAGGGTGTGAAGGGTGGTTTTTATAGTGGAGGGGAGAGGGGTTTCCTTAATATAAAATTCATTTGTCTATTAATTTCCACTAAGACAAAGAAAAGTGAGTATTGAATGTCCAAGAATAGTAAATAAGGAATGTCTCTTTGATATTTGGGTTCTTACATCACTTGTGATGTCAGGAATAGTGGGTTTTAATTATAATGTATTTATACTGTAAATTAATGTATTTTACTATTCACCAAAAAATCAAGTATTTTAGAAATATCCCAAAAATTTACCCCCACCATTTTTTGACGTGTAGAATGAAAAAATGAAGTCCATTTTTCAAATTTTTTTATGAATATGATTAATTTAATATTTAATTAAAATCATGGTTTATTACTAAAAAACATTTTTAAAACATTCTTTTACTTATTCTAAAATATTGGTATATCATACTGTCACTTGATTATTATTTTTGTAAAATCATAGGAAATGTTACTATTCATTAGGGTATATCAATATTCATAACGGTATGTTTCTATTCATAAGGGCAGGTTACTATTCACCAAAAATTATTTTTCTTTTATTAGACTCCAAAATACATCTTGAACACAACCGTGTATGTCAGATATTCAAAATTACAAACACATAAGTGGCAAACTTATGTTTAAAAGTCACTTATCACTCAGTAGTTCATTATGTTCTGTTTTCATGTTATTTTATGACATAATTATAAGAAGGGAATTTCCATTGAAAAAACATTGGTTCGTTACATTCTTCCCCCATTAAGAAATTTCTCCCCCGAAATTTCACTTTACCCAAACAGGTGATGGCGTTTCTCTTTTATTGCCTCTTCTGGATCCCAATTTACTTCCTCAAGCTTATATTTCCTCCACAAAACATTGAAAATATGGGTTGTCATGTTGCGTAGAACCATATCTCTCAGATCCAGAATCTTTACCGGTTGCACCTCATAGGAGAGATCATCTTCCACCTGCACGACCTCTATGTTTGGAACATGTGATGGGTCTGGTATGTACTTCCTCAGTAGTGATACATGAAACACATCATTAAATTGATCCATATTCGGTGGAAATGAAAGATGATTGGCCACATCTCCTATGAAGTCAAGGATCTCAAAGGGGCCAATATACCTTGGGCTTATCTTCTCTTTCTTCCCGAATTGCATGACTCTCTTCCATGGAGATATTCGAAGGAAATATTTATATCCAATGTCGAACTCCAAGTCCCTTCAACGGTTGACAACATAGATCTTTTTCTGACTTTGAGCATCTTTGATGTGTTTCTGGATGACTTGAACCATCTCTGTCATCTCTTGAACAAGATCAGGTCTAGGTTGCTTTCTTTATTCAACTTCATCCCAACAGGTTGGAGTTCTACATCACTTTCCATACAAAGCTTCATATGGAGCCATCTAAATACTCGAGTGGAAGCTATTGTTGTTTGAGAACTCCACCAATGTGAGATTCTTATCCCAACCTATTTTGAATCCAATAGACCAGACACTTAGCATATCTTCAAGCATCTGAATAGTCCTATTATATTGGCCATCAGTTTGGGTGTGACAGGTCATGGTGAAATTTAATTCAATACTCCTAGAATGTTGAAGGGTCCTCCAGAATTTAGATGTGAACCTCGGATCATGGTCAGAGACCATTGAGAGTGGAACATCATGCAGTCTCACCACTTCCTTCAAATATATCTTTATAAGTTGTTCAAGTGAGATATCTTCTCGAATAGTGATAAAATGGGCAGTCTTGGTGAGTCGGTCAGCCACAACCCATATCGCATTATTTCACTTTGACGTCTTCAGGAGACCCGTGACAAAGTCCATAGTTACATTTTCAAATTTACACATGGGTATATGGAATGGATGCATCATACCTTTGGAATTTTGTCACTCAGCTATAACTTGTTGACACACAAACAAGTTGATATATATTCTGAAATCCCTTTCTTAATTTTATCCCAACAGAAGTGTTCTCGTAGATCACGATACATTTTTGTACTCCCTGGATGGATAGATAAAGTTGATCTATGTGCATTATCCAATAGATCCTTATTTATACTAGGTGATGAAGGTACAAAAATCCACATTCCAAACCGAATCACACCATCATTGTCGATATGGAACTCTTGAAACTTCCCTTCCTTTACTATATTCACCCTCTTTTGTATCTCCACATCATCCCTTTGTTTTTCCTTAATCTTCTCCTGGATGGATGGTTGCGCAATAATTTGGTCAAGGTAGGATGTATCCCCTACCCTTATGATTTCCAAATCCATTCTTTGCATATCCATGAAGATACCATCTTTCTCAATCCACAACATGGATAGAGTAGTAGGTTTTTTCTAATTAGAGAAACAGCTACCTTGTTAGCCTTTCCATGATGATAGTGAATAGAGAAATCATTATCCTTAATTAGCTATAACCATCTCCTTTGATGCATGTTGAGATCATTTTGTGTGAATATATTCATTTGTCTCTTGTGGTAGGTGTATATGTCACACTTTTATCTATAAAGGTAGTGCCGCCATATTTTCAAGGAAAAAATCACGGCTGTCAACTCTAGATCATGCGTCGGGTAGTTCTGCTCATGGATCTTCAACTGTCATGGGGTGTAGTCTATCACATTGTCATTTTTCATGAGTACACAACCCATGCCTTTCATTAATGCATCACTGTATATCTCAAAACATCCTCCACCTGTCGGTAGTGTGAGTATAGGTGCATTGATCAGCCTTCTCTTTAAATCTTTGATGCTTCAATCACATTCTTCCACCCTGACATACTTTACCCCTTTCCTTGTTAACTTAGTTAGTGGGCTTGAAATCATGAGTAGTCTCTCAAAAAACATTGGTAGTACCCAACTAACCCAAGAAAACTACATATTTTCATGACACTAGATGGCCTAGGCCATTCCTCAATCTCATTTTTCTTTGAAGGATCTACAGAAATTACCTCACTTGTGATCACATGTCCCAGGAACGTGACTTGTTTCATCCAAAAGTCACACTTGCTGAACTAGGATTACAACTTATCCTTTCTCAAAGTCGCTAACACAAGTCTTAGATGTTCTTCATGTTCCTCCTTGCTCTTGGAGTTGACGAGAATATCATTAATAAACACTACAAATTTTTTTGAGGTAATGTATAAAGACTCTATTCATCAAATCCATGAAGTTTGAAGGGGCATTATTAAGTCCAAAGGGCATCACCAAAAACTCATAGTGCCCATACCTTGTACAGAAGGCAGTCTTCTGAATATCTTCCTTCTTCACCTTTACCTGATGATATCCAGAATGATGATCCACCTTTGAAAAGTATTGAGAACCTCTTAACTAATCGAACAAGTCATCAATCATTGTGAGAGGATACTTGTTCTTTATGGTGATCTTGTTGAGTTCTCGATAATCAATTCATAGTCACATTGTGCCATCCTTATTCTTCACAAAGAGCACCGGTGCACCCCAAGGTGATGTACTAGGGCGTATGAACCCTTTGTCTAGTTTCTCTTCCAGTTGTTTCTTTAACCCCTCCAGTTCGATAGGAGCCATCCTATAGGGACACATTGAGATAATATTAGCTCCGGGTAAGAGTTCAATTAAGAACTCTATCTCACGATCCAGGGGAATTCTGGGTAATTCTTCGGGAAATACATCGTCATATTCCCTCACGATGGGAATTTCCCCAATGTTGGAACTTTCTTTTGACTCAGCCATTTGGTCTAGGTATTCTTCTTCATAGGGAATCAACACCCACATCATTGAAGTATTTTTCAAAGGATATTAATGATCTTACTTGCATTTGTAGAGAAGCATGGGATGGTTTAGAATATGAAATGATATTTCCTTTTCCTGACAGTTGATATGTGATCTATATAAATAGAGTCAATCCATTCCCATTATAGAATTGAATTCCACCAAGGGAAGTATTATGAGATTTTCTAGAAGAATATTCCCACATACGCTGACAAGAGAAGAGTCAAACACTTGGGTTGTAATTTTTTCACCACTTGGTGTTTTTATAGATATCTCTACTTCAAGGTTTCAGGGATTTGATTCTGTAGTTCTAGTAAATTTGTTAGATAAAAAGGAATGCATAGAACCAGAATCAAATAAGACATTTTCAATTCTTGAGTGAATAGAATGTATACCTTTTATGACTTCATTATCATGCTCCACCTTCGTAGTAGTGATGGAATAAGCCTTCCCTTGTTCCTTTGGCTTTGGTGTTTGCTGACGTTGAATACCCTCGAGAACTCGAGGTTTAGTGCACTGACTTGCATAGTTCCCTAGATCCCTACAGTTGTAGCATTGAACCATGAGTGATTTTCTCCTTTATTCTGCCACATTCTTCTTCCTTTTTGTGTATTTTCGACACTCTTGAGCATGTTTCCCTACTTTCCCATAGTTGAAGCACTTCCCCATCCATTTGAGGCAGTTACCATGGGTAATATTCCCAAATTTTTGGCATGAGGGTCGTTGAGTTTTCTTCCCACTATTGTCATTAGATCCTCAAGCTTGAAACTAAATATTTCATTTCTTATCCCCATAGCCATGGGACCATTCTCTAAACTCCATCTCCACATTGAAGGCACATCGAAAAACTTCTTCATAACTACCGAAGTCTCAAATCACAATATCCTTTCGAAGGTGTGGTTTTAATCCACTCAAGAATCTATCAATTTTTTTTATCATTGTTGATAACCAAACCCGAAGTGTACCTTGAAAGCCATGTAAAATTCTCTTCATAGGTTGTGACAGATTCTCCTTCTTTTTTTCTTGAGCTCTGTTAATTCTCCCTCCATCTTCTTACGAAGAGTTGGTGGGAAATACTTATTAAGAAAAATTATCCAAAAGTCTTCCCATTCCATCTCTTCAATTTCCTCCTTTGTCTTGGTGATCATAATCAAATCCCACCATTGATCAGCTTCTTCATCAAGATGATAAATGGCTAGAGTCACATTCTCCATCTCAGAACAGTGAAGCACAGAAATGATATTCTCCATGGTGTTGACCCACTGTTCCACAACTAGTGCATCAAAAGATACACTAAACATCGGTGGTCTTTGCCGCATAATATATTTGATTTCCAGTTGCTCCCTCTTTGGTAAATGAGGACATTACCCATTATTATGGTTATTGTTCATAAACAATGATAATTGGGTATGCATCTCCATGACATTTTAAAATCCACCTCCCAAATCATTGGGGTGTCATTCGGGCAATCGTTGCAATGGACCTCGCACAGATTTTTGGCCTTATTTCTCTTGGTTCCCACCATTTTCTAAAATAAAAACTGTTAGAACAAAAAATAAGTAAACATGACATGAATAACTTATTCATTTAAAAAAATTTGTACCAAAAACCTAGCATATGGGATCCCTATGTAAATATTCTTGTGTGCATATTTTTACTTAGACTCACGCTAGAGGTTTTTTCCAGGGCTCACTAATCCTAATTCCCAAATTAAATAAAACTTTCCTCTGATACCAACTATAACAAACCTACCTTTTATTACATAACTACTACATCATCTTGAAGGTAAAAACATAATATTATTACACATAAATGATCCAACTGTTTAGTTTCATGGTTCAACTAGGATCAAACATAGTAATTACAACATTAAGAATAAAAATTTATTTAATTTCTTCTTCTCTAGACACTTATTGTCACTTTCCCTCTCCTTAGTATATGTATCCACCTGAGGATATACTTAAAAAGTGGTGACCTAAAAGCCTAGTAATAGGATAGATAACAAGAATATAGCATGGGGTGAGCATAATCATGACATAGGTAAAGAAATCATGAACATGATAGGAAGCATAAATATAACACTTGAAATTTGGAAATGCATAAAAAATGAAACATCATTTCTTAGGAGTTAATTACCACAAATACTTTTGAACCAAGCTAGCATCTTTTTCACACATCATTTCACATTTAATCATGAGATTCATTACTTTACCCAAGGCATTAGAGTGCTATATAATTCCGGGCGCACCCGTCACCTCATAATATTATCATTAGCATGCATGAAACATAGAACATATATCAATAATGAACATAACTAATCCTTGGAATTGAATGTGTTTCTTCTCATAAGATTACATTCATAAGTTTGTGTTCCCAAAAGAAAGAGGGAACAACATACTTGATACAAGAACTATTAACCACGAATGAGAGGTAAAAGTTGAGTTCTTAAAAGAAGAGTTCTTTTGGAAAAAATTTGGTTTGACATAAACTTCATTATAAAACATGTATATCCCCGAAAAGGTAAGATACTGATGAAAAACTGATCTTTAAGAAGTGATCATACCAAATTGGAGTGAAAGAGGGAGAACCGAAAGAATGAAAACTGGGTTCAAGATTTTCCCCTAGCATTGTATTGGAATGTTTCCTTTTCATTAATGTCTTTTATAATGACATTATATTAGTTAATTAGAAATAAAGAACCTTGTGTAAATTAATGTAGTTCATTATGTCTTCTTTAAGTGATTTTATGTGTCTTTGGATGAGTTATAGAGTTTTAAAACATTGTTCGAGAATGTTTGTTTTTATGGTTTTCTTGAGTGGTTCACTTGTATTATTAAATTGAAGTTCGAGTAGAACATTGGTAAACATCAAAAAATGATATTACCTATTATTAATGATATTAAAGGATTTTTAATGATTATATAAAGAATTATATTATATCCATGTGGTTGAATCATTAGATAATAATTAACTGATGATTGTTTGGGTTAATTTGAGCAATTTTTCGATCATAATGAACTTGTTTTATTTTTTCACTAGTAATATGGTTAGAAGTTTGATACAGAACATTAAATAGGAGGTAATACATATAAAATATTCTAGTTAAAAAATAAAAATGGTTTCATGAGCAGATCTTAAGGTTGAAATGGAAGAAGAAAGCATGTCGTTCTTGAAGGTGATAAATTAACACCTCACAAACAAGATTCTCTTTAATAAAATAAAAGGAAGAGGGAAATGGGGTTGGATGATATAATATACCATTAGAATTATACAATTACAGTACATGTATAATACTGGAGTTAAAATACCATTTTTATGAATATAGGTGGGGATGCATCAAGAAATGAACTTGAACTTGAAAGGAAATTAAAGGAAAAGAGGGAGAGAAATTACCTCTTAAATCCTCCTCTTGATATCCTCCTTAAGGAAGCTAGTATTGGTCTTTTTATGGGACCAAAAGATTTTGGACGTGGGATAGGGGGAAGGGAAGATGTTTGGTCCAAGTTTAGAAAAGGTTTGTAGCATGAGATTTGTGAGAAAATGAGGGTCTAATGGGTGGTTTTTATAGTGGAGGGGAGAAGGGTTTATTTAAAATAAAATTCTTTAGTTTATTAATTTTCCCTAAGACAAGGAATATTGAGTCTTGAATGACCAGGATTAGTAAATAAGGCATGTGATTTCGAGATTTGGGTGCATAAATCACTTTTTATGTTAGGAATAATGGGTTTTAATTATAATGTATTTATACGGTAAATTAATGTATTTTACTATTCACAAAAATTCAAGTATTTTAGAAAATCCCAAAAATTTACCCCAACCATTTTTCGACGTGTAGAATCCAAAAATGAAGTACATTTTTTAAAAATAATTTTCTAAATATGATTAATTTAATATTTAATTAAAATCATGGTTTATTACTAAAAAACTATTTTAAAACAATCATTTACTTATTCTAAAATATTTGTACATCATACTTTCACTTAAATATTATTTTTTTACAATCATAGGTAAGGTTACTATTAATTTGGACATAACACTATTCATAAGGGTATGTTACTATTCATAAGTGTAGGTTACTATTCTCCAAAAATTATTTTTATTTTATTAGACTCCAAAAAACATCTTGAACACAACCGTGTATGTCAGATTTTCCAAATTCCAAACATAGAAGTGAAAAACTTATGTTTAAAGATCACTTATAACATATTAGTTCATTATGTTGTGTTTTCATGAAATTTTATGACATAATTATAAGAATGGAATTCCCATTGAAAAAATTTTGGGTCGTTACATATATCAATCATGTTTCATTTATTCATGTTTATAACTTATAGTATAAAATAATTTGTTTTTTCATTTATTACCATTCAAAAGAAATACAAATTTGTTAATAAAATTCAAAAAATTACCTAGTTTTTTTAAAATATTAAAAAAAAATCTCTATCATGGAAATAATTTTTCAATATGATAAATTATATTTTTAAATAAAATCCATATATTTTTTTTAACATAAATCTTTTAATTTTATGAGCACTTTTCAGACCCTTTGAAAAAATACCTATGGACTCATAAAACAATTTTATCATTAAAATGAAACATTATATTATTTTATAAACCCAATTTATGAAAGTAAAATGTCTCTTAAATATTTATATTTATCATAAAAAATGAAACAAAATATTTATTTTTTTATTATAATTTCAAAAACATATTATATCAGTTTTAAAACATTTAGTTAATTATATTAATGTATAAATTTTCTATATTTTTATATTATCTGACACCAAAATATTATTTTATAATTGTAACATCATGTTAATATTTTAATGATCAGGTTACTATATATAATGGTTAGATTATTATTTAAATTATCAGATCTGTAATAGTTATATGAGTTCACTAACTTCTCTGAAAACATCATATTTTATTAATTATTTATTCACATATTTTCTTCTATCATTGTAATATATATTTTCATTCCCCAAATTCATATTAAATTACTAATATTATATTTCATTTTTGTAGAATTTTTCATATTTGAGATCATTATAGGGGACCAAACATATCAAGATTTTTAAATTATAGTTATCATATTATATTTTTTTCTACATTGTAAAGTTCAGGATTTTATTGAGTATATTTATACTATATTGGAATTATCAAGTAAATATTATAAAAATATGATGGTTTTATAATGATGTGTTTTTTTAATAATACATTATTAAATATGACACATTTTATATTCAAAATGAATACTCTATTGATAAAATTCCATATCATTATAATGTTTCTATTTTTGTGTGTGAGAGAAAATATAGGTTTGTTTCAGGCATGATATACATGTGTGTTATGAAAAAAAGGGACAATTTTTTTTATAGGCGAGTACTATAGGGAATAATCACACAAAATATTTATAATAGATATAGATAATGGATGGGGATATAGAAGAAACAAGAAGACAAACCGGTAGAATATTATTATAGTTAAAGACTCCCATTCTATTGGAAAACATTTCTATAATTTTTTGATTGTATGGGGGCACTATACCGAGTTATGAGACTCAACTCTATCATGAGTTCAAGGATAATCCCTACTTATATATAATCTCTATGGTGAAACTAGTAGAGTGTGTGATCATGGATGAATTTGGATCATTCCAAGGATTTTCATTCTCATTTTGAGTGGTTAATGTTATGAATTATATTCTTGTCGTGACAACAATCATTATATTCAATTTAATAGGTGTAAAGGAATGATTCTACATGAAAACTAAAAAGATATTTAAATAGACTATTCAACACCAATTTTTGATTCTCCATTTATCTTGAGAGTCGTTTCACAACCATCTTTGATATAGTAGTTTAAAAAAAGTACCAAATTGAAAATTTCAACCCCATCCAGTATTGGATGCATCAAAAATGAAAGCATTCCCATCAATAGAACCATATGTTGGATTATTTGAGAAATTATTTGTATATTTTTTTAAAAAACATTTATTTCCATTCCCAAGTGATCCCTTTAAATTTTTTTATAGGTGACCAAATTTCTTCAAATTAAATCCACCCTGAGACAAAATTGGTAGTTTATTTTAGAAAATAAATCCATATTTATCATTTTATATATAAATATTTTTCGAGAAGTACCCTGATAAAATTATTTTCAATAAAATCTTGAGATAGATAGGGTTAAGGGGGGTTCAAGGTATATGAGTCTCTCTTAATAAGTCCCCTTAAGGAAATTGTAATATTATGAAGAGATTCAAATCATAATATGTGGATGGTTATTATTACAAAATCCACCCAATCAATAATTATTATTGATTCAAACCCTCTAATGAAAAAAATTACCATTATAAAAACTATATTTCAATTATAGAGTTTCTACAAACAAAAATCATTATATTTTTATATAACTATTCAATTTATTAAAATATTCGAATGACTCAACCATAATATAGGAGATTAGAAATCTACTTGGAGATGTTGATAATCCTCATCAAGTAATGAATCAAAGGAAGGTTTGGTTGGGTTCTTCAAAAAACCCAATCGATTAATACATAAGATATTTTATAAGAAAATTAATATCATCTTCCTTGAAAGGAAATGTAAAAAACTATTTATGTTAATATGTAGTAGAATACCTTAGAATATTCTTATGAGGTTAATGGATTTGGGCATCCAAATCAATGGCTAGATTAATTGTTATCGATATCTTCAAAGGGTAGGGATCCAAGGGATATTTCAACCTCATTTTTTATAATATATGCCCCACTAATTGATTATTATCATTATTAAATTTTAACAGACTATTTATTTTCAAAGGGGGTTAATAAATAAATAAATGAGGAAAAAATGTAAACTTCATAAAATTGGAATAGAAAACATTAACTAAGAGTTATAAAGTATTGAAATAATATTATTTAAGAAATATACAAAATAAAAGGAATTGTTCTTTAATTTTATATGATTTGTAGTTTACAACCATTATATTACCAGATAGTATTATTTCTTAGATATTATCTTTATTTAACATTTTGGAAGATATATTAACACAACCTTGAAGGAGAACAGATCCTACCAATGCATTTAGTGATTCTATTATCCAACATACACCTTTACTAGAAAAAAATTGTTAGCTATTTCTAGGTGATATTTATCAAACTCTTTGATTAGTTTAAAAGATTTCTATATAATAAATTACACGTAGTTTATAGTTATGCATCTCAATTCATTGATTCCTCTTATAGATGATCTTAGTCCCTCATTTAGTTTTTTTCCTGATACATTTAAGTATATTTTATTTCAATGAAACCATTAAAACCCATTAAAAATGAATTTTTAAAATGAATATAATGCCTAAAAAATTATATTTATGACGTTATTGATTCCATGATTACATATATATTTTATTATGATCTTATACATGCCCCATTTAACTTATTATTCCATTGATACTACCTTTTTTTACAAATTCATTTGTTTTAAGGTGTTTCATGGTCTGGAAACCTTATTATTTTAGTTTCCCACTAATATTAATTTATATTGTCAATATATATTTTAATATATTATTATAAGGTTTTATATAAGAATAATTAAAAGAACTCATTCAACCTTCATTTTATAGTTATTGGTTTTGAAGGAATCGAATGAAAAGGTTATAAGAAAGTTTTTTAGGA
Organism: Viscum album; assembly: GCA_963277665.1. Lineage (NCBI taxonomy): Eukaryota > Viridiplantae > Streptophyta > Magnoliopsida > Santalales > Viscaceae > Viscum > Viscum album. The sequence goes on along the minus strand of OY728146.1, from coordinate 191,826,154 downwards.
ATAATGTGGGTTTTTAACGTAATCATTAGAGATATGCTGTATTTTTTAATCCTCTGAAACTATAAACGAGGTCCTTGATAAAGTATTTGTTTTACTATTTGTTCAAAAACATGTAATTGAGATATGGATATGTATTGGTTGTTATAATTGATATTAGATAAAAAATTTAGATAAATTTATTGTTCAAGATTGTTATGGTGATGTATTGGAATGATAATTTAAAGAATTTAAGGGGTTTAAAATATATGTATAAATATGAATAAATCATTATTAAGTGGGTTTTATTATAATAATATATGTTTTGATAATTATTATTATTTCATGTTCATTTTATAAAATATTTCACCAAATTTATGTCTATTTTAGAATTCCTTTCAATTGAGGTCACATGGTGAATATGTAACAAAATGAAAATACAATCCCAAATCAAAAAACTCAAATGGTTGAAGTTAGATTTAAAAAATGTGTATCTATGTTATCGTAATTATCATAAGAAATATGTGGTGGAAATAACATAAGGGAATTATCTGTTTGGATGAGAGAGAATCATTTTTTACATGAGAAAATTATAACAACAAGAAGAATAATAAATCTTAAAGCCTTAATTCTGATGATTGGATAGGATGATATAATATAAATATATGGTTTGGGTTCACCAAATTATTATGGAATATGAAAATAGAAAGGGGGAAGCAAAACTGAACACCATAATCTGAGATCATTAGATGATAAAGTGGGATTGATTTCTTAAAAAATATTTGAAAGGGTAACAATACACCATTTGATCCTATTGTTGTAGTGACAGTCCTAAAGTATTTGCTGTTATATTTATAAAGAAGATATGAGTTGGATTATGACATTAGGATACTTTATTGAAATTGAGACTATATCAACATTTCTTTTTCATATATTAGTATTATATTACTCTAAAGATAAATATTATAATAGTGTTACATAACCAGGATCAAAATATTTTGTGTCTTGGGAAAATTACGAACATACATAATTTTACATAATAATAAATAAGAAGTATTTAATTCTTTCATATCTAGATTCATTGTGTCATATGTGTTCTCCTCAATATAAGTAATCGCCCGAGGATATAAATCAATGAAAGGGTGACCTAAAATCCCTGTAAGAAGATATAGAAAGGCCTGTATAAAAATAACACGGGTGAGAATGATCATTAACATTATAACATAAACATAGAATAATCATCATAATCCTATAATAAATAATTACATAAATCCATGGAATGTGGAAATTTAGAAAAACAAAACCTCATGTCTTAGTGGTCAATTACCACACATATTTTTGAAAAAAGATTGAATAAGTTTCATGCATAACATATGTTCTCAACTGTAACATCATCAATCAAAACCATTATATAATCATGTTTATGAATATTTAAAATTATCTCATGAGATACATCACATTGCTGAATGCATTAGAGCACTATATATTTCAGGTTCACCCATCACATCATAACATTTACATAATCATGCATGCCATATAAAAGGTATATCAATATTAGACATAAAATAACACAAGGGAAA